>JANAVB010002198.1:6170063-6712563 GCA_029216955.1 Iris pallida
CGTCTTGTGCCTCATTCTGTGCAAATTTATTGATTGTGAACGAGATTAATGTGTGTAGCTGATCTGGAACGATGATCAGCTACAACCTCGTGTTGTTTTTGGGGGCATCGGAGGAATCAAAAATTGATTTGGGGCTGTATCTCTGGCATCTCTTACTTATAGTTTGGTTAGGGTTCCTTCACTTAATGCATGCAGGAACTCTAAACCTCGTGGTGTTCTTGTTGTTGTTGTTGTTGAAGATCACCCATTTGTGTTGTTTTTGGGGGCGTCGGAGGTTGTATTCCTCGTCTTGTGCCTCATTCTGTGCAAATTTATTGATTGTGAACGAGAATAATGTGTGTAGCTGATCTGGAACGATGATCAGCTACAACCTCGTGTTGTTTTTGGGGGCTTCGGAGGAATCAAAAATTGATTTGGGGCTCTATCTCTGGCATCTCTTACTTATAGTTTGGTTAGGGTTCCTTCACTTAATGCATGCAGGAACTCTAAACCTCGTGTTGTTGTTGTTGTTGTTGAAGAGAAAAATCAGCGCAGAGCAGAGGCAAACGGATGGGACCGGTCGCCTGGTCGCATCGCGGTCGCACCGCGCCGCGATGGGACAGACACCGAAGGGTCTTCATTTACATGTCACCTCTTGTCAGGCTCTCAGAGCCTCAGAAAAGCTGAGCGCATGAGCGGAGGGTGGGCTGGGATGCCTAAACCTACTCACTGGTATCGGCCGGGCGTAAATGGGATGGGTGGGCTGGACGGGCTTCCTTTAGGTGGACTGAGCATTACAGGATAATACAAAAAAAAGGCTGGTGGGTTGGAGCCCACCCTAGCCCACCCCAGCCCACCAGTAAATCCGCCCTTGCATGAATCAATCTTATTTTTGGCTAGAAGTTTATATTTAAGAAGTTTTGAAATAAATGTCGAAGTTTCAATTATATTCTCAATTTCATCAAAAAGGAAAGAAAATATGTTAGTTTCCATTATATTCTCAATGTCATCCGTAGTTTATATGGTTTCCGTTTAGATTTAGCTTTAGAATTTGAATTTTTTCATAGTTGGTGTTATTTTCAGTTAGCTTCTTGGTTCGGCCAAGATCTCACTGGAAATTGGGTTTTGAGGAAAGTCACGCTTGAAGACACACTTCTGTTTGGTTTGCGTGAGAAAGTCTCAAGTCAGGCTTTGTCCTGTTCTGAATGCGAAAGTGGCTAGAAACTGCTCGTATTCATTCATTTATATATGGAGCGAGATGGCCTTGTACATGATTTTGTTCATGTACTCGCGACAGTTGTAAATAACCGTATAGGCTATTTCCTTATCAATTGTCGGATATTGGTTTTTCTAGTTTATTATGAGTATATGATATTGGTATTTCTAGTTCCAGAATCTTCAGAGTTATTGTGCTTGGGATGAGGTGCTTGGGATTGTTTATGTATAAACTCTATACTTGTGGGAGGGGTTTGCAGGTATACTATGAACATAACTGTAATAATTTATATTTCTTCTTGTGTTTATAACCTGTCCCTGTGATGGAGTATACGATAAGCAGTCATCACCTCTTTCAAGTTGTCCTCTCGCAAGTCAGACATCTTACTATTGCACTTTCACGTGTATCGGCATTGAAAACTAGTGAAGAGCTTGTGCTCTTTCCATTGCATCATACGTGTAGCCGACAGTTGATCCATCACCATGAACTAATCACAATATTCTAATAGGAGGCTGAATTATAAATTAGTTCACAGTTTTTTCGTCGAAGATTTGGTTGAATTTTATTCTTATTACTTGTGAATGGATAGGTTTGCTATCTAGTTGTATTTACTCTTAGCATGAAACAGGAACGGGGAGAGCAAGTAATAGGCCGAGTCCAGTTTTATTTCTTGTCTAATATATAGGTATATTTTGTTTTCTGAGTCTTGGTTGTGTCTTATAAGTTTCGGTAGGTTTCTTATGGATCGTAGCCCATTAGCGTGGTTACACTAGACCAACTCTGCTACTCATAAATTCAGCAGCATTGGACAAAATAGAACATACCTTGGCTAATTGATTTATAGTACTTAAATGCTTTATATATCTCATCAATTGTTCTCTTGATATATTCATTACATATTATATGTGATACAAGGATTCATATTGCGTTGCATACCAGGTGACTCATTTTTGAACTGTGATATTTACTTGTTTGTTCGAATATTCCCGATGGACCTATGTATATGAATGGTTGGACTTAGACTGTACATATCATAGATTTGACCCTAACAGTATTATTGGATAGGGAGGATAGTCACTAGACGTACGTAGGGATTGTTCTTTATATTTTTTATAATGGCAATTAGCGACTCGGATGAGCATCGCTGCCCATGCATCCCTTACTCAGAGAGCTCTCGTGCATGAACGTTGTCCTTAATTTCATTTCACATAAACTGGTTATTAGTGGTTGTAAATCTGTTACTGGGTGATTTTTTTTTGATATTTATTGTACTTCATTTACGACATGTATATCTATTTTACTACATCCCTTTGAGAACCTGATTTTCTTCCAGGTAATTGTTGAGTTATGTCATAGAATTGTTGGGTTTGCTTCTTCGAAATTCAAGTATTGTTAGTTGATGCATTCTTTATATTCTTCCATACTTTTATTCTCGTCCTTTATTTTGGATTCTTATAGATGGAGTTGTGGATGTACCTGTATGAATTTATAGATGGAGTTGTGGATGTACTTGTATGAATTTAGGATAATTACATGTACCTATGAACAGAACCATGTCCTCCCCCCCCCAATCACATGTCTGCCAACTGCTCGTCCACTCGACCAGGTTCCAACCTCCCCTTAAGGTCGCAAATTGTCCTTGTAGGTTGCCATTAGAAGTATCAAGGGAGACATGGTATCATTGACCCTCACATTACAGGTATCAGGAACTTCTTTCAGCATTTCTCCTTTAGCATACTACTCTATGCACAAGCTGCAGATGCCTTTATGCCACTACTGTTATTACTCCTACATGAATTTCTCAACCAACCTTACAAAAATCTCATGACTGAACACACACAGAAAGGCACATTTAATATGGATGAGTTTGATATGTAGCTTATTGGTTCCTCCCCACAACATACTACCCTGCTGTTGTTGTCCTAAGGAGAGCAGTAAACATTACTTGCTGCCTAAAGCAGAATGCAATACTTGTTGCTGCCTGCAAATTTTTTTTTTGGAAAGCTAATTAGGTGTAGATTACATGTGTTTAGGACTGAGGAGGATTCGGGGTGATTTGATGTGTGAAATTTGCCACGGGGACACTCGACTGTATTTATGCAGTGAACAGTGGCTCCCCCGCTACTGGGGCCCTGTCCTCACTCAAGACACTTTGGTTTCACATCCTAGGGACTTTAGAGGCTAGCCTAGGTGACTGACATGTAGGCTTCGATCCATGGCTTATACTAGCCATGGAATGACCTGCAGGGTTTGCCCTGAGCAGTCAAACACCCCCTTCTTTTTTGTTCTGTTGTGATTAGAGTCAGATATCAGGAATTGGGGGCTAGCAGTAGTTAGTTACTTAGTTCTTGACTACTGAGTGTACATGTGGTGTTAGAGTGATGGTTAGTTGATAGGTTGTTGCATGTTTCTTATAGGCTATTCTTGATATTTCATGTCTGCCTGAATTTTTATGTTCAACATGAATATCGTCATTGTCACGTGCTGAACCTCTCTTATGCTCCTTTGATGGTATGCTCCTTTGGTTGTTGTGATGTTTTTTGAGAGTAAAATTGTGAAAGGCAGTAGATCTTTTTGTTGTATATGATTTGATACATTAGGGGTAAGGTGACTTTGCTTTATATAATTTGATACATTCTCTTCCATTAATAATATTACTAGTTGTTCTATATCAAACAGTTTCTTGTGTTGGCTGAGATTGGCTGAGTGTAGGAGAAATATTGATTAATGATTTTCATTTTTTCCATATAGTTTTGGATAATTTAACTACCCTGTCTTTTTGTCCAATTGTCATACAATAAGAGCTTTAGTACATATATTCTTTTACATTTAGTGTGCTTGTTTTTATTTGGTGCAAGGTGATAACAGTTTATAAACTTGATATGGACAAGGCTTGGATTGAATCACGTGATTGGAATTCAAAGGCATACAAGGATGGAGTTGAAGCATTTCTTAAATTTGCATATATCAATAAAAATGTTGAGACGACGCATATCTATTGCCCATGTAGTAGATGTGTAAATCGGGTTTATCACAATCGACAGACTGTCGAGATTCATATAGAGATGTATGGGTTTGAAAGGAGTTACAGGGATTGGATATATCATGGAGAGTCTTTTGGTGGTTTGGGTAATAGCAGGTATAATATGCCAGATGATATATCAGCTGATGATAATGAAGCTGAACTGAATGAATGTGCTTCTATGGCAGCAATGGTACGAGAGGGTATCGGATTAACATCCACCGCAGAAAATATGGATTGTGAGAATGAGCCCTATGATGAATACATGCCAAGATATTTCAAACTTCTAAGAGATGCAGAAAGTGATTTGTACGAGAATTGTCCTAAGGGTGTCACTGAACTATCATTTGTTGTTGAACTTTTACACCTGAAGCAACTTAATGGATGGACAAATTATTCTTTCACAATGTTATTGGGTTTCTTAAAGAAGGTGTTTCCGTGTGCCAGGATTCCAAAATCATACTATCAAGCCAGTAAGCTAACTACTGATTTGGGCTTCACTTACGAAACATGGGATGCCTGCCCTAATAGTTGTATGTTGTTTCGAAATGAATCTGAGAATCTCGACAAGTGTGAGATCTGTGGGGCTTCTAGATATAAAAGTGATATTGCTAATCAGGGTGATCAGACTCAGGTTGACCAGGTTAAAAAAGTTTCTGAAAAAAAGGTTCGATATTTTCCTTTAAAACCAAGACTACAACGATTATTTTGGTCATCACATACATCTTCGCTCATGAGATGGCATGCTGAGAAACGAATAGATGATGGTGTAATGAGGCATCCAGCAGATTCTCGTGCTTGGAAAGTGTTTGATGAGCAAAATCCATCCTTTGCTGGAGATTGCCGCAATGTTAGACTTGGGTTACTTACTGATGGATTTAATCCGTTTGGTAATATGAGTGTTTCTCATAGTACTTGGCCTGTTGTGGTTGTCCCCTACAACTTACCCCCATGGTTGTGTATGAAGCAACCTAACTTAATTTTGTCTACTCTTATTGATGGACCTAAAGGTCCAGGTGATAAGATTGATGTTTATTTACAACCGTTGGTTGAGGAGTTGAAAGAGCTATGGGCTGTTGGTGTCTCCACTTATGATGCATCAACCAAACAATTATTTCAGCTACATGCGTCATTGTTGTGGACAATCAACGACTTTCCTGCGTATGCTATGTTATCTGGATGGAGCACAAAAGGTGAATTTGCTTGCCCTTGTTGTAATAGGGATCATCAAGCTACCCGTTTGACAAATGGTGGCAAGTATTGTTATTGGGGTCATCGTCGGTTCTTACCAGTGCGCCATAAGTTTCGGAAAGAGAGGGTAACTTTTAATGGCAAGCTAGAAATGAGGCCTCCACCGTTGAAATTATCTGGAACACAAGTGTTGAAGCAATTAAATGATCTGAAGATTGAAACTGAATATAAGAAGGAGGATGTGTTCAGCAAGAGGAAAAGGGAAGAACAAGAAAAAGAGATCGCAAAAACACAGAATTTGCCAAAAACAAGATTGAGTTGGAAGAAGAAGAGCATCTTTTTTGAACTACCATATTGGGAACATAATTTGATTCGCCACAATCTAGATGTTATGCATATTGAAAAAAATGTTTGCGATAATATTCTTTTTACTTTGTTAGGCACTAAAGGCAAAACAAAAGATAATTTGAAGGCTCGAAAAGACCTCAGAGATATGAAAATTCGATCAGAGTTGCATCCTCAACCACGAGGAAGAACTCAAGAGTACTTGCCTCCAGCCGAGTTCACAATGAGCAACAAAGAGAAGGACATTTTCTTAAAAGTGTTGCGAGATGTAAAAGTCCCTGACGGTTATTCATCTAATATATCACGGTGCGTGCATATGGAAGAGCGGAGTATATGGGGTCTGAAGAGTCACGATAATCATATTTTGATGCAACAATTACTTCCTATAGCTATTCGAAGGGTCTTGCCAAAGCATGTTGTTAAATCCTTAATTGAATTAAGCAACTGCTTTGTGGTGTTGTGTTCAAGTGTAAATAGTATGGCAGACTTGGAAAATTTTGAAGATCGTATGGCGCTTACCCTTTGTAGTCTTGAGAAGATTTTTCGCCTGGATTTTTTGATATAATGGAACACTTGCCTATCCATTTAGTTGATGAATTAAAGATTGCTGGGACAATATTGTATCGTTGGATGTATCCAATGGAAAGGTATTTGCACACTTTAAAACTCTATGTGCGGAACCGTGCACATCCGGAGGCCTCTATTGCTAAATCAGTACTTTTGGAAGAATGCATGACTTTTTGTTCAAAGTATTTGGATAATAATGTGGAAACTAGAATGAAACGGCGAAGAAGAAATCATGATGGAGGGAAGAAATCTGGTCGTGTGTAGGTAAAGAGGTGCACTTTCTACTTGACCCAGTCATGCACATGCAAGCTCATCGATATGTGCTTGCCAACACGGAGGCAGTGGCACCATTCATTGAGTAAGTTTTGCAGCTTGATTAATACCTTTATTTGTATCCTCTCATTTAGTTATGAAATTTATATATATTTTGACATCTCCACAGAAAACATCTTGCTGAACTTGCAGTAAACTATCCACAAGCTTCACAACAACACCTTGTTAGTCGCCTTCACAATGAACAATTTGGCACTTGGTTTAAGGATACTTTTGGGTACTTTGAATAAACTAACAAATTATAAAAATGGTCCTTTTATATTATTGAACTTCTGATTTAATGTTTTTGAAATGTAGGTGAAGGGTTTACAAGGCGATGTACAAATATCAGAGGAGATAAGAAGCTTAGCTTCGGGTCCTCTAAAGGATGCACTGAGATTTAATTCTTACATTATTAACGGTTTTAGATTTCGAACAAAGAAAGTTGATGTTCGTAGAAAAACTCAAAACAGTGGAGTCCTCCTCAAAGCTGAACAAATGAGTTATTCTAGTCGAAAAGATAGAAATCCTCTTCCAGGAGATGTTACATTCTATGGACAGCTTACAGACATCATTGAAATTAAATATTTAAATGGCATGAAGTTTGTGTTATTTAAGTGCAATTGGGTTAACCCACGAGTGGGCCGAAAATTGGATGAGTTTAACTTTACTCTAGTAAACTTCAATCATTTGTTATACAAAGAGAACAGAGTGACTGATGAACCTTATATCTTAGCATCCCAAGCAGAACAAGTTTGGTACATTCAAGACCCTCTAGACCCCGATTGGCATGTTGTTGTTCAAATGTCACCACGAGACACATTTGACAAGTACTCAACAACTTTAGAAGATTCAGAAGTTTATAGAGTGGAACCTTATAGCATGCAACATTTGGATGAAGCTCATAATGGATCTTGGGTTAGGCAAGGAGTGGAGGGCTTGGTTGTTGACGCAACTAATTGTGATGGTGATGATAACCAAGACGAGATTGATGATGAGCAGCAATGATGAGCAGCAATGATGTGAACTGTTTCAATTCTGCAAAATACAAACTTGTACTCATTGCTAGTTAATTTGAAACTATTGTTGTGTTCTAATTATTGGCTGTGAACTGATGTTCATCCTATAACTCTGATACTTCAAACTATTGCTAGTTAATTTGATAGCTATAAATACAGTGTATAGAATTCCAGACTTTTGGTTAAGTTTTGTTTGATGTGCCATCCTCATATATAGAATACATCTATTTTTGCATACACTTTTCATGCTAGTAGTGTATCTACATGCTGTTGACACCTAGGTATAACCTGACAATAGTATAACTAGCCAATACAGGTATAACTTTATACCATTTGATTATGCACCTAGTTTCTAGCCTAATAATACCAACTTTACTTATTTGGGTGATTTTATCTCATTTATTTTCAGGTCATAGATGGAAAAAATGTCAGCTGTTAAGAAACGGTTTATCAAGCCTGGGACCGTATCAGAATATGAGAAGAAAAGAATGGACAATATTGCTAGAAATAAAATGAAAATGGATGCTTTGAAATTGCAAGAAGCTTCAAATCTTGTGATGAATCCCAAGAAGAATATTCCTACAAGTTCAAGAGTGCTCGACAATGATGATTTTCTTAGCGGGGAAGGTAGCAACATTAATGATGAACCTCCTGTCCATAGAGTGAAAAAGGTAATCATTTTTTTTTAATTTAATAATCTGTTGGAACATCGGTCATCATCTATTATTTTTATTCTCTTCCAGGTTACAACTGGTCCTACTCGTAAGTCGTTTCATGTTGCCCATGAGTTGGATGACGGTAACACTATGAATGAAGAATCTATTGGTGCTAAGAAGAAGAAGGTAAATAATTTGATCATGAATTAAATATTTTATTCACTAACTTGTTAGAGTGATGCTATTACCATACAGGAATTGATCTTGCACTATTACAGAACATGTTTTTATACATGATTGCTTGGGAACATAAGTAATTGCCTTATTGAAATGTGATACTGTCAAGGAAAAGACAAGTTACATTGATACTGATTATTTTGGTCATTACAACCTGATAGATCTGTTTATATTCTCTTTATTACTATATGTGTTATGCATTTCCAGATTGTATACAGGTCCTACGCGGAAATCATCTCGCATTCTCCAGAATATGGAGGATGTTGTAGCAAAGGGGAAGAGGATTGGATCCTCAGTTAGAACCTTCTTTTATGGAGGATATCTTGGGCAGCCCTGGATCAGCATCTCAGTGCTTTGAGGAGAGCGAAGATGAGCCGGTAGATAGTACACTGAAGGGTAAGTATTCGCCAACTCTTGTCCTCAATGCAAACGTTTCAAGTTAGATTTTTTTCCTCTAATGGGCATCTCTTATTTTCCTACTTGGTTGAATATGCATCCCTGGAAGTTAGATTTTTTTTTAACACTGTTCTGATGTATGATCTTCTGGTCTTGTCTGAAGTTTCAAGTTTCTCTCTCTTTTTTAACACTGTTCTGATGTATGATTCTCTCTCTCTCTTTTTTGGGTTTCAATCACATCAAAGTTTTCATTTTGAAGATGGTTTATAGTTCTCTGTGATGTTTTCTTTTGTGGGCATCTCTTATTTTCCTATTGATCGAGTGTGTGCAAAGAAAGGTAATCGAGGAAAACTTTGTGCCCTCCCTAGAACAGGAAGAAGATCATTTCCAGAGATAAAGAGAAAGGTTTGTATTGTGTTTTTTTTTAATAAAGAGAATGTCTTTCTAGTTGATAGTGTTTAATGTTTTACTTTTATGTTTGGAACATGTACAAACACTTCAGAGGAGGTTGGAAAACAAGCCTGTCGACCTTGTCAACATGTGGAGAGCTACTCGAGGCAAAGCTGGCAGTTATAACGAAGAAGACGGAGCGGCTGGTACAGAGGTATTATAATATATGTCAGAATTTTATTGCTCAAAATAGAACAGCCAAACTATCATCACGAGGTCCTCAAATTCAAATTTTAGGACCATACTCGTATATTATCAAGCATCTGCATACAATCGTCAGAATTTAATTATGTACAAAATATTGATTTCTGCATATTTTATAATTTTCACACCACAAAAAATATAGGAACAGATCACGGAGAATTGATTAATTAAGAAGCAAATATAAGTCTCCAGAAATGTACTATTGTATCCACAAACATGGAAGAAAACAAGAACAAACAAGGAGATTTACTAACATAACTAGAGGTGTGGCTTGAATAAATGAAAAGTATAACTTATAAGGAAATATGTTTAAGTCTGAGAAAATACACAAAATTGATATGTAGAAAATGTACATCAAACAATCAGTTCAACGAAATTGTTGGTTAAAAATACCATGTGCATGATGTTTCCCATCTCTTTAAAGACAATGATCAAGTAATTGTAAGCAACAGGAAGTCACAAGTAACAAGGTAGACAGATTTCAGTTTGCAATGGCTGGATGTGATTCCCATCTTCATATTTCAAGATTGAAATATTTTACGTAAAAGAAACTGTAGATATCAGTACAATTGTTATCTTACTTTCTATCAGTGATAATTACGAGGAATCTTGCTTGGATATATGTTTTGAAAAATGTCAGGAAACTGTAGATATCAGCATTACATGATTAAAGAAAAGTAGCTGATTTAACACATGTTTTCACTTTTAAAATTTGGTCCATAAAGACGAAGTAGTATGTCTGAAAGGAAGAAAAGAAGTAGAATTATTAGTTTACTTTATCAGTATTAGTTATGTTCCTCAAATGCATGGAATGCTTTGAATAATTTATGTGAGGAGCTTTGCTACATGTAGACAATATCTGTCTAATACGCAAAAAAGTTCGTAAAATATTTGATCTTTGTGAAAACTGGTAATTAAAACATGTAAAATATAGGAAGTTATATTTGAGTATCATCATATACCAGTTGGAAAATTAAGATTGTAATACCTTATCAGAATAACCAGAGTTCCTTGACATAACTACTCCCCAACGGCTACCAGCAGTAGTCATTGATGTAACATGAAAACCTTCTTTCCACTTTTTGTTGATCCACTTGAAAGGAAATGATTCACTAACTTTATAGGACTGCTGAGTATATGGAGTTCCTGCAAAAAAGGCAATATTGAAGGATGTAATTGCATTAATCTTTATGGCCGATTGTCGACCTAACGTCAACCCTCTATATTTCTATATGTAATTGCATTAATCTTTAGTACACAAAGCCAAAGAGTGAAAAAGAATGACATTCCCAAAAGCAGTGCATTAAATGAAACAAAGGCTTGTTGTAACTTACTGTCTGCAATTATTTTAGTTTTATTATTCTTAGGTTACATGATGAGCTTAGTTTGCATTCGTGCTCATCATTTGGTCTTTCAGGCTTTAAGGAGTGCTCCTCCTCAAGCCATACCAACTAGGCCAGAAATTTAACAGAAACAATGAGAACACACATGTTGACAGTTGGTTTAACAGAAGTTTCTTGAACCTTTATTAGTTACGTGCTCCAAACCTAGTCCTAAAATGATGGGGAAAGGCCCGGATGTTGATTTGTGGCTGACAATAATGATAACATCACATAATCCATCAGATCTGCTCGTTTCGAACCCATCAAAGACCTCTCCACGAGAAAATCCGAACAATTTTTGTTACGGTATTATAAAATGTTATAACCAGCGGGTATTATGTTATATATGTCATACTAATCTCCTTGCATGTTATAGAAAATGTTAGAAAGGCGGATTGAAGAGCTACCCGTGGAAGAACGAGACAACGAGGAGCAATTGAATAAGGTTTACACGGAAGTGGTTGGACAAGATGGCCACGGACGAGTTTTACGCCGAGGAGTGGGTACAAGACAAAGTGGTCAATCTTTAACATCTCAGATAGAACTTGAAAAAACAACGAATGCTGAAATTGAACAACTGCGAAAAGACGCAGAGAAACTACGAGAAGAGACTGAGGCGTTAAGAAGAGAGCGTGACGAGCAAGAGGCTCGACATACAAAAGAGGTTGAGACAATGAAAAATGATCTTAAAGCTGAGCGTCTTGCGCAAGAGGCTCGACATAAGGAAGAGCTCGAGAGGATGAAGAGTGAGCTTAGCAGTGAGCTCAAAGCACAAGTTGCAAGTATGTTCGCGGGTGCTTTCCGCCTTCCTGATATATTCAAGTAATAAGTTTAAAAAGTCGTACGTTTGTCAATGCTGCTGGCATTTAAATTGGTTTCCTTTCCCTTCTTCTACTTAATCTGAGATTTAGGGAGGATAATGAATTGGTTTCCCTTCTTTCCTTCCTAACTGAGATTGATTCCAGTTTTGCGTAGCCTGAAAATAGGCCATGTATTTCCTGCCTTCATGATTACATTAACTGCCCTTTAAAGTGTTCTACTGATTTTTCCCTTTCTTGTTGAATGTACCCTTCACTGTTTGAGCATTCCTGCACACATATTTACACAGAGCATGCACACACTCACTGTTAATAACTTACACTGGTTTTTCAGATTTGTTCACTGTCACACACTTCTCCTTATTCACTATCACATTTTTCCCACACAAATTGCACATTGGTTCACCTTCTTCACTGTTTTATGCTTCCTGAAATTGCTACCTGCTATACACACACACACTAGCACCCTCTTTCCTATTCTCTAATTTCTAAGTCTTTACACAGTAGGTTTGTAAATTACTTTTCCATGAATCTGAGGTCCTATTTAACTTATAACTAACCATATTTCTGGCATTTATTTGTTTCCAGGTAGCCAATGCTGCTGGCAATCTGGATTGGTTTGTCAATGAATGTGTTTTGGACTTGTGTAAAAAGTGTAGAGATTATTTTGTTTCCAGGGCAGCCATGGATGTGTGGTTTTATTTTGTTGACAGTCATGGATTGGTTTGTCAATGGATGTGTGGTCTTTTTTGTTTCCAGGGCAGCCATGGATTGGTTAAGTGAATGCTTGCTAATGTAAAACTTGATGGGAACACAGTGATGTAAGACTTGGATTTTATTTTGTGAACAATGGGTTTTATTTTGTTTCCAGATTTTATTTTGTGAACAATGGGAACACAGTGATGTAAGACTTGGATTTTATTTTGTTTCCAGATTTTGGGAACACAGTGATGTAAGACTTGGATTACATTTCAATATGTTTTATAGAAATTGTTTTGGTAATGTTGCGGCTACGTTCTGTATGAATTTTTAGAGTGAACAATGGGAACACTCTAAGTGATGTAAGACTTGGATTTCATTTTGTGAACAATGGGAACACTCTAAGTTCTGTATGAATTTTGTGAACAATGGGATTTCATTTTGTGAACAATGGGAACACTCTAAGTTCTGTATGAATTTTTGTTGTATATAAAATTCAATTATAGAATTTTAGAGTGTATAAAATTTTTCGCACGATTACAGTACTTTTTAAAATTCCGTCGCTTATTTATTAGGACGAAATATATCTGTTACAAAAACTTATTTTTTGGGACAAATTAATAAACCGTCACACAAAAGCATAAATTTGAAAACTTTTGAGACGTCTTACCTAACCGTCCTTTAACAGTAATTAGGACGGCAATATCCGTCCCTAATGTTTTTGCCACGCCACCCTAATGGGACCGGCCATTGCCGTCCCAAAGGCCGTCCCAAATAGTTGTTGGGACGGTAATTGCAGTTTTTAAGACGATTTTTCGTTGTCCCAAAAGGCCATTTTTTTTGTAGTGTCGTGTACAACTGCATCATGCATTAGAAGGAATATTAGGTCCACAAGTAAAGATCAGGACATGAAAATTGCAGCTTGTAAAGGCAATACTTTTCCATGTTGAAGATAAAATGACTCTTCACATGCAATAGCGTTACTCCAATCAGGGCCGGCCCAAGGGCAAGTCCGACAAGATTTCGGACTTGGGCAACCCCCCCCCCCCCCTTTGCTTCCTCTGCTTGGGGAAATTCCCTCCCCCCCCCCCCCCCCCCCCCCCCCCCCCCGCGCCCCCCCGGCCCAGTATGACCTGCAAAATGTCGGGGTCGCATGTGACCTCCTAGGACATAAAGAATCGCCTCGCAAATACACCAGGTTAAGGAGCAACCAAAATTAGCTCCGGCTAGAACAACCCAACCTCTCGGGCTGGCCTTAACAGCGATATATGTAGTGCTCCGTCCCTACATCGTGTCCCGTTTCCGTCCACGGGGTGCGCGAGAAAGGAACACTGTCGCTATCGATTCGGTCGGGACCGATAGGTCGGAATCGGCCGAGTCGATCGAACGGGAACGGTTGAATTAAGATCCATTCCACGTTATGGAATGGCTTCTTCGGAACCAAGTCCCATATTCAGCGGGTTGCGCCTCGAGGATCGGCTCTGCGGCCGAGTCGGGAGAGACCTCTCATTGCTCTGATTTTCATGCCGCACTTGATTTGGCTTTGGCTTTGTTTTCGTGAATGCGTTTTTCGTGAATGTTTCCGATGGATTTTCTTGACTTGCGTTTTCGAGCTTCGCATTCCTATCGAAATTTTTTGAATTCCACAGTGTTCTAATCAGTTGCTTATACGATTGCAGGTGATCGCGTAGGCGACGTCAGCGCAGCCAACCGGTCGCTCGCTTGAGAAAATTCTAAGGCGAGTGGCTGACCTCCTTCGCCTCGTCCCTCTACTTCAAAATTCAATATGTGAAGTAAAATGAATACTTGTCATAATAGTGTAGAATCAAAGAAATCGTAGCATAATTCTTCACGAAATACTTGTTATCAACTGCTGATATTGGAAATAGAAAACATGTTCCTTATGCAAATCCACTTAGCCTATGCAAAACAATGAATGAATCGATTAACGCTTATCGCAACGATACGGCTAAGTAAGTAAAACAGTCATTGGACAACTTGTCGATAAGGTGTAGTTTCCTCGAACGGTTGCCTAGGCCAAGGGACCGATTCGGCCCGAGAGGAACAAGTGTATAGCAAGCGCCAGCCCTTCATCGGCGCGAGTTATGCGGGAACTTTCGCATAGGGCTCGCTACCCGACGCGAAAGGGTCGCCGTCTAACCCAGCTATAGTCCGCGATGGCTTGACATTGCCAGTGGCCTTCACACCCTTCCACGGCTTAACAAATGCACGGGACACGGGATGAATATAATAGTGGCTTAATGTTATACAATTTCATATGCTTGCCTCAAAACATGTTAACATGCAAATCGAACAGGATGGTTAGAAAGATCATTGAAATAGCTAGCTAACATGTTTACGAAACTTCTTGAATCAAATGCAGAGCTTGGATTTTAATTAGCCATTCGCCAGTACATGTGTTCGTGCTGATCCTCGCTCTTTGCAGGTCCCACGAACCAGGAAGGGCGTGCCAACTAGCTCGGCGACGTTCGTGATTTTGAAGTTTCGGCCGTGCGTCGAAGACTTTTCCTGCGACTCTACTTTTGAAGGCTCTCGACAGTCCAAGGAAGATGACTCAGCGTCCCTCCCATCCAGGTCACTGGAGTACTTTGTTGTATATTGAGGGATGTGTGCAATGTATGGAACGGCTATCTCATCGGCACTCTTTTGTAATCGAGTCATGTTGTAGCCCGTGCGGCAATGAGTCTTGTATCGGAGTATGTAAAAGATGTTTATTATCAATAAAGATCAAGTTTTCCTTACTTATTGTGTGAATCAATTTGTCTGCGTACTCTCTTAGATCTCGTGACTCGGATTACCTTATGACTACGCCTTGTGCGATCGCAAATTAGGTTCGCACGACATCACGCCCGGGGGACGACTATCGATTCGACGGAATCGGAACGTGACAATATATATATGTTTACTTCTTTTTGTCACAAGTTCGAGCAAGATGAAGAGCACATTACACAGGAAAAGCTTAAAAGACTCCTGATTGAATGAATACCTTATTATGTTTTATCAGGATTAATTAGATTTGTTTAGGATAAGAAGGATACGATTAGGGTTTTACTATATCATTATACCCCATAACCACCTATCCTCCTTATATCTTGTCTAAAATTGTTAAGTACCTTCAAATATCTCAACTATGCCTAGTTATTCACGACCATGCCAAATCACCTTATTCAACATAAATTGAGAAAATATCGTATCAGATATAAATACGGTCCTCTGGAGGAGTATCGTACATGTTAGATGTAATTTCAGCACGTTGGCACGGTTCGACAAACATTTTATTGGTTACTTAATATGAAACTTTCACAGTTCAATTCCACTAACTAGAATCTGAAATTTGAGTGTGCTGTGGGGATAAAAGCCTGTCTTTTGAAGGATATAAGCATCTGATTACAACATAACATATACATTGCTTTATCCACTAAATTTAATGAACCAGAAGGCTGACAAAGAAGGAATGATAATGTTATAACTGCCATATCATTCTCTCTCTTTGCAGCTTTGGGTTGGAAACTGGGAAATATATATATATATATATATATATATATATATATATATATATATATATATATATATATATATATATATGAATCAACAGCTTTTTTTTTCCTCAACCCAACTCTACATAAAGCATATATCATTGTGCACTTATTTGTCCTCTCTAAAGCTCCAAAAACTCCCAATTTTAGAACTCCAGTGCATTCTCATACTAGGTTACTAGGTAGAGAATAACATAGATGTCTCTCTGCTTTTAATTACTGTTCATTCATTGAATACTGAACAATTCAGATGACCTAGCAAAAGGGATTTAGCTATTTTGGTTTTTCATTGGTTAATTTTGGATGTCAACACATTTATTATTAAAGAATCACTATACTTTATTTATTTACTTATTTTAGAGAAAGGACTGTATGAAGCATATTTCAGCCAAATTTTATTGATATAGGATTAAAAAAAAATTCTACTTAGTATAAGAAGTTCAATAATACTTTGTATTTGAATATTGGGACTAACTCTTTTGTTTGAACTAGAGGTGAAGTTTTCTCCCATGAATTCTCTAAAAAAAAGAGTCTATTAATGTAAGATTACAAGATAGAGCTCAAGATGATTGTAGGAAAGTTCTTTGAGGATTTGGGCACGAAAAGACCAATAGTAGATGGAATTCTGTCGATCACCATAGTGAAGTCGATAAATGTTTCTTTCTGATCCAATTGAGAAACAATAAACAGGAGGAACACCAAAGAATCACTAATTTGAAATGACAAAGTTGGCTTGATATAAATTGTAAACCAAAAAGAACATCAATCTTACAGAAGAAAAAAAAGTAACTAGAACTTTGTTTATCTAAAGCAAGGAATCCAAGGCATGCAAAAACATGGTTTACCTTTTGGAAAAGATTAAGACATGGATTAATTTGGGTTAATAGTTTTTATTTTGTATGGTCATGCATAGCTAGAGTTCCATTGGATACTGACATCTTCAACACTTGAATATTATTCTTTTGGAGGCCCTATGTTCTTGATTCCTTGATGCCACATGGGCTGACCTTATTATCAACCCTTTTCCTCAACCGCCAATCCCTTTCAAAGCTTTCTCATATAGAGTATTCTATGCATATGTATAATTTTCTCAAACAGTTATGTATGAATTATGAAGGGAACAAAAAAAAAGGAGAGAAATAAGAATGCAGTATATAAAGCTCATAAAATTCTCCTTTTTCCATTTTGTTTTTACAATTCTTTAGAAAGCAAAGCGAAAACTCTCTACAGGGGTATGCCTTGTTAGTGCCGGGAACGCCGGGACATGCTATTCGATGGAAAATACAGAAACTGAAACAGTTGTAAAGACAACGTTTCAAATGCAATTACTTAAAGAAGGTTTTGCAACAGAGATCCAGAAGAATTCTGCAAATTACGAGATCTAAAAAGATATCGTAATACACGAATAATCTAAAGAGATTTTCGTGATCGTAGCAAACTGGCAGTAGTGCCTTCTAAAAAGAAGATACTGACAGAACTGCTAAAGGCAACAGAAGGATGACAGGCGAGAGATGAAAATGCTGGGGTGAATTATCACCGTTGCTCAAAGCTTTATTCGTCCTCTGCGAACAGCTTCCAGGAACCAGCAAGGTTGACGGAAAACCTTGGAACACTCCTGCTCTTCTGACTCCTCGGAAGACGGCGAACTCCTCTGGCAATGGCTCTACTCTTCTCTCTCTGTTTGAAGTAACAGAACCCACGCGTACTAAAAAGTACTAGTGTTTGTGTTAAAGAACACGCTCACTACTCTGTTGTGTTAAAGAACACTTAGAGTTTTTCTCCCTGGAATTCTGATTACTCCTCCACTCAGAGAGAGGAAAGAACCTGCATATATAGCCCACGGGGCGGTTGCCAAGCAGTTGCCTGAACTTCAGGGTAGTGGCAGAACCACTCCTGAACGTGCAGCAACTGCAGCAACCGTTCCCGCTCTAATATGCAGCCAGCCATACGCACACTGTGTACGCTGCGCACACTGCGCACTCTACGCACGCTGCGTACGCTGCGCACACTGCGCGTACTGGGCGTACTGGACTGCGTACTGGGCTGCGTAACTGGGCCAGCGTAACTGGGCTCGCGTAACGGGCCGCGCAACGTGGTCGTGCAAGTGGCTCGCGCAACGAGCGCAACTTAAGCGCACTATGCGACGATGCTGACGTGCTAAGTGCAAAGTGCGCCAACAAAACGCCACATTACGCCTCATGAGCCCTTGAGCCCGAGTCCGAGCCCGAGTCCGAGTCCGAGTCGCTAAGCTCCTACGGAGCTTAGCTCCATGGAAATAAATTTCCAAGAGCAAAAAGCTTACAGCTTCTTAATTGTTGATTAAGCCTTTATACCATTAATAATTAATCCCACATGGCACACACCCATGTGCACTACATGTACATCTCCATAAAGAGAAAAGACTCATATATATGGAGATACACATTCCTTTCTAGTCGATGTGGGACTAAAAACCAAAACAAAAGGCTACAAACCCAACAATCCCCCACATATCTCTATATATATGAGTACGAGTGTTCCCCACAGTAACTGTCCATTATGCTTTTAGGATAGATGTCACTTAAGACTTGAATCTTCCCACGTGAGTCAAAAATCAAACTATAATACAAGAATGGACTAAGCCTTGAATTCTGCATCATAGCTGAAATTCTTTCCACTCATATAATGTAGTTACATGTGCTTCTGGCTACACATTAAAGGCCCTGTGCCAGCCTGGTTTCAGTGTATAATTTTGGGTGTCTACAAGTTTACCCTCAAGAGACGGCCTGATATCTCTGTCATACACTATAGGTGAGTTCATTATAAAGAGACATGGCATGAAGCGCTTTGCGCTTCCCTTGCGGTGCTACGTCGCTATGACATGGCTTAAAGCCGAGGCATTACCCTATACCGGGAACCTCATCGTAGTCATACTACAGTAGCATGAGGCAACCGCCTCTTTGTAGTGCCAAACTACCCAGCATGAAGCCTTAGGCTCCCTTGCGGTGTTACGCCGCAACGACATGGCTTGAAAGGCCGAGGCTTTATTCCTAACCGAGTACCTCATGGTGGTGTCGTGCCACTGTAACATGAGGAACTCCTCATCTTTGTAGTGCTGACTACACCCCTCTTTATATTTAACATACAGCATTAGGCTAACTGCCTATTTGCGGTGCTACGCCGCTGTGACTTGGCCTGCAAAGCCGAGGCTTTAACCTATTCCTGGGCAGCACCCCACATATAGGAACCTCATTGTGGAGTCACCCCACTGTAGCATGGAGTTTCACTCCTTGTAGTGCTGCTCTATCGTGCTTCCTGTAAAGCACTCCAGGCATTCACTCTGCCTGAGAACTCATTAAGGCAATTAAGCCAACCTTCCCACAGGAACCGTTTTCCGCAGAAAACAATAGTAGACAACAATGGTTATAGGTCCGTAACCTCTCCATGTCCAATAGAACATGTACCCACCGTTCCTGATATTCTTCCGATTAGTGGTCCTCCCTTGAACCAAAAGCTAGATGCCTAGTAGATAAATCTTTGAACTATTAGCATAAAACTTTATGGTAGGAATACAAAAATCCAATATCAGAATGCCTTCAAGCCCATTTTACAAGCTGTGTCATTGACCAGCTGGCGCTTGAGGCCCTTGGTGAACGGATCCGCCAGGTTCTTCTGACTCCGAACATCAATCACTGCAATACCACCTCTCTTGATAAGATCGTGTACTGCCATGTGCTTCAACCGCACAGTCCTCTTCTTCCCATTGAAGAGGTCATTTGATGCCACCGCCGCAGTCGCCTGGTTGTCGCAGTATATTGGTATCGCCGGTATTTGCGCTCCAACCAATGAAAGATCATACATGAGCTCCCGAAGCCATTCTGCTTCCTCGGCTGCGGTATCTAGTGCAAAGAACTCAGATTCCATGGATGACCGCGAGAGCATAGTCTGCTTCTTCGACTTCCACGATATAGCAGCTCCACCCATTGTAAAAATGTATCCACCTGTGGACCTCTCGCTCTCCACCTCTGAGCACCAACTGGCATCACTGAAGCCTTCCACTACCTGCGGATCTCCGCTGTAGTACAGTACATATGTCTGAGTCTTCTTGAGATATCTCATAACCCGTTTCACAGCTTTCCAGTGTTCAGCACCTGGGTTGCTCGTGAAACGACTCAGCATTCCCACGGCAAAAGCTATGTCAGGCCTTGTGGCAGTAGTAGCATACATCAAACTTCCCATTACGCTTGCATACTCCAGTTGTCTAACGCTTTCCCCTGAATTAGGCTTAAGCTTCAGATCACACCTGTACGGCGTATCGATCCCTGGAAGATCCCGATACCCATAACGAGTGATTATTTTCTCAATATAATGAGACTGTGACAGCGCTAGTCCAGTGTCTGTCCGGATGATCTTGATCCCTAAGATCACATCAGCTTCCCCCAAGTCCTTCATACTGAACTTGCTAGAGATGAACTTCTCTGTCTCAGTGACACAGCTAATATCCGTACCTAGGATAAGCATGTCGTCCACGTACAGACAAACAATCACACCTCTTCCATCAGCGAACTTCGTGTAAACACACTTGTCCGTATCGCTGACCATGTAGCCATTTGACCTTATAACTTTGTCAAATTTCTCATGCCACATCTTGGGAGCCTGTTTAAGACCGTACAAGGATTTCACCAACTTGCAGACTTTGTCTTCAAGACTCTTGATGACAAATCCCTCTGGCTGTTGCATGTAAATCTCTTCGGTCAGCTCGCCATTTAGGAAAGCCGTATTCACATCCATCTGATGTATCACCATCTTATGTATTGCTGCGAGAGCAATCAACATTCTGATGGTGGTCATCCGGGCTACTGGAGCATACGTGTCAAAATAGTCAATCCCCTGCTTCTGAGAAAATTTCTTGACTACCAACCTAGCCTTGAACTTGTCAATAGTTCCATCTGCTTTCATCTTCTTCTTGAAGATCCATTTGCATCCGATGGGATTCGCTCCTTCAGGAAGATCAACCAACACCCAAGTGTTATTTGAGGTGATGGAATCAATCTCATTGTCAATCGCCTCCTTCCAGAAAACCGCGTCTCTGGTCTTCATCGCCTCATCATAGGTAAGCGGATCTGCTTCCACATGATAGGTGACAAAGTCACTTCCGAAGTCCTTCGGCCTCCTCACACGCTTAGCTGACGGCTCAGCTTGTTCTGGTTCAACCGTTGTTTCAACAACATCTTCTTGGACCACATCTTCATTGAAGACTTCAGTTTCTTGCGCACCCTCATTGTTCTCCGGAACATCCGCAAGAACAATATTCTTGTGCCTTGCAAATTTGTCTTCAAAATATTCTGCGTCGCGAGATTCAATGATATGATTTGACTCAATATCAAGAAATCTCCGAGCATCACTCTTCTCGGCATACCCCAAAAAGATCGTCTTTGTAGTCCTTGTCCCAAGCTTCTGAATCTTTAGATCTGGAAGCTTGACATATGCCAGACACCCCCACACTCGAATGACATTCAAGTTTGGTCTGACCTTGAACCATAGTTCATGAGGAGTAATGTCAGAAGTTGCATGAGGCACCCTATTTAGAATAAAAGTGGCCGTCAATACAGCTTCTTCCCAGTAGCACTTAGGAAGACCAGCAGTCAACAATATTGAATTTATCATTTCTGTCAACGTCCTGTTCTTCCTCTCAGCTACTCCGTTTGATTGAGGAGAGTACGGAGCCGTAGTCTCATTGACAATTCCATGTTCCTTACAGAACGATGCGAATTCATGAGACCTGTACTCCCCACCTCGATCACTTCTTATCCTTTTGAGTTGTTGTCCAGTCTGCCGCTCAGCTTCGGCTCTGAACTCCTTGAACTTCTCGAATGCTTCGTCTTTAGCCTTCAGCAAGTAGACGAACGCATACTTTGAGAAGTCATCGATGAAGGTTATGAAATACTTCATCCCGGCCTTTGTAGAGAACTGTTTGAAGTCACAGATATCGGAGTGAACCAACTCCAGAAGATCTGTACTTCGATTAACCCGAGGAAAGGGTTTCCTTGTGATCTTCGTTTGAGCATAAACTTCACATTTCTCTACCTTACCCCCACATTTGGAGATAAGTCCTAGACTAGACATTTTGTTTATTCGTTTACAATGAACATGTCCTAGCCTATTATGCCACAACTCAAGAGTATAAGAAGAATGAGTGACTTCATTAATTACATTGGACTAATTTACAAGCTGAATCTTGAACATTCCTTCGGTATAAAAAGCTTTCCCGAAATATGTTCCCTTGATAGACATCACCATCTGGCCAGCATTGATGTCCATCATGAGGCCTGCATTGCAGAGTAGGCCTCCCGAGACCAGGTTCTTAGCGATAGCAGGTACGTGCTTTACGCCTTGAAGCGTCAGAGACTTTTCCGAAGTCAGCTTCAATACCACCGTCCCGATCTCGAGCACTTCAGCTTGTGCTTGGTTCGCCATCATAACCACTTCAGAAGTAGGGATGTAGGTGGTGAACCACTCCTTACTGGAGCAGACATGGCAGGAGGCTCCAGTGTCTACCCACCAGTCAGAATCAGTCCTTACCGCATCAACCTGTGCAATCATAGCAACAATGTCAGTGATCAAAGATACCTTACTAGGCTCTCCTTGCTCTGATTGCTTAGTTTTTGCTTTGCACTCATTCTTAAAGTGGCCCTTCTTGCCACACTTGAAGCAAGGCATTTCTGACTTTGGCTTCTTTTTCTTGATAGAAGTTCCCTTGACTTTTAGATTGTCAGGGTTCTTCTTCTTGCTGTGGAAAGCCGCCTGCTTTCCCTTTGGTTCCTTGGTCTGAACCAGATTGGCGTTAGTCAATTGCTTGGACAGTGTGTCCACCTTCAGTTGAGCCCGCATCTGGTCCTCAACATAGATTTCCTGTAGGAGATCTTCAAGGGTGATCTCCAACTTCTTCCTATGCACGTTTGCATAGAACTTGCTCCACCCAGCGGGAAGCTTTGAGACAATCCCTTCAACAACAAACTTGTCGGGGAGGGGCATCGCCTCGTCTTCCAACTTCTGTCGCAGTTTCAGGAACTCCTTTACCTGCGGCAGCATAGACTTTTCGTCCTCAAAGAACCACTTGTGATATTTTTCAACCACAAATATTTTACTGCGGTTCTTGTCTTCTTCGTAGAGTTTTTCTAGAGACTCCCATATGTCTCTAGCGATATTCTTCTTAGAATAGGATTCTGCTAGGGAATCCTCCATAGCATTCAGGATAAGCAACCTGCAAATGATATTCTCCCTTCTCCACTTGGCCTGAAGTTTAGTAGCCGCAGAGATTGCGGCAGCAGACCCAGTATCTGGAACGGTAGGTTCCTTTTCAAGAAGCACGTGATCCACGTCTCTGAGTTGAAGAGTGAGATAAACCTTCCTCTTCCAGACTTGATAATGCTCTCCATCAAACTTCTCTAACTTACAGAAGTCAGTGTTTAGGAGTGAAGCATTAATGTTTTCCATCGTAGCAATAAAGCTTTGAGAATGTTAGTGCCGGGAACGCCGAGACACGCTATTCGATGGAAAATACAGAAACTGAAACAGTTGTAAAGACAACGTTTCAAATGCAATTCCTTAAAGAAGGTTTTGCAACAGAGATCCAGAAGGATTCTGCAAATTACGAGATCTAAAAAGATATCGTAATACACGAATAATCTAAAGAGATTTTCGTGATCGTAGCAAACTGGCAGTAGTGCCTTCTAAAAAGAAGATACTGACAGAACTGCTAAAGGCAACAGAAGGATGACAGGCGAGAGATGGAAATGCTGGGGTGAATTATCACCGTTGCTCAAAGCTTTATTCGTCCTCTGCGAACAGCTTCCAGGAACCAGCAAGGTTGACGGAAAACCTTGGAACACTCCTGCTCTTCTGACTCCTCGGAAGACGGCGAACTCCTCTGGCAATGGCTCTACTCTTCTCTCTCTGTTTGAAGTAACAGAACCCACGCGTACTAAAAAGTACTAGTGTTTGTGTTAAAGAACACGCTCACTACTCTGTTGTGTTAAAGAACACTTAGAGTTTTTCTCCCTGGAATTCTGATTACTCCTCCACTCAGAGAGAGGAAAGAACCTGCATATATAGTCCACGGGACGGTTGCCAAGCAGTTGCCTGAACTTCAGGGTAGTGGCAGAACCACTCCTGAACGTGCAGCAACTGCTACAACCGTTCCCGCTCTAATATGCAGCCAGCCATACGCACACTGCGTACGCTGCGCACACTACGCACGCTGCGCACACTGTGCGTACTGGGCTGCGTAACTGGGCCAGCGTAACGATGCTGACGTGCTAAGTGCAAAGTGCGCCAACAAAACGCCACATGAGCCCTTGAGCCCGAGTCCGAGCCCGAGTCCGAGTCCGAGTCGCTAAGCTCCTACGGAGCTTAGCTCCATGGAAATAAATTTCCAAGAGCAAAAAGCTTACAGCTTCTTAATTGTTGATTAAGCCTTTATACCATTAATAATTAATCCCACATGGCACACACCCATGTGCACTACATGTGCATCTCCATAAAGAGAAAAGACTCATATATATGGAGATACACATTCCTTTCTTGCCGATGTGGGACTAAAAACCAAAACAAAAGGCTACAAACCCAACATGCCTCACATTACAAAGTTGGAAGGATTTTTCGAAGTAAATTTACATGCAAAGGTGCGGGGTCCCTACATCTCTTGTCATGAGGTCTTGCCCATGGGATGATTTAAGCATTTTGATGCATATGTAGGTCCAGAAAGTATGTATCATTATATTTTCTGAAATTGTAAATAAATATAGGCGCAGTTTTTGTAGGCACAAATTAATTTAGTTCAAAATCTTAACGTAAAGTTGTTTGTCTAAAATCCCCCCTTGTTTCCTTAAAGATAATTAACAAAACAAGTATTGAGGTTACTCCATAGAGACTATAAAGATGAAAAAAAGATACATGTTCCATTGTTGGATGCATGCCACTTAAGTTAAAAGAATAGAATTGACTGAACCAACAATTTCACAAAGTTAAATTCTTTGCCCCTTCTGTATGGAAATTGTACCATCTCTACACTGGTTTTTTGATGGCTGCAATTGATTATTTTTTAGATTGCTATGTACCATGGGCCTCTGTTCAACCAGTATTAGTTAATGTTCTGTGATGCCTGGTGTATGATTTTTAAATGAAATTTATATTTCATGCAATGCCACTGTAGTCGAAAAATCTACCACAATTACGAATGTACTGATGTCCCACTTATCTATGACTTGGTGTATGCACGTAAAATTTGTTTTTATTTGAACACTCGACAACTATCCGTAACTGAAAGGCCTAACCCATCATCCTCTGATCTTCCCACCACTCTTCCAAGCCATCATTCCTTAATCTTCCCTTCACTCTTCCCAGCACTACCATATCATCATCAACATCATCATCATCCTCTCCTCCACCCAATGCAGCAAAAGCAAAGAAAAACATAAAGCCAACACCTTGCCTGATCCTCTTCTCTTTCCCTCTCTCTGTCTTTTACAACCAAAGGGTTACAACTCTTTTACAACTTGTCATGTGACCGACCTCCATTGGAGGAGAGAGGGGAGTGTTGGGGCCGGATGGGACCATATTAGCAGGAGGTAGAGTAGATTGTAAGAAGGTTGTAAAGATTTGGTAGTAAACTTAGAATTATTATCATTCCCTATTTCATTCTTCTCTCAAAGCATTCCATCTGTTCAAAACCCTTTATATACATATCCTCTCTCTCTCTCTCTCTCTCTCTCTCTCTCCCCTTCACCAACCCTCAAAACACAACAAATTCTTCATATCTCCTCAACAAGACAAACTAGTACTAGGAACTAACTAGTGATTGTACTAGTAGCATTGCATTGCATTGCACTAGGAAGTAGTAGTTAGTAGTAACAATAGTAGTAGAGTTGCACTTACTAGTAAGCAAGTAGTACTAAAGACTAAAGAAGGAAGGGGATGGAGCTACTCTCACAAATGTGGTCACTCCTCGGCCTCCTGACTGTCCTCCAGAACATCCTCCCATCCCCTCCCCGCTCCTCTCCCTCCTCCACTCCCTCTGCCAGTCCATGCACGACTCCCTCACCCCCTACTCCTACTTCGACGTCCCCGAG
This sequence comes from Iris pallida, assembly GCA_029216955.1. NCBI lineage: Eukaryota > Viridiplantae > Streptophyta > Magnoliopsida > Asparagales > Iridaceae > Iris > Iris pallida. The sequence goes on from JANAVB010002198.1 coordinate 6,196,223, forward strand.
TTCCTCGCCACCTCCTCCCTCCATCCCAACCACCTCTTCCGCCACGTCCACCTCTACCTCCACCACTCCCTCCTCCTCCCCCTCGCCCCAACCAATACCAATATCAATTCCGCTCCCCCTCGCCGAACTACGAGGACGGGGTGGACGAGGCGCTGCTGAGGGCGGGGAGGATGGACGTGCACCTGAGGCTAGGGGAGTGCAGGGAAATGGTGGAGAGGTACTACGTAGTCTAGTGAATAGTGATTTAGAGACTCAAACTCTAATATCGGACAATTTAGAGACTCAAACTTTAATATCACATATAATATGAGGTCCTATTACTAAATAACCCTTGTTTTTTTTGCTAGCTTTGATATATCATGATGTTTTGTTTGATGGAAGTATAACCTCTTTGGCATGATGTACATATAATGTTGATAAATAAAACTAGGTTATTGCTAGAGTGCACATTCTACTGTAGGGGTGAGCTCTTGGTTTATTTGGTTTCAACCAAATCGAAATAGTCAAATCCGAATAAACTAAATCGAAATTCTCAGAATTCAAAATGGAAATCGAATCGAAATTAGCCACAGCCGAAACTAAATCGAACCGAATAATCGATTCAGTTTAGTCGGTTTGTTCAGTTGGATTATTTCTATTGTGTAGTAGGCCGGATCCAAAGTTGGAATCGTGGTTAAATTATATTAAAAGTTATAATTTTTATACACACATTTATTGTATTTCAAAGTTGTCTCCAAAATTTTCTCAAAACACAATGTAGAATTTTTTTTTTTTCAAAATATACACATATTTAGTCACAAATCATGAATAGAATTGAGAATATTTATATAATAGCACAAGTTTTATTCGGTTTTTGTTTTGAACAGAAATCGAAATCCAAAATCGAATAAGTTATTTTAGCATTTTCGGAACCGAAATTGGACCGATTTTTTTTCAAATCGACCCGAATCACTTATTCGTTATTCGGTTAGACTTTCGGTCAAAAGCTAAATAATGCTCACCCTTATTCTCTTCTATTGTACACACAGTATAACAATGTTGGGGGTAATACTCATTGTCATGAAATGAGCTGTGGGCTGCTTTTTTTTTTATCAAAGATGGCAATAACAATTTCAGTCTTCGAGTATACAGAACTTGAGTTAAACCTAGAGTCGTATCCCAAAAAGAGAGTCTAATACTTGCCGAGTTTTCCAAGTCAAGCTCATTCGCAAACTTTGGACTGGAGTTTGTTATGTTCAACATGGGGAGTTGGGAAAACTTTGAGGATGGTGAAAATTGGTACTGAAATTTGAAGATGGAAGAGAGAGAAAGTCTTTAAATTTGAAAATCCATTATTTATACTCATTTTGTCATATTTCTTTTAAAAATAATAATAATAATAAATATATTAGTATTATTTTTTTTTCTTATAATTTCAGATAGAGAATTTTAAAGAACTGTTTTTTCAAATTTTTTGTATAATATTATAATGTATATGATTATATCAAAATAAACATTAATTTATATATAAATAAATAATAGCTGTTTATTGTTTGGGGATATATGGGTTGGAGTAAAATTTTGGATTATTTTGTATAAGGGTACTGGATTTAGGACATAATTAGGCTTTGGATACTGGTTTTGTCCGTTTTAGATTTTGGGTATCCGAATATTTTTAGTGACACATTATAGTGACGAGCATTCGTCACTCACTGAAAATCCAATTTCGTTACTAGAATGTGTCACTAATAATGTTTGAGTACCCAAAGTCAAAAAAAGGGACAAACCAGTATCCAAAGGCTAATTAGGTCTAAATTTGGTATCCTTCTACAAAATAATTCTAAAATTTTAATGATAGAATAATATGAAAATATTCAGTTTTGAGTTGAGAGAAATTTTGAGAATGTGTTGGAAATAGACTAAGAAAACTGAGTTCATTCATGTCCAATCTTGACTCGTTAACGAAGATTAGAGTAGAGTTTTTATGCAGCCTAATAAGGCTCGCTAGCTGCTTTGTTTGCCAGATTAAGGCATGCATGAAGGCCCAAGAACAATGCTTTTAGATATGAACTAGTTGGACGAATATAGGGAATTGTTCACAAAAATTAAGCAGTTGCATTACTTGAGATTAATTATGTTGGAGCAAATTTCTTCGTATGAACCTTTAGGTCTGCTTACTGTTATTATGTTCAGTTCAGTCTCCAGCTTGAATATGGGGGGTCATGGAAAATGAGATTTCTATTTTAGCTTTACTTTTTCCCCCAAAAAAAATCCAAATTTCTAAAAAGTTGTTTGTAGATTTTATTTATTTATGTCAAAAAGGATTACTTATACAGACGAATTAATCCCTCGCGCTATCAAATTTATTCTAAGAAAATCCACAGAACACCACTTAAGATGCCAGTAATTTAAACCCTTCAATTTGGTTTATAAACTTTAAACTTCCCTTCCTAGCTCTTTGAAGAAGGTTCAATGCACATTAATGTGAGGAAAATATCTTAATTAGAGAAAAGAGGGATAAAAACGATACTTGAATTGTCCGGTTAACTTGGTAATTCTTATCGATGGATGTAACATGTTCATCAAGTTGGTGTGAAATGACGATTCGGGCCATTTGTTTATGATATTCTAAAGAATCTATACAAATATTAAAAAATAGTATTTTTTTAACCAGTCTAAAAAATTGTCATTTTTTTTATATTCTAAAGGGTTATATTACTCCAATTTTATTAGGCAGGCCTAAATCTAAAAAAAAATTCACATTAGTATAGGTTACAAAAATGGGAACCTTTCAATTTTGGGGGCCTCTGCATAACTTATACATGCTCAGGAACTGCGATATCACAACTTGTATATGCTCAGAAACGAAAACGCCTGAATCTCACAACATTTGCAACTGATAACCGTGTATTAAGTTAATGAATTTTGAATTGGGAAAAAAAACTGTCACGCCCCAGAACCAGAATACTGGAGAGCGGGGGACAGACACAGCCAGCTACGTACATTGAAGTGAATATCACCTCGCAATACGGTCACGACTGTCTAGATGCATGAGGGTTTACTACAAGCCATTAGTCTCTTAAGGTCAATAACAAGCCTAGTGTCTCAATCTCAAGCAACAAGTAGATATAACAAGATGGTAGATCATCAGACATACAAGGTAAGGCGTCCCATACATTACATATTCAGATGATCATGAAGCTAGTCATACAAAATACGAAGACTAGCAAGAGTTTAAGTCATACATGATCAACCCTAGGATTTGTCAATCATGTTGCAGCCCGTAGGCAGACAGTAAGTAAAGTTGCAAACGAGCTAACACTTGCTCGGCGGCTAAACGCCTCAGAAGAATATTTGTACAATGGAGTGGGAGAGCAAAATAAAAACCCACTCGTTGCCGGGATTCCTTCTAATGTTCACCATCTGGCAAGAAAGTTGGGAGATCCTCGGTAGCTGCTCCGAAATCTGGCCATACAAAATCAGCTGGGTCAGACCCCAGAAAGAGCAAGTGCCACAAAGGGGACTTCACTTAAGAACTAAAACCAGCATGTCAGCACATAAAGTCATAGGTGAAATAACAAAAGACATGAGTTAAAGAAAACAGGATGATAAACGATAAGATAGCTAAAGGACTATTCCGGTAACCAAGTTACAACCCGTAAACCAAACAAGGACCGGGGTTGTAACCCTTCACCTGAACAGAACTTAGCTTCGAACCAATTATCGATAAGGTAGAGCATATACAAGCATGTCCTGAAATATCCATGTACTGGGTCTAGACAAGACTAGACAAGATAGGACTCCATCCATCATTCACGGCCAAGCAAAGAGTACGGCTTGATATTTAACTAACTAGGGTTATCACAAGCTTAGTTACTAGCAAGATGCAATGAGGCACGCCTACGGCCACAAGTCCTGCAGACTATCCAGGTTATCCAGACGCAAGGTTCAAGATTAGAGTTATCATGCCTTGTTAGGTAACTTGGATGCAACACATGACAGTATGCATAGTAATCATTTCATGTAGTGCCCTACATAGCAGTGAGCTGGAAATGTGCCCTACTCGTCGGTAGGCTACAAGTCCATCAAGGAAGGCGCCCAGATAACGGGATTGCTTGTAGCCGGAATACCTCTCTATATGCTCTACTTGATCAATCTAGTCATTAACCTAGTCAGATTCAGTATGAATCCCTGACCGTGGTAACCAGGGATACATGTCCTAGACATGATGCGAGACAAGACTGGTTGCTTATACAAGCATATTCAATACAATCACCTACGGTGTCAAGAATTTACTTAGCATGTCAGGTTAGTTGTCGTAACAGCGTATCAAGGTTATCATGTCAAGACTACTTGTCAAGGGTGCACCACGGCGTGTCACCATCATGTCATGTTACTTATCAAGATTACTTATCAAGGCAAGGGTGCGTCATAACGGACCACCATCAAGAATTATCATGTCAAATTACTTGTCAAGAGTGCACCACGTCGGGTCACTATCAAGAGTCATCCTGTAAGGTCATAATGCCATTTCGTGTTTATGCAAGTGCACCACAACGGGTCACTGATCGTGCAATTCCATCACTAAGCCGTGTTCAGATTAACATTCATAAATAATGTCATGATCACATCGGGTTCATGTCGAGTTTATATCGAAAAGGCGTAAGGATATAAAATGGGTGCAAAAATCATAAAAAGGGGGATATGGGGACATAATGCGCCCAAGGGGGAGGAGCAAGGGGTACTATGGCCAACAAGTGGCATTAGCCAAGTTGCGCCAGGGTAACAGGTTGCGCCAAGGCAAGTAGGGTCAAGTCCAGTTGCGCCTGAACATCAGGTTGCGCCTAGGCACTAGGGGTGCCAATCACTAAAATACACAAGGTCGGGTCAAGTTGCACCAAGAATAGTCAGGCCAAGTCATGTTGCGCCAGGCACTAGACTGCGCGAGGCTAGGTTGCGCCTGAGTCAAGTTGCGCCTGAGTCAGACTGCGCATGAGTCAGACTGCGCACGAGTTAGACTGCGCACGAGTCAGACTGCGCACGAGTCAGACTACGCACGAGGTCAGACTGCGCACGAGTCAGATTGCGCACGAGGTCAGACTGCGCACGAGTCAGACTGCGCACGCTGAAGAGCGCACGCACGAGGTCAGACTGCGCACGAGGTCAGACTGCGCACGCTAAAGAGCGCGCGCACTGCTCACTGTCTTCTCCAAAACAGCAGGAATTCCATGGTTGAACCCAAAGCTTCAAAAATCCATAACTTAGTCAAAACAAGTCCAAATCCAACTTTCCAATGGTCAAAATTGGATAGAATGAAATTCTCTACAACATGGAACCATCAAAACTTGAAAACAAGGAAGTTTGATAGATCAAAACCACCAAAATCCAAAAATGACCAATTTCTAGATCTACAAAAATCAAAGTCTCAAAATAGAAAATGACAAGTTCTAATGTGTCTTAGAAACATGAGAAGAAGCTATTGGAACAATAAAAATGGGTTCTCTTGTGGAAGCAAGTTGCACTTGCCTAAGGGGTGTTCTTGGTTGGTGGTGGGTTTAATGGAGAATGAAGGAGTAAATGAGAAAGTGGAGGAGAGAGAAAAGTTAGATGGGTTATAAAGGGGGATGGTGGTGGGTTTAACATGATGAACCAAAAATAAACCAAGCCAACCCAAAATAAACCAAGTCAAAGCATTACATGCCATGATGAACCTTAATCAGATTAAACTGAAATTAGCTAGCCAGACAGGAAAATAAAATAAAATACATGTCAGGATTCCGTATACGTATACTGAAAATACGTAGAACGAAAAACGGGGGTGACAAAAACATCATTGGAATAGGATGATTAATTCTTGTGCTTAATGGCAACTTTTTCCCCTTTGCATGTAATTAATTATCAATCGACATTGCAATAGCTATCTCAATGAGTCATTCATCCTGAATGATATTGCGTGATGCATATTAAACCAAATATGTATGTCAATATCTCAAAGTTTGTTTACATGTACTAAGAAACATTGTGACATCAAACATTTTTTCATGTGTTTGCAAAATAATTAATCATGAAAATTTTAAGTGATTATCCAAAAACACTTTAGCTGGTAGGAATGGATGGAAATAAGCTCCTATTGCGGACCAGTAAGTAGAATTCTTCGTAAACTATGTCTCCCCCGGGATCAAACCCATCCCCCGGATCAAACGTTTGCTACACATCAGATGGGTGAAATGAATAGTCTTTTTTTGTGAAATGAATAGAGTCCTTTTTTGTCATGTCAAATCCATTCAACATAAACCACTTTAGAAGTGGTTTTGTAAACATTTAAGGTGGTTTTGACTAAAGGATCTGACACGTGTCAATTTTTTGTTGGAGGGTGAACAAACATCCTAGTTTTGGTGGGTAAACAAAAATGAACTCGAAATGAATAGCATAGAGATGTAAACAAGCTAAGGAGCATCATCAGTGCTAGCTGTGTAACAAAACAATGGTACCAGGTCCCTGATTTATGTTGTTAAAAGTCTAAACAGCATAACTATCAGGAGAAATAGTGATGCAAAAAAGGGGAGATAGAAGACTGACATTTAAATGAACTTAAAGAAACAAGTAAACGAAAGTACAAATAGTCGAGACCAAAAATATTTATCTTAAGATCTTACACTATTTCTTGGCCTAAGATCAAATAGTCAAGCTGAAGATTCCCCGCTTCGTGCTGCCAATTACTGCAATCTGAAAGTACAAAAAGTAATCAATCAGCGATTTGCTAAAGAGTCTCTCGTGTGAAAGATCCTGAAGGTAAAGAACTGGTTGAATATTCTGCATTACACTTAGCTCAACAATCAGGATACGAAATTCAAAAACAAATGGATAATGAGACTGAAGAGTCAAGTTAGACAGTTTAGCTGCAAGCCCAGACATGAGTTCACCACACCAATAGGTTTCTTCTCATGCCATAGATTTGTTGTATCTCAGAACGTGGAGAAAAGGAATAAAATATGGGTACATGGGGAATTATAGGAACGCTCATGTCAAACATATCAGTTTTCTGGTTTGGTAAATGTCAGCTTTGTCAAGCACGGATACCTATTATACCAAAGCCAGCACCGTCGAACTCAGCCAATCAATACGTACTTGTTATGCTATAAACTGATTGTAGATCACAATTTGTCACCATCATCATCCATCCGTTGGTGTCAAATTTCTAGGAACAAAACACTATGGACATGAAAGAGCATGCCAGGAATATCAGTTTTATATCAGTTTTGATGACGGGTTGTCAGCTTGACATTAACCCTCCATTGGTGTCAAATTCCTAACCAAGGTAACTATGGACATGAAAGAGCCACGCCATAAAATCTAGACAGCTAGTTTGCATGTAGGTTGACATACCTTTTTGGATATGTAGTTAAGCTCATGCATGCAAGGAACAACCTCTAAGTTTCCCCGGACTATAGAGGGCCTACACGAGGAGGTAAGATAGATACAATTTTCTATAGGAAATTGCATTTATCTCCACATTAAGGCAGAGAATAAAAAAGGATTGACATTCCAAAAGATATATGGGAAGAAACAAAAGATAAAAAGTGGACATATAGGAAATTTTTAGGAAGAATCATCTTAATATACCAATTCCGTAGGGATTCACTTCATAGAGATACGACAATGTTTTACGATGTGTGTCAGCTACCTAATGCAGACCTTTTCCTTTATCCAGGCTTGGGAGCAGCAATGAAAATATAGGACATTAAAAACAACACAGGTGGAGTTTGGAAGAAAATCTTTTTTGTTGTTGTTGTTGTTATTGTTTTACAAAAGCCAACTTTGACAAAAAGAGTTTAACTATAGAGTAATTCAAGTCTAAATAAAGAATCGTAAGCTGTTTTCACATCCCAATTTATTATTTTACTTATTTGCTTGAGACTTGGAGAGGAAACAGCCTTAAAATGCCATCAGACAAAAAACTGCCACCGTAAATAATACATGGAAAATGGGGGAGAAATGTATGTCAGGCTTGCTAACTCTCTCTCTCTCTCTCTCTCTCTCTCTCTCTCTCTCTCTATATATATATATATATATATATATATATATATATATATAGACACCACATTAATACAAATTATTTTTACTAGCTTCTCCAACAACAACAATCCCTCTCCCCAACCCATCCAAAGGTTCCTGAACGTTCAAGTATATGAAGTTCCTTTTTTTTTTTCCCTTTCAAAATGGCATTCCTAGCATGCCACATTTCAGTTCATGCAACATAGCTTCCACACATCCACTTGCCTATCCCTTTGTTCTCCAAGTTCACCAGATACGTTTTTTCCTTCAACGGACATTCCTAGCTTCCCTCATCAAATTGTTTCCCACGTGTTGGCCTTTAAGTCATTATACTTGAGGTATTAATATAGCAGCCTGCAGGGGAGGGGTGTTCTGGCAGGTGGGTGGGGGGTACTGTAGTAGTGGTGTTAGGGTTAGGGTTTTTTTTTTAGTGGAGAGAGAGAAGGGGGTGGATGACGGCTAGAGTCTTGGCTCTGATACCATGCAGAGATTAGAATAATAAGATAATTTTATTAATGAAGGAGAGCTACATATATATAGGAGAGTCTAACCTGTCACGACCCGCACCCGCTATAAGGGCACGTGTACGTAACAACGTCCAGCCCTCACCGTAAAAATGGCATGGAACGCTGTAGGTTTTCTACTCTAACAACAGTTTATATATAATATCAAAACCTGTCGAGAATATGGTCAACTCCGAACGGAGGACAAGCAATGATAATATATGAGTACTCAATCACAACTCTAAGATGATAAAGTAAATACTGAAAGATAAAGACAACACGACAATAAAATATAACCTGTCAAGTCCAAACACAAAGAATATACAAGTCCAAGTCCAAAGTCTCTAATACAAACCAAAAATAATAACAGTCCCCAGAGTAACTGGAGACAAGGTCCAGTACAAATAACTCTAACTAAGCAATAGGTAAAGTCTCGTCAGGCGGAGCTAAGCCCTGCTGGACCAAGGTCTCCAAGTCTAAGCCCACTACGTCATCCGGACCGTAGTAGGTATTGCAATCCTCCTCATCAGCATCTGTAATATTTTGTCAACATATCCGGTCAGGATGGAACGAGTACAATCAACTAATAACAGTTCACAAGATATGACAAAAGCTATAAAACTGTAAATAGAGAGTATATACAAGAAATCATGGAATGTACATGTGAGTATCATGGCAAGGTAAGCTATAAATCTAGAGCTAGAACAAGGCAAGTAACACTGATCATGGCATGTACAAGAATCAAGAATCATCTATCTAGGTGTGTGAGTACTAGCTACAACATGTGGCCGGATTGGGTCTGCACAAGGTTATGATCTAGCCAATCATACGTGTGGTGTAGGATTGGCATTCACAAGGTTCACAATATATACAAGGCGGGTATTGACCACACATCTACAATAGTACTCCCCGTCCCCGACTGGTAGAGTGGATCCAAGCAAGACACGTTACGACACGGAATTCTACGAGAAGGGAGCAAGTCTCCTCGAGAATCGGTGTCCATATACTGCACAAGAACTACAAGGGGACTTGCACAAGATATACCAAGATAACGAGGAATAACATCTTATGTCGGGATCCATGAATACCAATCCGTGTGACCAATGTGTCGAAAACAAGCATATCTACACTAATTACATGAATTATAACAATCATCGTAAATTGGAAAAGTGTCAGAGAATGTACTCGCCTGAAATGTGATGGATAGATCGACTGAGTCCAAGAACAGTGCCTCGAGGACCTATAGATGGAATACTGTATCAATATAATGTTTTGGAAGTAAAATTAAGTCATACTGAGTCAAACTAGGTCAAGGCACGTCAAACTAAGTCAATCTAGGTCAAACAATGTCAACTAGATTGTACATGGTCGATCTAAGTCATTTTAGGCCTAACTAGGTCAAACTGGGTCAATGCAAGTCAAACGGAATTAATCTAGGTCGATTTAAGTCAACGGTTGACTTACAGTTGACTTTTGGTCAACTGGTCAACTCTGGTCAACTCTAGGTCAACCCTAGGTCAATCCTAGGTCAATGGTGACTAACAGTTGACTTTTGGTCAACCGTTCAAGTCTAATGGAATTTGGGACTAAATTGGGTAAAGTGTTGACCCATAGTTGACTTTTGGTCTAAAAAGTCAACCGTGGTCAACCAAGGTCAAGACTAGGTCTAGGCGACTATTTCTAATCATTACCAACCCTTACAACCCATATTCGAGTCCATCTTGAACTCCGAAACCCGTATCTTGGCCGTAGGCCAATATCTTAATTTACCCTTTACAAAGGTAAATTTCTAGCCTAGGCAAATACCAAGTTAGCCTACCTACGCTTGGTATTTCGATCCGTGCTTCCTAGGGTAGTAGGATACTAGCCTATACATTCGTTACCTACCAAGATTCCTAGGTAGAGTGGACGTCCAGTCCATCTTACGGCCTATTGCCGATATCTTGAATATCTCAAGATACGAAATGGTACGGTGCGATACCATCGTTCTAAAACCCCGATTTCAACTCGGGAGCCTACCCGCAAAGTCTAATTCCCATAATCTAGGTCTCCTCCAAGTTTCAATGCGTTCCGACACCAGGAGCTCCATTTCACTCCTTCACCACATTCCGACTCACTCAAACTCCTCTAAATTCTATTTCCTATACTTCTACTTCTCATTCTTCTTCTAATTCTTCTTCTTCTAACTTTTCCTCTCATTCTTTTCCTTATTCTTCTCATTCTAATTCTTCTTCTTAATCTTCTTTTCATTCTTCTCCTCCTTCTTATTATCCTTCTCCTATTCCTAATACATCCATCTAACTATCTACCTACCTACCTCTATATATATATACACACATATATATAAATATATATATAAATATATATATATATATATATATATATATATATAGGGGGGGTTAAATAGGGGGTTTCTAGGGGCTACTGCTGCTGCTACAGTGCTTCCTGCTGCTGCACTGCATTGCTATTTGCTTGTGTGTGGGGGGGGGGGGGGGGGGGGGGGGGGCAGCAGCTCCATTCCCTCCCCCCCTCCCCCCCCCCCCCCCCCCCCCCCACAGCAGCTGCTGCATGTGGTTTCTTATTCTCTTCATCTTCTTCTACTCCTACTTCCTCAACTTCTCCTTCCTATCTATATATATATATATATATATATATATATATATATATATATATATATATATATATATATATATATATCTAGATATCTAGTTATCTATCTATATATATATTCATCTATATATCTATCTATCTATTTATATATATAAATATATACACACACATCTATATATATATATATATATATATATATATATATATATATATATAGACACACACACACACTCACACAAACACTCTCACCACCACTCTCACACACCACCACCACTCTCATGACACCACCACCACCACCATTCCTCTACACACACAAATACATATAAATAAATACATACACATATATATACATATAAACTCTTCTCAAAAAGGAAAACCCCCAATTTCATCCCTAAACTAGTTTTTAGGAAACCCTACAAAATCTATGGTCAAAGTGTAGAGGGTGGTCTCCTCTACATTTATGGTGAAGGGAATAAATGCAAAAGAGGAATTAATGGGGATTTAAAGCATACCTAGAATTTGTTTCTTGAAAGGGAAGAAGCTTCAAAGGAGAAATGAAATGGAGAGAGAGAGAGAGAGTTGACTTAGTTGTGAAGAAAAGAGAGAGGGGGAGTGGCTCCTCTTGGCCGGCCATTGGGGGGGGGGGGGGGGGTTTAGTGGGTTTGGGTGGAGACCCATTAAGCCCCCAACCCATTAGACTTAGTTTGGGTTCGGTTCGGGTTTGGTTTGGTTCGGTTTGTTTCGGTTCAACTCCAAATTGACTAATTAAGCCTCTAATTGACTAGTTAAGCCATGGGAGTATGGTTTATTGGTTTCTAGCCTAGTTAGGATGGCATGTGGGCCAAGTCCAACTAGTATGTGGGTCCCACTAGTGTCCAGGCTACCCGGGTCTCCAACTTAAGTCCAAATTGGATAAAATTCAAACTAAATCAAACAAATCCCTAAAAATCATATAAAATCAAATAAAATTCCCAAAAATTATAAAACTTGAAAATAACGAAAATACCCCTAATTCGAAAACTGGGGGTGACAAATCTACCCTCCCAAAAAAATTTCGTTCTCGAAATTGAATGAGAACTAATACAGCAATCATGAATTGAACAAGGAAGGAAAAGAAAGAATTTTACCTCAAGGCTCGAAGAGATAGGGGAATCGCTCCCGCATGTCATCCTCTCTCTCCCAGGTAGACTCACCTGGAGAGTGGTGCCTCCATGCAACGCGAACCAAAGGAATGACCTGGTTCCGGAGCACCTTCTCTCTTCGGTCCAAGATCTCAACCGGCTTCTCTGGATAGCTGAGTGTCGGTCCCACTTCGATCTCGGAGTGGTCCAAGACGTGACTGGGATCTGCCACGTACCGTCTCACCTGCGACACGTGGAACACGCAGTGCACTCCCTCTAGTGCGGACGGTAACTCCAGTCGGTAAGCCACTGCACCGACCCTGCCCAAGATACGGAATGGTCCGATGTATCGTGGACTGAGCTTCCCGCCGCCACCAAAACGAATCGTGCCACGCGTCGGAGAAATCCGCAGGAACACAAGATCACCAACCTAGAACAACAACACAAGGCTTAAAGCTTGATCTAAAACAATCACAATCAGACTCAAATACCAAAAAAATCTAAACTATACCTCAAACTCCAACGGCCTCCGGTGGCTATCGGCCCAATGCCGCTGCCTATCCTGCGCCACCCGAAGTCGATCTCTGATAACCCTGACCTTCTCCGCAGCATCCACTACCATCTCAGGGCCAAGCAAAACCCTCTCGCCGACATCATCCCAAGACAAGGGAGTACGACACCTCCGTCCGTATAGAGCCTCGAAAGGTGACATCTCTATACTGGCTTGGTAACTGTTGTTGTATGCAAACTCTACCAAGTGAAGGTGGTCCTCCCAAGATCCCCCGAAGTCCAAGACACAGGTACGAAGCATATCCTCGAGGGTCTGAATCGTCCTCTCCGACTGCCCGTCTGTCTGGGGGTGGTATGCGGTACTGAACTTGAGCGATGTGCCCAAGCTAAGCTGCAAACTCCTCCAGAAGTGGGAAGTGAATCGGCTGTCCCGATCTGAGACTATACTCACTGGAACCCCGTGCAATCGGACTATCTGTCGTACGTACATCTCGGCCAACCTCTCCGTAGACAACCCCACCTTGAAAGGCAAAAAGTGGACCGATTTGGTCAATCGATCAACAATGACCCAAATCGCATCCTTCCCTCCTGGAGAGCGCGGAAGCCCAGATACAAAGTCCATAGTGATATGCTCCCACTTCCACTCAGGAATGGGTAGTGGCTGGAGCAATCCACCGGGTCTCTGCCTCCCGGCTTTCACCTGCTGGCACACCAAGCATCTAGAAAGGAACTGAGCCACCTCGCGTTTCATGCCATACCACCAAACATGCTGTCTCAAGTCTCTATACATCTTGTTGGCTCCAGGATGCATAGAGTACTGAGAACGGTGCGTCTCCTGAAGAACCTCCTCCCGAAGTCCTCCGTTTGGCACGCACAATCTGGTACCATGCCTCAACGACCCATCCCCCGCTATAGAGAACTCATCCAACAGTCCTGCCCGGACCTGCTCCCTGATGACCCTCAGAGCCTCATCCTCAAACTGAGCTGCCCTGACTCTGTCCATCAGCTCTGACTGCACCTGGAGACCCCACATCTGCGCCTCGAACCCAGGAACTATCACCTCTACGCCCAAGCTCTCCAGATCTGCCAGAAGGTGACGATCCATCGTCAAACACATGGCCACGGGATACCTGCTCAAAGCATCCGCGACCACGTTGGCCTTCCCCGGATGGTACTGCAAGGATATATCAAAATCCTTCATCAGCTCTAACCATCGCCTCTGCCTCATATTCAGCTCCTTCTGGGTAAACACGTACTTCAAGCTCTTGTGATCTGTATAGATCTCAACTCGCTCTCCGTACAGATAGTGTTTCCACAGCTTCAAAGCAAAGATGACCGCTGCCAGCTCCAGATCGTGGGTAGGGTAGTTCCTCTCATGAGGACGTAACTGCCTAGATGCATAGGCAATCACCTTTCCGTGCTGCTGAAGTACACAACCCAAACCCCGTCCTGAAGCGTCACTGCAGATCGTATAACCACCAGATCCAGATGACAGCGTCAAGATAGGAGCTGTAGTCAACCTCGCCTTCAGCTCCTCGAAGGCGGCCTGGCACTCCTCGGACCAAACAAACTCCTCGTCCTTCCTGGTAAGGCGGGTCATCGGCTGGGCAATCCTGGAAAAGTCCTGCACGAACCTCCGGTAATAACCTGCCAGATCCAGAAAACTCCGAACCTCTGCTACTGAGCTCGGCGTAGACCAGGACTCCACTGTAAAAATCTTCTTCGGATCCACTGAAATCCCCTCGCCAGAGACAACATGGCCTAGGAACTCCACGCGATCCAAGAAGAACTCGCACTTGGACAGCTTCCCATACAGCTGCTCCCTCCTGAGAGTGTCCAGCACAATCCTCAGATGCTCCTCGTGCTCCTCTGGTGTCTTCGAATAGATGAGAATGTCATCAATGAAGACCACCACGAACTTGTCAAGGTACTGATGAAATACCTTGTTCATCAAGTTCATGAATACCGCCGGGGCGTTGGTCAACCCAAACGGCATGACGGTATACTCATACTGGCCATAGCGAGTCTGAAATGCAGTCTTCGAAATGTCATCCCGCTTCACCTTCAGTTGATGGTACCCGGTACGCAAGTCGATCTTCGAGAACACCCTCGCCCCGCTCAACTGGTCGAACAAGTCATCAATCCTTGGCAAAGGATACTTGTTCTTGATGGTAAGGTTGTTGAGCGCCCTGTAATCAATGCACATACGTACCGTACCATCCTTCTTGGGGACGAAAAGAACTGGCGCGCCACAAGGTGAAGAACTAGATCGAATAAAGCCCTTGTCCTCCAGCTCATCGACCTGTCTCTTCAGCTCCGCTAACTCACTGTTGTTGATTCTATAGACGTGCTGGGAGATAGGCTCAGCGCCCGGCACTAGGTCTATAGAAAACTCAACATCGCGATCTGGCGGCATCCCGGGCAACTCCTCGAAAAAGACATCCAAGAACTCAGCAATAAGTGGATGCGGCAACACCGGCCCCGCCAACAACGCTCCGCAGAATCCATCTCCTGGCTCCGCTGCACCCCTGGTGAACTCATACTCCGGCTCTCCCGACGGCCTGAACAGAATCCTGCCCCCTCTGCAGTCGATGCTAGCATGGTGCATGCTCAACCAGTCCATACCGAGTACCACATCGTAACTCGGAAGTGGCATTACGAGCAAATACGCACTCAGCTCCCGGCCTCTCAAAGAAACTCTCCGTCCCTTGCAAACATTATTAACCAGGATGATGCCATTCCCAGTCATAATCTTGCAAGTCCTACCAAGATACTCAGCAATAATGTTGTGCCTAAGAGCAAAAGAAACTGACACAAAACTGTGCGTAGCACCTGAATCAAACAATGCTAAGGCAGGAAAAGAATCAAGAAGAACCGAACCTGCAACTACATCTGCGACTGGCTCCATCTCCTCGGCTGCAAGAGCAAAAGCCCTGCCCTGAACACCCCGCTGCTGGTGGTGCTGTACAAACCGCTGCTGCTGGGTCGGAAGTGGACCCCTCGGCTGCACTGCAGGTACTCTCGTCGGTGTCCCCTGAGCTGCCACCGCTCCACGGGCCACCCTACGATGGCTCGTAGGACAATCTCTCAACTGATGTCCAGCCTCCCCGCAATAGAGGCACACGCCCAGCCTCTTCCGACAGACCTCCCAGATGTGACCGAGCTTCTTGCAAAAGTTGCAAGGAGCCCCATGTTGTGCCTGCCTCTGCTGAGTGTGATACACCTGCTGAACCGGTGCTCTGGCCTGAACCTGCGGCTGGTGATGCTGGAAAGAACGATGCTGAAGCTGAGGGCGCTTAGCAGCCCCCGCGCTGCTAGTAGCCCCCGAGAAAAGATCACGCTCCCTCTTGGGCTTCAAGTCCCACTCCCGCTCTACCTTGCGGGCCTCCGCATAGATCTGGGTATAAGTCTCATAGAAGGAGGGAATGAGGATCTTGATATCCCAAGTCAGCCCCTCCCTGAAACGGCTCGCCCTGATCTCCGGGTCTCGAACCATGTACTCCGCGTATCGGCTTAGACGGCCGAACTCCGCGGCGTACTCCTCCACAGATAAACTGCCCTGCTGCAGATTCTGGAACTGCCGCACCAGGTCGATCTTGTCCGTGGGAGAAATGAACTTCTCCTTGAAGAGAAGCTTGAACTCTGCCCAAGTATGGCCCTCTCCAGCTAGGGCTGGCTCGTTCCTGAACCAGGTGCGTGCATTGTCTAGCAACTGCAAACCTACCGCCTCGACCTTCAGGTCGTCTGCCAGGCGGGAGGCCCTCATCTGCCGCTCGATATCCTCGAGCCAATCATCTGCATAGACCACACCCTCGGTCCCGCTAAAGTCACGGGGCCCGAGATTCTTGAAGTCCTGGATATCTCCGTACCTAGTACGCGTCCCCTGATGCGGAGCCCTCTGCTCCACGGCTGCAAGGGCCAACTGATGGGCATCCTCCATGTCCTGACGCATCGCGTCTGTCTGCCTCTGCTGAGCCTCGGCCTGGGCTCTCTGAGTCTCCAGCATCTGCTGGAGGAAGGTAAGCATCTGCCCAATATCTGTAGGCAGAGGAGGTGGAGGTGGAAGTATGTCTGCAACTGGCGGAGGAATCCGCTGCGCAGGAGGAGGAAGAGCGCCCGTATCAACCACTGGTACTGCGGCCGGAATAGTCGTAGCAACCCTGGGGTCAGCCCTCGTAACTGGCGGAGGAGCGCCACCAAGAGCTGCTGCCGACACCCCGACTGCAACAGGAGTGTCTGGATCAGGTCCGCGAGTCATAGCAGACCTCTCCGCGTCCGCGGACTCAGGATGCTGGGACCTGGTCTGCACCATCCTGAAGATAGAATAAAAGAAGGA
This sequence comes from Iris pallida, assembly GCA_029216955.1. Lineage (NCBI taxonomy): Eukaryota > Viridiplantae > Streptophyta > Magnoliopsida > Asparagales > Iridaceae > Iris > Iris pallida. The sequence continues at coordinate 6,213,337 of JANAVB010002198.1, forward strand.
AATCAATACGGCACAGGAAATATTATATCAAGGAGGACAATTAGAATGCAAAATCAATATCAAAGACGGTAAACAAGATAAGCAAGAAAAGATCCTACTGTGATTGAGTACTCTTAGCCTACTACCTCCTATATGTAACACAGGCTCGTAGTCAACACTCTAAGACGAGTGCCGCCACGACATCGCACTAATTGCGACTTCAGGACCTGCATGGGCAACCACTAAAAACGTGTCACGACCCGCACCCGCTATAAGGGCACGTGTACGTAACAACGCCCAGCCCTCACCGTAAAAACGGCGTGAAACGCTGTAGGTTTTCTACTCTAACAGCAGTTTATATATAATATCAAAACATGTCGAGAATATGGTCAACTCCGAACGGAGGACAAGCAATGATAATATATGAGTACTCAAACACAACTCTAAGATGATAAAGTAAATACTGAAAGATAAAGATAACACGACAATAAAATATAACCTGTCAAGTCCAAACACAAAGAATATACAAGTCCAAGTCCAAAGTCTCTAATACAAACCAAAAATAATAACAGTCCCCAGAGTAACTGGAGACAAGGTCCAGTACAAATAACTCTAACTAAGCAATAGGTAAAGTCTCGTCAGGCGGAGCTAAGCCCTGCTGGACCAAGGTCTCTAAGTCTAAGCCCACTACGTCATCCGGACCGTAGTAGGTACTGCAATCCTCCTCATCAGCATCTGTAATATTTCGTCAACATATCCAGTCAGGATAGAACGAGTACAATCAACTAAAAACAGTTCACAAGATATAACAAAAGCTATAAGACTGTAAATAGAAAGTATATACAAGAAATCATGGAATGTACATGTGAGTATCATGGCAAGATAAGCTGTAAATCTAGAGCTAGAACAAGGCAAGTAACACTGATCATGGCATGTACAAGAATCAAGAATCATCTATCTAGGTGTGTGAGTACTAGCTACAACATGTGGCCGGATTGGGTCTGCACAAGGTTATGATCTAGCCAATCATACGTGTGGTGTAGAATTGGCATTCACAAGGTTCACAATATATACAAGGCGGGTATTGACCACACATCTACACTAGTACTCTCCGTCCCCGACTAGTAGAGTGGATCCAAGCAAGACACGTTACGACACGAAATTCTACGAGAAGGGAGCAAGTCTCCTCGAGAATCGGTGTCCATATACTGCACAAGAACTACAAGGGGGCTTGCACAAGATATACCAAGATAACGAGGAATAACATCTCATGTCGAGATCCATGAATACCAATCCGTGTGACCAATGTGTCGAGAACAAGCATATCTACACTAATTACATGAATTATAACAATCATCGTAAATTGGAAAAGTGTCAGAGAATGTACTCGCCTGAAATGTGATGGATAGATCGACTGAGTCCAAGAACAGTGCCTCGAGGACCTATAGATGGAATACTGTATCAATATAATGTTTTGGAAGTGAAATTAAGTCATACTGAGTCAAACTAGGTCAAGACACGTCAAACTAAGTCAATCTAGGTCAAACAAGGTCAACTAGATTGTACATGGTCGATCTAAGTCATTTTAGGCCTAACTAGGTCAAACTGGGTCAATGCAAGTCAAACGGAATTAATCTAGGTCGATTTAAGTCAATGGTTGACTTACAGTTGACTTTTGGTCAACTGGTCAACTCTGGTCAACTCTAGGTCAACCCTAGGTCAATCCTAGGTCAATGGTGACTAACAGTTGACTTTTGGTCAACCGTTCAAGTCTAATGGAATTTGGAACTAAATTGGGTAAAGTGTTGACCCATAGTTGACTTTTGGTCTAAAAAGTCAACCGTGGTCAACCAAGGTCAAGACTAGGTCTAGGCGACTATTTCTAATCATTACCAACCCTTACAACCCATATTCGAGTCCATCTTGAACTCCGAAACCCGTAACTTGGCCGTAGGCCAATATCTTAATTTACCCTTTATAAAGGTAAATTTCTAGCCTAGGCAAATACCAAGTTAGCCTACCTACGCTTGGTATTTCGACCCGTGCTTCCTAGGGTAGTAGGATACTAGCCTATACATTCTTTACCTACCAAGATTCCTAGGTAGAGTGGACGTCCAGTCCATCTTACGGCCTATTGCCGATATCTTGAATATCTCAAGATACGAAATGGTACGGTGCGATACCATCGTTCAAAAACCCCGATTTCAACTCGGGAGCCTACCCGCAAAGTCTAATTCCCATAATCTAGGTCTCCTCCAAGTTTCAATGCGTTCCGACACCCGGAGCTCCATTTCACCCCTTCACCACATTCCGACTCACTCAAACTCCTCTAAATTCTATTTCCTATACTTCTACTTCTCATTCTTCTTCTAATTCCTATTCTTCTAATTCTTCTTCTTCTAACTCTTCCTCTCATTCTTTTCCTTATTCTTCTCATTCTAATTCTTCTTCTTAATCTTCTTTTCATTCTTCTCCTCCTTATTATCCTTCTCCTATTCCTAATACATCCATCTAACTATCTAACTATCTACCTATATATATATACATATATATATATATATATATATATATATATATATATATATATATATATATATATAGGGGGGGTTAAATAGGGGGTTTCTAGGGGCTACTGCTGCTGCTACAAGCTACTGCTGCTGCTGCTACAGTGCTTCCTGCTGCTGCTGCTGCACTGCATTGCTATTGCTGCTGCTGTTTGCTTGGGGAGGGGGGGGGGGGGGGGGGCAGCAGCTCCATTCCCTCCCCCCCCCCCCCCACAGCAGCAGCTGCTGTGGTTTCTTATTCTCTTCATCTTCTTCTACTCCTACTTCCTCTACTTCTCCTTCCTATCTCTCTCTCTATATATATATCTATATATATATCTATCTAGATATCTATCTATATATAAATATATATATATATATATATATACACACACACACATAAATATATATATATATAGACACACACACACTCACACTCACACAAACACTCTCACCACCACTCTCACACACCACCACCACTCTCATGACACCACCACCACCACCATTCCTCTACACACACACAAATACATATAAATAAATACATACACATATATATACATATAAACTCTTCTCAAAAAGGAAAACCCCCAATTTCATCCCTAAACTAGTTTTTAGGAAACCCTACAAAATCTATGGTCAAAGTGTAGAGGGTGGTCTCCTCTACATTTATGGTGAAGGGAATAAATGCAAAAGAGGAATTAATGGGGATTTAAAGCTTACCTAGAATTTGTTTCTTGAGAGGGAAGAAGCTTCAAAGGAGAAATGAAATGGAGAGAGAGAGAGAGAGAGTTGACTTAGTTGTGAAGAAAAGAGAGAGGGGGAGTGGCTCCTCTTGGCCGGCCATTGGGGGGGGGGGGTTAGTGGGTTTGGGTGGAGACCCATTAAGCCCCCAACCCATTAGACTTAGTTTGGGTTCGGTTCGGGTTTGGTTTGGTTCGGTTTGTTTCGGTTCAACTCCAAATTGACTAATTAAGCCTCTAATTGACTAGTTAAGCCATGGGAGTATGGTTTATTGGTTTCTAGCCTAGTTAGGATGGCATGTGGGCCAAGCCCAGCTAGTATGTGGGTCCCACTAGTGTCCAGGCTACCCGGGTCTCCAACTTAAGTCCAAATTTGATAAAATTCAAACTAAATCAAACAAATCCCTAAAAATCATATAAAATCAAATAAAATTCCCAAAAATTATAAAACTTGGAAAATGACGAAAATACCCCTAATTCGAAAACTGGAGGTGACATAACCCCTCTTACTTTTGTTCTAGGCAATGTGGGACTAAAGTCCGCTACTAATATTATTAATATACTTAACATATTCTTTCATATCGATCGATCTCAAAACAATTATATAATATATCTAGTGTAAAGCATACCATGAAAACCTGTAAGCAAGCATACCATGAAAACCTGTAAGCAATCATATTAAGCAAGTAAAGCAACAGTTCTATAACTTAGCAAGTGATCCAGTTCATTTATCTTCTGTTATTATGGTAACGTTGATCACAGGGACGCAACAAAAGAGTGGACTAGAGATATTTTATTAGACGTAAAGATAAATGGTAGTTTGGTCAAAACAACTCACCAAAATAAATATACTTGAGAAGGAGGAACTTCACGCACCGATCACCCTCCGTATACGCATCCTACATTGGCACCAACATTTGATTAACATACTTTGATTTCTTTCTCTCAAGATTCGGAATGAATGCGAAATGCGATGAAAGCAAACAATGAAAACCAATCATCGAAAACCAACACGAAAACGCATTCATCAAAATCAAGCAGCGAAAACATCTAACGAAAACTATTAGACTCATTTCAACAGAAGCCGATCCATCAGTTGGAAAAGTCCATTGTATTTCGTCCGTGATCAATCGATACAGGCAAAGATTTTTCCAATACCCAGTCAAGATTGAGTCAACAAGCCGTGAGTATTACATAATGAACAGTGAGGAGCGGGACACTACATAATAATCCACCGAAAAAAAGTTTTGTCCTCAAAACTTAAAGAATAAGCTCACCTATGCCTAGATCCTGTACCTGCTCAATCGTCATCAGATTATAAACTCGAGGCCTCCGTAACTGCTCATTGCACGGATTATCTCGTATCGACGATGGGTCCTGAGTCTGCCCATGCTCAGTATTCTCATTTCAATTCTGCGGCGCGGGACGCTTATTCTGACAGTTTCGGGAGATGTAGCCCTTCTGGCCGCAATTGAAACACTCTCCGTTGGCAATGTGGCATTTCTCCCTTGTATGCCCTTTCTTGCCGCAAAAATTGCACTCAGGCCCATGGTTTTGCTCTCCATCTGTTTTCTTCTCTCCGTCGTGGTATCTCCTTGCAGACGGGTTGCGGTTAGCCTGATTCTTTACTGGCGCACTTCGTAGATTAAATTCTTCCATCTGTACTGTCGCCTCAAAGGCCCTGACATACGATTCGCATTCCCTACTCAGAACATACTGACGTATGTCGTCATTCAGACCTTTTATAAATCTGTTCATAAGAGGCTTTTCAATTGGTATCATCGGGCCAGCAAACTTTGCCAACTTAAAGAACTCAGACTCATAGTCCTCAACAGACATGCTTCCCTGTTTCAACGCCATGAATTCGTCTTCCATCTTCTGACTAATGGCAGGAGGAATATACTGTTCTAGAAATGCTTTCTTGAATATGGTCCAAGAAATCTTTCCATCTCTAGCAATTGCAAGTAGTTCTGGCTTCTTTGCTTCCCACCAATTGTATGCTCGCAGTCTCAGTTGTAGGGCAGCACAGGTTACCTTCTTGCTACTCGAAACTCCTACGAAAGCGAACAGACATTCTATTTTATCGATCCAGTCCATCACCTTATCTGGTGATGTCCTGCCCTCGAATTCCGGAGGTTGCGCGTCCAAGAAGTCCATTGGTTTAAAGGATGACTTCATGTGAGCCGGCAGGGGCTCGTCATCATCCACGGCCCCGATATCAGGAGTTCATGTCGGATTGGTCGTTGCGGTGGTATTTTTATTGGCCGCAAGCGAAGATACGATCTGTGTCAAATCATCCAACTGCCTCTGTTGGTCCATGCTACAATCCTCGGCTTGTTTCCGATGAGTTTCCATTAGGGCCAAGATTCGCTCCACCGGGTCGGTCGAGCCCGATGTACGAGGAGGATCCTGACTACCTCCCCTTGTCATTCTTCAACAAAAGAGTGTAACTTTTGTCAGTCTCATAAAATATTATTGACTTATTGTGCGGGACATTGGTTTTCATAACTCAAAATCAGGGCCATTGAAAATCATCAAAATTACTTATCATGTCCCAATCCGATACCGACCGGTACTTTATACTGATAGATATCGATTCCGATATTGCAAACTTCAAAAAGGAAAAACAACAAATTTTTGTAAGCAATTTTATTTTTAAATTACACTTAGGGTCTGCTTGGTAACGGTGTTTTCACCGATTTTGGGGTATTTTTGAACCGACCGTTTATGAAAACTCCTGTTTGTTATTTTTTTTTAGGCACTGATTTTGGTCGGCTCAAAAACCTCCCAAAACCGATGTAATGTATTTTTGGGTGGCTTTATAAACATCCCAAATCGGTGGATTTTGAGCGGCTCTGTTTTTTTATTCTATTTATATCCTCACAAAAATATATATAATTATAATTACTGATACCCTCCCTATTTAATCTATTCGTGTAAAAAACTTTCAGAACCGCTCGTTAGTGAATTACCAAGCATGGATTGGACTGGTTTAAGAGCCGCTACTTAAAAACCATCCAAAATCGGACCTCTTAGAACCGCTCATAACCGGTACTCTAAAAACACCTCATAACCGCTACCCCTACAATTGACAAGCAGACCCTTAAGGTTTGCCCCCACAGTCCAATGAAAAGAAGACTAGGCATCCGTCCCCCACACCGACAGAGTGGAATGTCTGGCTCGGCCTATGGCTATTAGCAGAGCTGAACGGAAGAAAAGGGTTCAAAGAGCCAACCCAAATATTTAGGATAAAGACTTTGTTGTTGTTGTGGTATTCATTAGATTAGACGTGATATACTTGTAAATAACATTCCAGAGTTTTGGCGATAAATTCCTGGGGAAGTACTTACGATGATGATCCGGATTGGAGTTTGGTGCGGGGGAAGGGAGGAAGGCGGAGCACCGCCTGTTCCGTTTCGATGGGATCCGACCTCAAAATCTAAGAAATCGATAGAAAAGCATCAGTTGCTCTGATTGACTACTATTCTAGAGAGAGAGAGAGAGAGAGAGAGGACGAACTGGGTCACAGAGGAGGGGCTTCGTGTCGTCTTCGGTGGGACGGAATGGGGGCTTTTGCTGCTTAGGGTTTGCTTCTTCAGCGGGCAAATCGACGACGACGGTGGTTCTTGCTTTCGAGAACGCTTCTTCTTCTTCTGCAGTCGCCATTGCAATCTCACTGCAGCAGCCTTTCTTCATCTCTCTCCGGAATGGGTGGGTTTTTTTTTTCAAAAACTAGATTAGGGTTTAGGAATGCGTGGTTGATTCTATTCTAACTTGGGGAGAGACCCAGAGGATCTATGCTGCTAGATCCGGACCAAAGTGTTTCAGGTTAGCGTGCTGCTGCTTGGCCCGTGGACGTGGCACTCCTTCGTTGGCAGGTCAACGATATAGGACCCATGTCAATAGGGAGGAGGGCCCATGGGAGAGTGCCATGTAGGAGGACGGACTAGTCCGGACAAGTTATCATTTCCCTTAAGTTATTGTTTCCACTTTTACATGATTTTATTTGGGAAAAAAAATTGAATCCAAAGAAATTAAACTTGAAATTTATCATTTCCTCTCATTACACTTCGAGTTTTTCAAAATGAATGCTCTTGTGGCAACTAATCTGATACGTTAAATAGCATTATATGACATTTAGCATGACAAACATGATAAATTTTAACCGAAAAAATTAATAATCTAAAAAATTAATGTTAGTATTAGTTAATATTTATGTTCGTGTTAATATTAATTTTAATTTTATGCTTGATTGCAATTTAATACTCTCAGCTCTTCCATTTTTCAACTTGACACATTAAACATTTTTTTGGGTACAATTTGATATACTGGAAAAAATATTTGACAAAAATATCTTTATTCTAAACTTAAGACAAAAATATCTTTATTCCAAATATATTTGAAAAAATTTCATTTCCAAACCCAGTATAGCCAAGGGACTGACACTAAAAAAATTAGTGTAGTGTCTTTTAAGTTTTTATTGTTCGTTAAACCAAACAAAAAAATGTATTGGATTTTTCTAAGTTTTCTTTGGTTCAGCTTTGCTTCCAAATACCAAACAGGCTTTTAGTGTTTTAGTTGGAAGGAGTTAAATTTTAGAAGAGAGGATAATGAATGATTTTTAATCTTACATCCGTTAACCACTTCCAACGTTGTTGGATTTGCACTTTTTTCTTCTGTCCATTTTTGTTCACGCGTCAAAAGACTCAAAACTAGGTGAGATGTTTATTCCAACCAGATTTGATGGATGAAAAAAATACTTTTCTTTTCTTTTTTTTCTTTTTGCAAAACGAGTACTTGAAAGCAAGGACCTCCCAAATCGCAATAGTCCTTATTGGCCCCAGCCGATGGGTTATCCCCTCATGACAAATATGCACTATCGATCACCTTACACTTCTTGTAGAAGAAAATATGAATTTTTTGTTTGGTGAAAATTGAAGAAAGAAAAAAAGTGACGCATTTTCATTTCCTTCCATCACTTCCTTAGCAACCAAATAAAGGACTAACTGGATGACTTTTTTCATGATTGTTTTAGTTTTTTGGTCATATAATTATGAACATTTTCCATCAATCTCAACGACTGAGATTAGTATGTAGTCCTTCCATCTAAGGTTCAGAGAGGATCCAAATATTTTCAAACAAATGGGACTCCCCACTCCTTTCCCATAGATGAGCCCAAGACACACAATCTACCCCCTTGCCTAGACCAATACATAAAATTCTTTCATTTGGAATAAATTTAGGTAAATGAGGGAAAATTGACTTGCCACAGCTGTATTATATCTATAAAGTATGGGTTCTACCACAAAATTTTTAAATATTTCCAACGAGTGGGAGGATTGCACACTAACTCGACGCTGACGTGGTCGTCCCTCATTGGATCCAGTCCCCCTACAATCATTAGGACGCAATCTGAGTCCAATGGGGAGCCGTCATGTTAGTCTCGAACTGATGCGCAGTCCTCCCGCTTGGTCGTAAAACGCGATTGTATTTCAAACCAAAACCTCTTAGAGCATCTTAACCCTATTGTCTTGTTAAGTGTTGTGAGTCTTAGGTAGCTCCTATGTGGCATGAACCATAAGACAATGTCTTGTTTATGTGACAAAACTATATCTCAAAAGACAATGAGATAGAAAAAGTCTCTCCAATGCAAAAGTATTGAGAAGACAATAAAAAATATTTTTTTCAACTTCCAAGACAACTCCTCCACTTCTTCATTTTTTTATAAATATTTCTATTCATAATTGATGATGTGGGGACAAAGTCATTGTGAATTGCATTGTCTAGTTCTAGACAACCAACTTCACATTATCCTTGTCATGTCATTGCCATGTCAACTTCATGATTTATTCTACATTTGCATTGGAGAAAAATTTTTGGAATGAAAGCTTGTCATTCCTATGTGCCAACCATTTTTTTCTAAACTCACAATAGAGTTGGAGATGCTCTCAGTATAAGAGCATCTCCAACCCCATTGAGACACAATACAATGTCTTTTTTAGATAGCAATATTCTATTCACAAAATAAGATAGAAAAGTCTTCTCCAATACAAAAGTATTGAGGAGACAATAAAATATTTTTTTTCAACTTCCAAGACAACTCTTCCACTTTTTTACTTTTTTTTATAAATATTTCTATTCATAATTGATGATGTGGAGACAAAGTCATTGTGAGTGCATTGTCTAGATCTAGACAACCAACTTCACATTGTCCTTGCCATATCATTGTCATGTCAACTTCATGATTTATTCTACATTTGCATTAGAGAAAGATTTTTGAAATAAGATTTGTCAATCCTATGTGGCAACCATTTTTTCTAAACTCACAATAGGGTTGGAGATGCTTTTATTGGAATCGTTGAACTAAAATTCAAGAATTCATGTTAGACTACACTAATACCAATATGTTGGGATCTTGTCTTCCCTCTCAATTAGATCAACATAAAGTAATATGAAGCGGTCAAACTAATAAAAACAAAATTATATTTTGGAAACAAAATTATATTTTTGTCCCCGTGGCCGTAGTCCGTTGGGAACGGTGGAGCATCCCGGCGCAGTGGCGCGGGTTCGAGCCCCCTTGGAGGCATGCCTCCAAGCACCATTAAGAAGTGGACACCCTCAAAAAAAAAAAAATAAAAATAAAAATAAAAATAAAAACAAAATTATACTTTTTACTAGTGTAGCGCACATTTCTATTTCAATATGTATATTTTGGAAACTGCTTTATGTACCTCCAAAAACTTCCTCCTCCATGTCACTCTGCCACGTGGCCCTCTTCTATTGGCTCATGTCTTCCCCCAACTCTCCCCCCTCATATTTGCTTGGGTCAATAAGGCAGTGCCATGTGACGAAGGGACATGGGAGAGGGAGTTTTTTGAGGTACATATAGCATCGCATATGTATGTTTCGAGCAATAAATATGGAAGACTGGTATGTGTATGCTTTTCGGAGTTCAGTTTTGTTCATCCACTATAATTAGGGTGGATGTTCATCCTTCCACTCAAGAGTTATCACGTGTTAAATTAGTGGTCAAAACTATTGCATGTGGATGTTCACAAAAGTACTCTTAAACTGATTTTAGGTTTGATAAAAATGGCACACTACAAGAAAAATACATTTTTATGATGGATAAAAACTGTCATATATGACAATTTATAACAGGTTTTTTAAAGCCAGTAACCGTCATGAACACGGTGTTATAAAAGTTTAGCAAAACCGTTATATATTATATACACTTATATGACACCTTTTTTTTTATTAAAAACGAGATAATTAATTCAATTATATATAACGCTAAATTTTTAACGACATTAATATATCATTATATATAACATATCTATCCTAAAGCGTTATGACTAGGTTATATATACATAACGTTTTCTAAAATGATCTGGTTTTCAAACATTTATAAAGCGTTCATAAACCGTTATAAAAAGAACGTATACATAACACTTTCTAACGCTCTGTTCTGGTTATTCACACACACACACACACACACACACACACACACACACACACACATATATATATATATATATATATATATATATATATATATATATATATATATATATATATATATATATATATCACCTGTCAATGCTTATAATTCAATGTATTATAAAAAGTATATTAATTTTCTGAGACAACAGAAATATGAAATTTAAGTAACATTTGAAACATTTCATTAAAAGTATCCAAATATCACACCATCTTAATTACATTTCAAAATATATCACTCTTTTTTCAACTTTTGTTTCACCAATAACCATTACATTTCAAAATATCCAAAATACATACATCTTTCCCTTTTAGGGTACCAGGCCTCAAAATATTAAAACATTCCTTTTGCATTCACCAACAAAAAATTGTGACATCCTTTCAAAAGTCAACATTGTACCCTTCAAAAGTCAACATTGCACCCTACAAATAAAGGTAGTACAAATAAAATTATTGATTTTTCAAACAAATAAGAAGACAAACTCATGTAATGAATTATAAAAACTGACAAACTTCAGAAAACCTCTCTGCATATACACATTGGCTGAAGTGAATCTTATACCTGATCCAAACTGTACATTGGCTGCAGATACACATTTTCAGTGATCCCACAAAATGAACCCTCTGCACAAATGCAAGGCACTCATGATCCAAATATTAAAAAAATCCAGTAATCTTAATACACATTTCCAGTAATCTTAATACACATTTCCAGTAATCTTAATACAAATGCAAGCCAATAGCGCTTGTCTTTGCAATAGGGCCATCCTATATGTTCATATGGATCTTTATTACAAGGGCATTGTATCCCCCCACCCTAATCGAAAATTTACTTCATAGTTGAACATTGTACTAGCAAAAGAACTAATGGAGTTCTCTTTCACAAATTGGCATATAATACCTGATTTGTAACAGAACAAGGGTGGCCTAATAATTATTATCGGATGATACAATTCTCATTATCGGATGATACAAAGCAACATCAATAAACTGAAGGAAAACATGCATGTATGCCAAGTATAGAGGTATACCTTATTACATATGCAACATCAATAAATTGAAGGAAACATGCATAATCATCTTCCAAACTTGCAAAACTGAAATAACACTGAAGCAAAACATAAGCAACTTGCCAAAAAACTGAAGCAATACTGAAGCAAAGCATGTAGAACCAATAAACTGAAGCAAAACCACCTACTCCTTACTTGTCTCCATAATCTATCGCCCTGGCTCACTGACATGTGGGCAAGACGGGGAGCACATGGACCATAGGCTTTGTCTTGGCCCATATGTTAGTGAGCTGGGGGTAACAATAACCAGTAAGGAACATGATGATTATAAGAAATATTTATTTTGTATGAAACCACAAGACATCAAAGTAATCAGGGGAGAGCATAATAAATTTTGAGTGACAACTTGTCTGAAAGATATACATACAACATATAGATGGTTGTAGACATGGAATCAAATTTCAACCAAGAATGCTCATGTGTACATATTGAAATTCTAATGATGCAGTTGAATTTTCGAGACTATCCCTATCCACATTCATATTCCTTCGCTGGGAACAATGCATACACACTCAAGACATGTACCAAATATGAACATCCATCAACATGCCAAGAAGGATCTGCAGCAAGCTCAAAGTCCATAAAACATTTTTTTATATCATTTAATTTTATTTGACATGCTGCAGAGTTCTTAAAATGCTAGTCTTAGTTTGAAATTAAAAGTCCCAAAACCCCAAAATCATAAATGTACATACAATGTAGAACATATATTGATTCTTGAGGATATTTTCTATGTAATGACCTGACACTGGCAGTACTAAGCATAGAGTATGATCTTGGCAACTCTGATGTGGATGTCTGCTTCAATAGATAAGTTGCTAAACAACTAAATGTCGCTTAATCCGACTATGAACATGCACTAGTCCATTACTCGCTAGTGAGTTCCCCTCAATCCAATTTTTCGCCCGTTGCCCACTACGACAACAAGCAACAATTTACATAACCAATTAAATTAATAGCAATTACACGACCTCTGCTAAACAACTAAATGTCTCTTAATCCGACTTTAGAACGTGTTTGGTGCACAGTTTAAATAGCGCAAATTAAGAAGTAATGCATAATATGTGTAATCATCCCAATATAAAATTAACATGGGACCGTATTTTAAGGATCTCTGCAACCAGATAGAAACTTGGAATAGCATAAAGTTGCTAAAAAAACATTTAACTCAGGTTAGCAGTAATACCCTTGAGCATAGATCCTTCCTGCACCCAATGCATTGTGGCCCACTTCATTATTACCCATGTCATCCTTGGTAGGAAGACCCACTCCAGTGCCATGAGCTCTTACTAACCTCTCATCTATCTGGAGCACCCTTGAGTAAGAAAAATGTAAGGGTTACTCATTTTTCTTCAGTAAGAATCCAATGAATGTACATTTAGAAGAAAATAGTTGAGCATCAACCATCAACTATCATTAATTTCAGACATTCAACTGAGAGAACTCGAGCTTTAAAAAATTTAAGAAAAATGGATTATTTAATTTATTTGGAATCACAAAATTTGCTAATATAAGATAACCAAGTTAAACCAATGAGTGTATTTCTTTGGAATTTTCATTTGCAATAACTTTGAGGGGCTACTGTACTCATAATGCAGGCAATACAATGGAGATTGAATCACTACGTTGCTAAAAGCAACTAATTACATATCAAATTAACAATTAGATACCTAAATGCAATGGAAAAAAGAGAAGAACATTCAACTACAAGGAATGGAAGGATTGCATATGGCTGGAATCATTAGACACTAAGTTACGACAATGGCAAATATATATATTTATAAGATAAAAAATTCAAGTAGGGAATAATAGAAGAATGGTGGAGTGACAAAAGAATCAATAGCGAGTACTGCACTTCTTAACATTGATCACATTATATCCAATTCCAGATTCAAGCGATATCACCTAACGATATCGAAACCCAATTATCCTACATTAGAATGTAGGTGTTGTCTTCTAAGATACTTCCACTACGAAAACAAAGATAAACAGTGAATAGAAGTCTAGTTTAGAAACTATCACCATAAAACGAAAAATAGTGATCACACCTAACTCAACTTTCATTACATCTTTACTTATGTCCACATCTATGAGTAATTCCACTTGTATTGTGCATAAATATTATAAATCTGTGTACCATTCCGAAATTGTAATTTGCTTATCCTTTATATTTAGATTTTTACATCAAAGTTTCAAGTATCAACCGAAACCGATAAAGGATACAAAAACTATCGAAACCGGTTCATTCAAAACTACTAAATCCTCCTGAACCTTTACTATCCCCCATCCAGTCAACCCCTCTATGCTCTATATCCAAAGCTAATAGATATAAGTTCATAGCCACCATCCATGCTTCAAGTCACAAAACACTAATGTAATCTTGAAGATATTGAAAACGAATATATGTAGAATCTTGAAGATCATGAAGCAGACAATCTCAACTAGAACAGAGCAAAAGGCTCTTAAATCCTAATAAACCTTAACAAGTTCACCTTACTTGAAGATATGACTCACCTTAACACCTGCAGCCGTTGACTTTTTCTTCATTTCTTCTCCAAACTTGTCATTTCCAATGCAACCCATATAACTAATTACACCAGGAATTTGAAGCATCTACTACAGAATTACAAATGTTATAATTGAACGTGATATTTATACCTAGAGTTTAAAATGAAATAGCATATACCTGGGCGACCTTGATTGAATTTTGCATTATCCGGGAAGACAAGAAAATAAAAAATGGAATGAAAGGAAAGGAAATAAACACTCAGCTTCTAAAACTAAGAAAAATAGGAACCATCCAAATACTGAAATGAAAGCATACCAGAGTCGAACACCCAAAATTCCTGGAAAACTAATAGAGAAAAACTACTTATACATCGATACATCCATCCTAATAAAACAATAATGGATGAAAAATAGAAACCAACGGACCACATATCAACAGATGGACCATACTTTGTGGTTCTGAGAAGGAGCTTTAGAGGTCTGTGGTCAAGCCAAATGTAATCGTGAACCAATTAAAACAAAAACATGGTGCAAATTCTTTCAAATAGCAGTAAACAAATGAGACCTTGCATGAGCGATTATGAAAATGTAATAATTTACCAATACCACAAAGTAATCACACGATTTGTTAAATTCCTATTGTGGTCGTTTGAGAACGAACGTGTAAGCCCAAAGTCAACAAGCTTTAAATTTCCCTCATTATCAATTAGCAAGTTTGATCCTGCACCAACAGTATAACATCTTATTGCAACTTATGTCAGAAATAAAGAAATTGCCTACAAAATATTGAACATGGTTTTGACAATAACCTTTTATGTCACTATGAAGGACTTGATTTGCATGACAATAATGAAGTCCGGTTAAGAGCTGCCTCATGTAGCACTATTACAATAAAGAATATTAAATAAATATTAGTAGGAAATAGAAATAACAAACGAAACAAAGAACTGCAAGTAGTGATACGTTTACTTGAGGTACTGTGAACCGCATATCAGGGCGATCTGAAAGACTTGTCAAGGACAAATAGAGCTCATCGATCGTCTACCATTTGTATAGAAGCAACAATAAAATATTCTATTGATGAAAATATAACCAAAACACCTAAAACCATCCAATTTTACAATTACTTTTGAGCTTTCCTATTTAATATTCTTTTAAACTTCAATTTAAAATTACTAAAGAGTCAATACCAATAATTTCAAATGGTGAACAAGTAGCTCAAATAGCATAAAAGCCTCTATGCAATCAATTTTTTTTTGTAAGTTACAAGGAGCAACTATGCAACTATAACAAACAAATCATAATTTGCAAGACGAAATGGTAATTGGATCGAGAAATACACGGGTTTTGGGCGCCGAATACCCGTGATGTTGTTGTCATGGAGCAACTCGTAGTCGTCCTCGTCGAGGACAGTTCTTTTCGGATTCTCTGATCGAATGAACACACATGTAAGGAAAAAAAAATTCTGAAACAACAAAAAACAGCATGAACTGCAATGAAAATAGAGGATTTAGAGCTGAGTTTTGACCTTCTCTTCTTCTTCTTCCTTCTCCGATTTTTCTCGTCGTTGTCCCTATTCTCCCGTCCTTCTCGTACTCGTCCTGGTCCTCCTCTGAAACATATCAAACATTTAAGCCACAATTTTTCCCACAAAAAAACTCACGAAACCCTAAAATCTCATACCTTCCTCTTCCTTCTCATCGTCGTCCCTCTCGACTGCGCCGTCGGCTTCCTTGTCGCCTCCATGTCCTTCCTCTTGCTCCTTAAACTCGTCTGCAAAATTCGTAGAAATATTGGGGGAAAAACCCTAAATTGAAGAAAATTAGACTATTACAAGGGAGAGGAACTCACCTTCGTCGGCGGAGACCACAGCTCCCCCGTCCATGTCGAGGAGAAGAGAATAGACGTCGGAGCCCTTGACCTAGATTAACGGACGATCAAAACCCTAGACTGGACCGCGACGATCGACCATCGACTAAAAAAAGGAAAAAGAAACCCTAGCAATAGGAATTAGGGAGAGGGAGAGGAGGGAGAGAGCTTTGGGAGATGAGAAGTAAAATGAGAGAGAGAGAAAGGAACGAGGCTTTTGATTCAGGGGTCGGGTTTGAACGGGGGTTCGAGCGGGTTTGAACGAGGCTTTTGATTCAGGGGTCGGGTTTGAATGGGTTTGAACAAGGATTCTAAATTTTTTATAACATTTTTATAACGATTGTGTATAACAATGTCACATATGTGTGAACAATATATAACGCTTACCGCTATAAATAATTATAATAGGCCAAAAATTCCTCAGAACTGTCATATTATGTGGTGTTGCTGAAATTCTGCAACGTTTATATATGAACCGTTGTAATAGCTTCTTTTCAAGCATTATAACATGATATTTTTCTTGTAGTGGCACGTGACAATTTTTGAGTAAAAATGGTGAACATCCATTATAGCTTAGGACGGTGAACAAAAATGGACTATGTACTTTTCTTTTCTAAGTAGAGAATTTAGGTACGTACCAGTGCACACACATGGGAGTAAAAAAATATAATATTGTTACTAGTATATATATGCACGTGCATTACACGTATTTTATGCTACTTGAAAAGAGCAAACAATAGTCTTTTAACATTTTCCTAAGTGGCAAAAGTAATTTATTAATTGTTACTACCTGGGAAGAGCAAACAATCACTTTTTTTTTTGTTTCTATACGTAATTACTTAACTGTTCATGTTACATTTAATGAATAAATTAAATTAGTAAACGTAGTAACGATATTTTTGGAATAAAACTTTTACGGTGAAGTCTTATATTTTCTTATTATATAGTAGAATAGATTAAATCTAATAACAAAAAGTTAAATTAGTAAGATAGATAAGAACATTTTTCGAATAGAAACTTTTTAAAACTTTAACTTTTCTGATTACATAGTATATGTTAATCCCGAGGCATAATTTTCGATGGAAAACTGAGAAATGAAACGATTGTAAAAACAACGTTTCGAAGCAACTCTTCAAAGAAGGTGCACTACAGAGATCCATGAAGGATTCTGTGTAACGAATATCTAAAAATATTTCGTTATCGTAGCAAACGAATGTAATGCTTCTAAAAAGAAGGTACAAATCGAATTGCTAGCAGCAGCAGCGACGAAAGCCCACAAGAAGTTTTTGATTATATCAGAAAAGAAGAGAAGGAAAGAAGAAAGAGGGAGACAGCTTTGCTGGGGTGATCAGATCACCGTTGCTCAAAGCAAGATTCGCCTATATACGATCCGCTTCCAGGAACCAGCAAGTTCTAGAGAACTTCTGGAACGCTCGTTAGTCAATATTTGAGACTTGAACGGGCTTTCTGGACTTTACGGACTCCTTTAACTCTCTTTTTGGTGCATCTTTCAAAGGAGGCCAAGGGGCTCTATTTATAGAGTGGAGTGAGACTTCACCTCTTCTCCTATCCGATGTGGGACTAAAATACCAATACTCAAAAATAGAGTTTGATATTTTAGATCATCCCACAATCAGCATAGAAGGGTGCTAATCCACGCCTGCCCCCCGAACGCTCCCGTGCATGCACGAGACATCCTGGAGTCCGTGTCCGAGTCCGAGTCCGCATAACAAAAATCAACTTGCATCCTTGTTAGAATTAATCATTTTTCTTCTAGGAAAATACTCCCATATGGCACACACTTGTGTCCTATCACACCTCATGTGCACACCTCAACACAAGCAATGCATTATATTGAAATACTTACCATTTGGTGTAGATGATGTGGGACTATCTTTCCTAGTCTAAAGACAAAAAACACCAACAATCCCCTACATACCTCAATCCATGGGTTGAGCGTTCCCAACAGTGACTGCCCATATGCATTAGGAGAGATGTCGCTATGACTTGAATCTTCCCGCATAGGTTAAATAACAGCATGATACAAGAATGTACTAAGCCTTGAATTCTGCACCATAACTGTAATTCTTTCCACTCACATAATGACATCAACTGTGTTTTTGGCTGCACATTAAAGGCCTTGTGCCAGCCTGGTTTCAGTGTATAATTTTGGGCATCTACAAGTTTACCCTCAAGAGACGGCCTGATATCTCTGTCCATACACTATATGTGAGTTCTTTATCAAAGAGACATGGCATGAAGCCTCGCGCTTTCCTTACAATGCTACACCGCTATGACATGGCCTAAAGCCGAGGCATTACCCCTATCGGGAACCTCATCGTAGTGTCATACTACTGTAGCATGAGGTCACATCCTCTTTGTAGTGCCATACCACCCAGCATGAAGCCTTAGGCTCCTTTGCGGTGTTATGCCGCAACGACATGGCTTGCAAAGCCGAGGCTTTACCCCTATCCGGGTACTGTCACCTCCGTTTTTCGTTATACGTATTTTCAGTATACGTGTACAGAATTCTGACCCGTAATCAGACTTGTCTAGCTTAATCTTGCATGACTTGGTTTATTTTGGTTTATCTTGACTTGGGTTCGACTTAGGTTGGTTTGTTTAGGGTGGTTCATCATGAACCCAACCCTCTACCTACCACCATCTCTATTTAAAAACCACCAACCCTTTCTCTCTTCATTACTTCTTACTTTTTATTTACTTTCTTCTTCCTTATAACTCTCTCCACCTACCAAGAGAGAGGCTTAGGCAAGTGCAACTTGCTTCATGGAGGAACTCTATTTTGTTGTTTCATTATCTTCCTCACGAGATTCTAAGACACTTTAGTACTTAGCATTTTCTATTTACATGGTTTACTTCTTGTAGATCTAAGTTTGCTGTATTTTTGGATTTCTTGGGTTTTGATCTATCAAACTTTCTTATTTTCAAGTTTTTGTTGTTCCATGTTGTGGAGAATTTTATTCTACCCCATTTTTGATCTATGGAAGTCTCATTTTTTTGTTTAGATTGAAGGTTTCATGGAGTTTGGAGTTCTGGAGATTCCATAAGCCCACGTTTATACGTGCTCGCGTAATATCAAGCTCTACGCCCATGTTTATACGTGCTCGCGTAATATCAAGCTCTACGCCCACGTTTATTCGTGTCAGCGTGAATCTATTTTACGTGTAAAACAAAATCTACACTGCCTTGGTGTAAAACAAGTTTTACGTGTAACTGTACTTCATTTATGCGTATTCTTTTACGCGAACTCTTTTACGCGTACTACTTCACGCGTACTCTTTTTACGCGTATTCCTTCGCGCTTACTCTTTTACGCGTATTCCTTCGTGCGTACTCTTTTACGCATATTCCTTCACGCGTACTCTTTTATGCGTATTGTCATGACCCGTACCCGGATATACGGATATGAATACGTGAGCTACGCCTAGCCTACGCCGCAGTATCGGCGGTAGAACGCTGTCTAGTACCCAATAAATATACACTACATCTAGGAGGTCCATGAACTACAAATGTACTCAATCACAACCCAACATCTAAAGAAGATAAGACAGTAAAGATAACTAAGGCACAAGAACAATTATAAACTACTAGAAGGAATCATAAGACAGAAAAATAAAGAAAGAAAAATAAGACAAACTAAGGATAACTACCAGGCAACTCATATAGAAGAATAGTGAGATCCACCTCAGCTAGCAACATCATGAAGTCCAATAATGGCATAACAACTCCTAAAATATTATCAACGTATTCAGTCAGGATGGGAACGAGTACATAAACTAACAACAGTTTCATAGTATTGACAAATGCTGTAAGAGACAATCATAACGATGATATATCAAGACTGTAGTAAAACAGGATATATAAACTGGAAATCATGTCAAGGTGAATCAGGCAGGGAAAGTAAGCTGAACTGTAATATGTAACTGATGTAATAAATGTAAAATGTGTCTCGAATATTATAGCATAATGTGATTGGTAAGGGTCAAGATCAGGCTTTCAGCCGACCGGCTACAAGTACGTGGACTCAGCCCGGCCGGGATGGCAAGCTATGGAACAAGTAGTAACACAGGTCAGGCTATACCCATCGTGAGGTGAGGGTATAGCTATGATACAAGTAGTAACTCAAGATGGGCATTGATCACACTATCTATAAAATTTCCTATTCCCTGAATAGTATATGGATCCGGACATAGCACGTGTAACACCCAGTTTTCTGAAATTGGGGTATTTTTAAATTTTTATTATTTTTATTATTTATGTGTTTTAGTCATGATATGATTTTTTGGTGATTTTTAGTTATATTAAAACCATTTTCTAAGTCATGACTTATGACTTTGTGATTTTGACTAATGTAACCTAGTGTAACCCTAGAGTTTACTTAACCTAGAACTTACCATGACCATGTGGACCTAACCATAGGCTTAGAACATCAAATTAGGGCTTTTTAGCCTCAAAGGTATTTTGGTAATTTTCTAGGATTTAATTGGAATTAATTGATCTTATGAGTTTTTACTATTCATTGATTTTGGTTAGTGTCATGAGAGCCTTTAACCTAATCTACCCTAATCCATAGGTTAGTCCCTAACCTAGAAATGATAAAGGAATGGTTGGTTGCATAAGTCAAAGTATGGCTTAATATCTAGATATTTATTCCATTGATATTTTCCTTGATTTACTCCAAATATCACAACCCTTTACCCCAAAGTCTTTACCTTAGCTTGTAAGTAACTTGGAGGACACCCCCCCTACATGTTGGCCGGCCAAGGACCCCCCCCCTAGCCATGCCAAGCCCCTATATATCACCACCCCAATTTATTTCATGTCTCTTTACAAATTCATGAACTTGAAAAACCACAAATGCTCAAACCTACATAACTTCACCATTAGTGATCCTATTGACCTCAAATCTTTTGCATTGGAACCCTAACATACCAAGGGAGCTAGGGGAGACTAGAAGTTGGAGTTTTTGAGGTATTGGACATCACAAAGTTGAAGTGAAGCCCCCTCCCCCTCTACATTGATTTTCTTGATTTCTAGCACATAGAGGTATTTTCATTTTTATCTATGTAATGTAGTGATTTTTCTTCATAAATGCATGCATGCAGGTCTGCCCTAGATGTTGGTTAAGTTTGGTAAATTTTAGGTTTGGTTTCGTGTCCGTATCGGACACGTATCCTAAGCTAGAAACCCTCGTTTGATGAAATGCCACAAAGACTTTGTTTTTGTGTTTATGTGAAACAAAATATATTTTTGGGTAGCCCTAGACACCTAGGTCACAACCCCACTGGCTGAGCACACTTTGGACACTGTTCGTGTCCAAAACTGGACACGAACCCACTGTCAAAATACTACACTAACACACTGTAAACACTGTGCACACTGTAAACACGTAGGTGTTTGATATTTCGTATCGTGTCCACGCGTGTTGTGGACACGATACAGTGACACGGACACATACCTAGTCACCTACCCTACCACCTGACACGGGCACGTGGCCCCACATGCCACGTGTGAGGCACACGAACCCCTGACACTTGTGTACGAGGCCTTGCGTAGCTCCCCTGCTACCAGACCCCTCGTGTGGACACGATACGACACGTGGACACGTGACACTTGGCACAGACCTAGGGGCAGTGTCTGACAAGACACCCCTAAAGTCTTGTGTCACGATGTGTCGTATCGAGGGAGAAAATCCACTCGCACGGGTCGTACACTGGCACAGCACACGCATTTCAGACCTCTCTGATACGCCTTCGTATCTCGGACACGGACACACTTGGACACGAATTAGGTTTTGGGATACCTAGTAGACCCCTAGGTGAACCTACCCCTAGGTGCACGAGATCCCACGTGTCCTGTGTCATGAGTACGAGACACAGGAACATCAGCCGATACCAACCCTAGAATTTACCTATTTTTGATTTTCGACTCGTGGACATGTTGTGTCGTGTCGTGGTCGTGTCTCAGGCACCTAGGACACTAGAGTGGACCCTACCCTACCTTTACCAACCAACCATTGGGTGTCATAGTTTGATTTTAGGGTTAATTTCAATTTACCCCCCATTTGTTCACTGTTCACTGTATAGTTCACAGTTTAGTTTATTTTCCAGATTTTTAGGTTGGATTTTGATTTGATTTTAATGAATATATATATATATATATATATATATATATATATATATATATATATGTATTTATATGTATTATGTACTGTATACAAGGTGTATATGTTTGTGAGTGTGAGTGTCTAGTTTTAGGGTTTATGGAGATGTATTTGTGTGTGTGTGGGTGTATGTATATACATAGGTATATATGTGTACTGTGTGTGTGTGTTGTGATCAGTTCAGAAACTGAACTGAGTTCAGTTTCACCCCTCCTAACCCTAACCACAGCCCCTAACCCTAATTTCATATCACAACCCTCTTTCCCTCTCTCTCTATGTGTAATAGTGTGCATGTGTATGTATATATACATACACATGTGTATGTGTTGTTTGTGTTAGTTTCAATCCCCTAACCCTAAGCTCCTAACCCTAATCCATAAACCATAACCCATTCTCTAACCCTAATCCTAACCCTAAGGGTAACCCTCTAACCCTCTCATCCCTCTCTCTTATATGTGTGTGTGTATGTTAATACACATATACATGTGTATGTGTATGTGTAAGTGTGTAACCCTCACCCATAACCCTAATACCCTTAACCCTAGTTAACCCTTGTCTAACCCTAAACCATTACCCCCCATTCCTTTCCCCTCTCTTTATATATGTATGTATATATATAGAGTATTATATATAGAGTGTATATATATGAATATTGATACATATAGTTATGTACTATATATATGTGGGATTACATATATATATAGTGTATTATATGTAATGAGGATATATATATATATATGTGGTATATATATATATATATATAGTGGATATATATATTGGCATATGTATATTGTATATGAGTATAGATATGGATACCTATATTGAGAGCCCTAGATATATTAGCCTATGGCCTATGACCCATGAGTTAAAAATTGACCTTAGGCCTATTAGACCTAGTTTGACTACAAGTTTGACCATGGTTGACCAAGTCAACTATAGGTCAACCCTTAACCAAATTGACCTAGGTTTGACTAAACCCTAGACTATTGACTATTTGGTTTAGACTTGACCTATTATGAGTATTAATTATGACTTGGTTATATAGATAGCCTTATGTAGAATGAAGATATGTATGGGGTTAAGTAGGATACTCAGAATTGAGTCTTGATTTGGATTAGAGTATGAGATTAGCTTGATTATAGGGTTAAGATGGTATTGTACTATATGTATTCATGTGTGATGTCCTTGTATAGGAGATTTGTTATGCCTTAGCTTTGTGGTATAGAATCCTTGGTATCCAAAGACATGTTAGCCTTATAGAGTTTGAGTTAGAGTTGGCCATTGACCTAATTATCTTACAGACTAGTATATGATTAACCAAAACCTTAGTTGGTCTAAGTTTGACCTAGACTTGACCCAGATTGATCATGTTGACTAGTATTTGACTAGTTTGATTAGAGTGTTGACCAGGAGTTGACTTTAACCTAGATTTGACTAACCTTGACTTGTTTGACCTTGTTTGACTCTATTTGACTTAGTTTGATTCCCTGTGACCTAATATGACTTGATTTGACTTAGATTGACTGTAAAGTTGACCAAGTTTGACTTTGACCTAGATTGGCTTAGAATTCATATAGATTGCATTGTAGATTTCATTTACCTTCATATTAGACATGTCATAACTGTATTGCTCTATTTTAGGACATTGTGACCCTGGTACAGACATCTGATATTATACTACTCTTCCAGAGTGTCAGGCGAGTACATTCTCTGATAGTTCTTTCATTACTTGTCATTTACTGTATTTCAGTTCTAGTTAGCTATATGTGATTCTCTGTACAAATACGATTAGTATTGCTGGATCCATTATATGCGACACTCATTTATTCATGTCTGGCCTCTATATCTGGAATCACTACTGGCATCACCCTACTGGAATCATTGGCTGGACTCATACTGTTGTAGTGTTGGATTATGGATTCATTTGTGGGCGGGGAAATACTTGAGTAGACATGTGAACATACCTAAAATCTGGAACCACCTCCCTTGGAACTATTCTGGAATGCTAGCCATCCCACACTTGGCCGAGTGTGCGATGTGCCTGATTACCCCTAGCCGTTTACATGTTGATCTCAGTATTTTAAAACACACTGTTAGAGTATAGTCTGGACTTACCCTGGAATCATGGATCACTTCTGGACTCATTTTTACTGGACTCATCTGTACTGGAATCATCTAGTATTGGATTATATGGACTGGACTCATACTGGGATTACATTTTATACTGTCTGGACTTATACCATGTTATTCTAGTTCAGCTAGTTTACTACAGTCTTCTTTGCCATGATTTCTTCTCTTGTTAGTTACTTTACTTTCCTTGTACCCTCACTGTTTTCTCTACATCATTATCTGTATAAAATTGCCATGCTCATCTGTATAACTGTCTAAAAACTATTTTATAGTCTTTGTCATTTACTTGGGATTTCTAGATGAGATGTGCTCGTTTCTGTCCTGATTGGACCTGTTGAAAATATTACAGATGATACTCCTGACGACACATGCCCTACTTACCATGGACCTGGCGAGGGATTAGCTACCTTTGGTTTCGACTCTCAGGAGTGATTCAGGAGTTAGCTAGTAGACTTACTTAGCTTTCATGTTTTGAGCTTGTTGTATTAAACTTGAGATATTGAGTTGTATTAGAGTTTGTTCGAGACATTGTTGTTATTATTTTAGTAGTTTAATTTCTGTTGTTGTTAGTTGGTATCTAGATTTCTGTGTTATCTTATCGTGCTTAGACTGTGATTGAGTATATCATATCTTTTACTTGTCCTCCCTTCGGAGTTGAGATCTTGGCAAGTACATTATATACACTGCATGAGATTAGTTAGCAACCTAGGACAGCGTTCTACCGCCGACGCTGCGGCATAGGCTGGACGTACCCACTTCTCGTGCCCCTACACAGGGTGCGGGTCGTGACACGTTTTTAGTGGTGGCCCATACAGGTCTCGAGTTTATGTAGTGGTATTCGAACTAGAGTATCACTACAGCCTGTGATAGGATTTGATAATAGGCTTAGAGAGAGGATACTCAATCACAACTAGGAAATTTCCAGGGATTTGAATCTACTGACTTTTGTTCAAATCTGTATAATCTATTTTTGCATTATCCTTGATACTGTCATCCTTGTACCGTTATTGACTTCCTTATTGATCTGTCTTCAGGATGGTGGAGACTAGGTCACATCGCTCTGTGCCGGCAGATTCTGAGAGGTCTGCCATTTCTCGTCCAGTACAGCCTACAGCTGGGACTGCACCACTCCTTACGTCTGCTCACGTAGGAGTATCTACTTTTGGTAGTCCTCCTCCACCTATTCCGAGGACTACCCCAGCTACCCCAGACATGCCTCTCCCGCAGTTTCGTCAGCCTCAGTTTCAGCAGCACCAGCAGTACCAGCAGCAGATGCCATCTGGACTTGTAGATGCTGCACAGATGTTTACATATTTCTAGCAGTTCCTAGAATCACAGCAGACCCAGCAGCAGCATCAGACGACGGCATTTACCAGAGGTATTGATGAGGTCCATCAGCTGGCTAGAGCGACGATGGAGAGGTTGGCTGTCCAGCCACAGGGAGGATTGGAACAGCCGCGACAGCAGAAGATTTCGGGCATTCAGGAGTTCAAGAAGATGAACCCCAGGAACTTCTTGGGGACAGAGGGGATTCTTTATGCTGATGATTGGATTGAGCACATTGAGGAGATCTTTCGACTGGCAGAGATACCAGCCGGACTCCAGATAGAGGCAGCAGCCAGCCAGATGCGGGATCTTGCCCGTACCTGGTATCAGACGGACCCGAGAGTAGGCACTCCAGGACAGACATGGAGAGTTTTTAAGAAGCTCTTCAAGAGGAAGTTTTTCCCGGATCAGGCAGTCGGTGCTTTGGAGACCCAGTTCGAGAACCTGGTTCAGGGGAACCAGACTGTAGAGGAGTATTCTGGTGAGTTTTGCCGTTTGAGCAGATTTGTGGAGGGCCTTAGCGAGACAGCGAAGGCGAGGAGATTCAGGAAGGGCTTGGTCAAGGAGGTCAAGTCCTTGACCAAGAGTGACAGGAATGCCACCTTTGAGGAGATCCTGACAGGAGCGATGGCAGCTGAGGATGATCTTGAGCTGAAGCTCAAGAGGGGCCGCGACGCTCAGGGAGCCAGTAGCAGTGGAGGTCAGGCCAAGAGGCCTCACATTCAGCAGGCACCTGTTAGAGTTCAGCATCAGCCTCGAGGACAGGATCAGAGGATACAGAGTTGTGGGTATTGCAAGAAGGTACGGCATATTTGGGAGTCTTGTAGGAGGAGGCTGAAGGTTTGTCTATTTTATGGGTCTGCTGCCCACAAGATGATAGATTGTCCAGTTGCACCTCCTTATGAGGGTTCTAGGCCACCTATAGCTCAGCACCAGAGGGGTGGAGCTTTTGCGATGGAGGTCGAGGAGACCGATGTTGCAGGTGACGGGTTAGCAGGTTTGTCCTTCTCGTCCTTCTTTTTTCATCATGTTGTGTGATTCCATTAGTACCTGTCAGGATATGCTTGTGATATGCTAGATAGCATAGTTACCCTTTTTGAGACTGTAGAATCATGACCAGTAGGTCTATAATTTCATGTTATCTTTTGACTTTGATTGACTGGGGGTGTGACCTAGAAGGAGTACGACCATCTTAATTTCGAGGACGAAATTCTTCTAAGGAGGGTAGACTTGTAACACCCAGTTTTCTGAAATTGGGGTATTTTTGAAAATTTATTATTTTTATTATTTATTAATGGTGTTTTAGTCATGATATGATTTTTTGGTGATTTTTAGTTATATTAAAACTATTTTCTAAGTCATGACTTATGACTTTGTGATTTTGACTAGTGTAACCTAGTGTAACCCTAGAGTTTACTTAACCTAGAACTTACCATGACCATGTGGACCTAACCATAGGCTTAGAACATCAAATTAGGGCTTTTTAGCCTCAAGGGTATTTTGGTAATTTTCTAGGATTTAATTGGAATTAATTGATCTTATGAGTTTTTACTATTCATTGATTTTGGTTAGTGTCATGAGAGCCTTTAACCTAATCTACCCTAATCCATAGGTTAGTCCCTAACCTAGAAATGATAAAGGAATGGTTGGTTGCATAAGTCAAAGTATGGCTTAATATCTAGATATTTATTCCATTGATATTTTCCTTGATTTACTCCAAATCACAACCCTTTACCCCAAAGTCTTTACCTTAGCTTGTAAGTAACTTGGAGGACACCCCCCCTACATGTTGGCCGGCCAAGGACCCCCCCTAGCCATGCCAAGCCCCTATATATCACCACCCCAATTTATTTCATGTCTCTTTACAAATTCATGAACTTGAAAAACCACAAATGCTCAAACCTACATAACTTCACCATTAGTGATCCTATTGACCTCAAATCTTTTGCATTGGAACCCTAACATACCAAGGGAGCTAGGGGAGACTAGAAGTTGGAGTTTTTGAGGTATTGGACATCACAAAGTTGAAGTGAAGCCCCCCCTCTACATTGATTTTCTTGATTTCTAGCACATAGAGGTATTTTCATTTTTATCTATGTAATGTAGTGATTTTTCTTCATAAATGCATGCATGCAGGTCTGCCCTAGATGTGGGATAAGTTTGGTAAATTTTAGGTTTGGTTTCGTGTCCGTATCGGACACGTATCCTAAGCTAGAAACCCTCGTTTGATGAAATGCCACAAAGACTTTGTTTTTGTGTTTATGTGAAACAAAATATATTTTTGGGTAGCCCTAGACACCTAGGTCACAACCCCACTGGCTGAGCACACTTTGGACACTGTTCGTGTCCAAAACTGGACACGAACCCACTGTCAAAATACTACACTAACACACTGTAAACACTGTGCACACTGTAAACACGTAGGTGTTTGATATTTCGTATCGTGTCCACGCGTGTTGTGGACACGATACAGTGACACGGACACATACCTAGTCACCTACCCTACCACCTGACACGGGCACGTAGCCCCACGTGCCACGTGTGAGGCACACGAACCCCTGACACTTATGCACGAGGCCCTGCGTAGCTCCCCTGCTACCAGACCCCTCGTGTGGACACGATACGACACGTGGACACGTGACACTTGGCACAGACCTAGGGGCAGTGTCTGACAAGACACCCCTAAAGTCTTGTGTCACGACGTGTCGTGTCGAGGAAGAAAATCCACTCGCACGGGTCGTACACTGGCACAGCACACGCGTTTCAGACCTCTCTGATACGCCTTCGTATCTCGGACACGGACACACTTGGACACGAATTAGGTTTTGGGATACCTAGTAGACCCCTAGGCGAACCTACCCCTAGGTGCACGAGATCCCACGTGTCCTGTGTCATGAGTACGAGACACAGGAACATCAGCCGATACCAACCCTAGAATTTACCTATTTTTGATTTTCGACTCGTGGACACGTTGTGTCGTGTCGTGGTCGTGTCTCAGGCACCTAGGACACTAGAGTGGACCCTACCCTACCTTTACCAACCAACCATTGGGTGTCATAGTTTGATTTTAGGGTTAATTTCAATTTACCCCCCATTTGTTCACTGTTCACTGTATAGTTCACAGTTTAGTTTATTTTCCAGATTTTTAGGTTGGATTTTGATTTGATTTTAATGAATATATATATATATATATATATATATATATATATATATATATATATATATATATATATATATGTACTTATATGTATTATGTACTGTATACAAGGTGTATATGTTTGTGAGTGTGAGTGTCTAGTTTTAGGGTTTATGGAGATGTATTTGTGTGTGTGTGTGGGTGTATGTATATACATAGGTATATATGTGTACTGTGTGTGTGTGTTGTGATCAGTTCAGAAACTGAACTGAGTTCAGTTTCCCCCTCCTAACCCTAACCACAGCCCCTAACCCTAATTTCATATCACAACCCTCTTTCCCTCTCTCTCTATGTGTAATAGTGTGCATGTGTATGTATATATACATACACATGTGTATGTGTTGTTTGTGTTAGTTTCAATCCCCTAACCCTAAGCTCCAAACCCTAATCCATAAACCATAACCCATTCTCTAACCCTAATCCTAACCCTAAGGGTAACCCTCTAACCCTCTCATCCCTCTCTCTTATATGTGTGTGTGTATGTTAATACACATATACATGTGTATGTGTATGTGTAAGTGTGTAACCCTCACCCATAACCCTAATACCCTTAACCCTAGTTAACCCTTGTCTAACCCTAAACCATTACCCCCCATTCCTTTCCCCTCTCTTTATATATGTATGTATATATATAGAGTATTATATATAGAGTGTATATATATGAATATTGATACATATAGTTATGTACTATATATATGTGGGATTACATATATATATATAGTGTATTATATGTAATGAGGATATATATATATATATGTGGTATATATATATATATATATAGTGGATATATATATTGGCATATGTATATTGTATATGAGTATAGATATGGATACCTATATTGAGAGCCCTAGATATATTAGCCTATGGCCTATGACCCATGAGTTAAAAATTGACCTTAGGCCTATTAGACCTAGTTTGACTACAAGTTTGACCATGGTTGACCAAGTCAACTATAGGTCAACCCTTAACCAAATTGACCTAGGTTTGACTAAACCCTAGACTATTGACTATTTGGTTTAGACTTGACCTATTATGAGTATTAATTATGACTTGGTTATATAGATAGCCTTATGTAGAATGAAGATATGTATGGGGTTAAGTAGGATACTCAGAATTGAGTCTTGATTTGGATTAGAGTATG
Organism: Iris pallida; assembly: GCA_029216955.1. Classification (NCBI taxonomy): domain Eukaryota; kingdom Viridiplantae; phylum Streptophyta; class Magnoliopsida; order Asparagales; family Iridaceae; genus Iris; species Iris pallida. The sequence goes on from JANAVB010002198.1 coordinate 6,243,522, forward strand.
AGATTAGCTTGATTATAGGGTTAAGATGGTATTGTACTATATGTATTCATGTGTGATGTCCTTGTATAGGAGATTTGTTATGCCTTAGCTTTGTGGTATAGAATCCTTGGTATCCAAAGACATGTTAGCCTTATAGAGTTTGAGTTAGAGTTGGCCATTGACCTAATTATCTTACAGACTAGTATATGATTAACCAAAACCTTAGTTGGTCTAAGTTTGACCTAGACTTGACCCAGATTGATCATGTTGACTAGTATTTGACTAGTTTGATTAGAGTGTTGACCAGGAGTTGACTTTAACCTAGATTTGACTAACCTTGACTTGTTTGACCTTGTTTGACTCTATTTGACTTAGTTTGATTCCCTGTGACCTAATATGACTTGATTTGACTTAGATTGACTGTAGAGTTGACCAAGTTTGACTTTGATCTAGATTTGCTTAGAATTCATATAGATTGCATTGTAGATTTCATTTACCTTCATATTAGACATGTCATAACTGTATTGCTCTATTTTAGGACATTGTGACCCTAGTACAGACATCTGATATTATACTACTCTTCCAGAGTGTCAGGCGAGTACATTCTCTGATAGTTCTTTCATTACTTGTCATTTACTGTATTTCAGTTCTAGTTAGCTATATGTGATTCTCTGTACAAACACGATTAGTATTGCTGGATCCATTACATGCGACACTCATTTATTCATGTCTGGCCTCTATATCTGGAATCACTACTGGCATCACCCTACTGGAATCATTTCTGGAATCATTGGCTGGACTCATACTGGTTGTAGTGTTGGATTATGGATTCATTTGTGGGCGGGGAAATACTTGAGTAGACATGTGAACATACCTAAAATCTGGAACCACCTCCCTTGGAACTATTCTGGAATGCTAGCCATCCCACACTTGGCCGAGTGTGCGATGTGCCTGATTACCCCTAGCCGTTTACATGTTGATCTCAGTATTTTAAAACACACTGTTAGAGTATAGTCTGGACTTACCCTGGAATCATGGATCACTTCTGGACTCATTTTTACTGGACTCATCTGTACTGGAATCATCTAGTATTGGATTATATGGACTGGACTCATACTGGGATTACATTTTATACTGTCTGGACTTATACCATGTTATTCTAGTTCAGCTAGTTTACTACAGTCTTCTTTGCCATGATTTCTTCTCCTGTTAGTTACTTTACTTTCCTTGTACCCTCACTGTTTTCTCTACATCATTATCTGTATAAAACTGCCATGCTCATCTGTATAACTGTCTAAAAACTGTTTTATAGTCTTTGTCATTTACTTGGGATTTCTAGATGAGATGTGCTCGTTCCTGTCCTGATTGGACCTGTTGAAAATATTACAGATGATACTCCTGACGACACATGCCCTACTTACCATGGACCTGGCGAGGGATTAGCTACCTTTGGTTCCGACTCTCAGAAGTGTTTCAGGAGTTAGCTAGTAGACTTACTTAGCTTTCATGTTTTGAGCTTGTTGTATTAAACTTGAGATATTGAGTTGTATTAGAGTTTGTTCGAGACATTGTTGTTATTATTTTAGTAGTTTAATTTCTGTTGTTGTTAGTTGGTATCTAGATTTTTGTGTTATCTTATCGTGCTTAGACTGTGATTGAGTATATCATATCTTTTACTTGTCCTCCCTTCGGAGTTGAGATCTTGGCAAGTACATTATATACACTGCATGAGATTAGTTAGCAACCTAGGACAGCGTTCTACCGCCGACACTGCGGCGTAGGCTGGACGTACCCACTTCTCGTGCCCCTACACAGGGTGCGGGTCGTGACAGCACGTCATGACACAGGATTCCCGAAGAGGGTAGCTACTCCCTCTCAGGAATCGGTGTCTATACAAGTATAGAAAACAAGATAGGAAATCTACCAATATACCAAGAAAGTCCAGGAATAACATCCCATGCCAGGATCCGACGTATACTAGTCCGTGTACCATCGTGACGAGAATCAAGTAAAACACTATAACTGAATCAGATACGGAAAATATCAAGACAAGGAACTACTATCAGAGAATGTACTCGCCTTGCGGTCCTGAGCTGTCAAATGGGATCGTTGCTCAGAGTGATGCCACGGACCTAAAGATAAGATATATATAAGCTAATTAAGGTTCAACAGTGTTAGGCTTTATTCTATAGTATAAGCTACGTAATCTAGGTCAGACTCAGTCAACTAAGTCAAACTAGGTCACACTGAGTCACACTAGGTCAAACTGGGTCAAAGGTTGACTTACAGTTGACTTTTGGTCAACTGGTCAACTCTAGTCAGCTCTGGTCAACTCTAGGTTAAACTAGGTCAAATGTTGACTCTACATTCGACGTTCAGTCAAAGCAGTCAACCATGGTCAAACATAGTCAAGGCTAGTCTCTATAAACATCTACAGGGTCAACACATTCAATTTTAGTGGTTGTGAAATCACTGGAATCGATGGATCTCAAAATACAACAAAAGGAGAAAGATTATAATAATAGGGAAAAAACCTACAGATGTTGTCGGATGGTGAAACAACCATCACCAACGTGTCCAGAATGGTCAAATTAGCTAGGATAGCCTATTTATAAGTCCAATTTGGACACAGGGATAAAAAGATAATTTCGGGTCAAAATGGTGTCCGTGTCGGACCCACTTGTACCGAAAAATGTGCAAGAATACTAGTCCACTAAACCTAACAAATTATATGTCCACGAATCCAGAATGACGAGACAAACCCAACGGTATATCCAGAATTGGATTCCGTTGACCCGATCTCAAATTGGTCCGTTGACCAGGACATTAAAATTCTGATTTGTACAAAAAAGCGTGTCGGAGCCAATGTCCTCAAAACTCAGCAATTTATATGTCAACAAGTCCAGAATGACCATACGAACTCAACGGTATATTCAAAATTGGATTCCGATGAGCTGGCGTCAAAAAGTTCCGTTGATCCGGACTGTGGGACCCGCTTTGTACCGAAATACGTGCCAGGGCCCATGTCCTCCAAATTAAGCAAACTTTATATGAAAATGTGCCAGAACGACTCCATGAGTCTACTGGTGGTGTCAGAAATTGAATCCGAAGTCCCGATTTCAAAAATAGGATTTTACAAGTTGGAAATTACGAATTCGAACGGCCAACTTGGCGTCGAATTCAACCAATCAAACGTGCTCACAATGAAACGAAACTTAAGGGGTAGGAAGAGAGTTATACCAGCTACGCATAGGAACTAGTGGCACGCCAGATGGAGCTGCAACGTTAGAGTTATGAGTCCGCGAAGTTGGCTCCGCAAAACTGTCCAAAAACAGTTCAAATTAAAACGTCAACTTGGTGGCCGGTTTTGATGTATCAAATGATAAAATTAACGGTTGAAATTGGAGGTGAATGAAGAGGTATATACCAAGATGGAGACGGAAGAAACGGAACGACGATCCAACGGTCGGATTGTCCAAAAAATCTACACGAAGTCGCTGTCCCGGAGCAAACTTTCAGTCTTGATCCCGTGCACGTCACGACGGAATTTCGTCCAAAATGCACGAAACGCCTAGGCGGCGCGTCGGAGAAGGAGCTGGCACATCGGGGGTGCTCGTCGGAGGGTGCGCCCGGCCGAGGGGGCCACGAGGGACCGTGCGGCGGCCGGCCACGACGGTGCGCGACGGCGACACTGCACCGGTCGGCCGCGGCTGCTGCTGTGTCTTACTCTGCTGCTGCTGCAGCGTACGCTGCTATGCGCACGACCAGGGCGGCGGCGGCACGGCACGGCAGCGGCGGCCCAGCAGTGGTGGTTGGCCGGGGGAGAAAGGAGAGGAGGGGTGGTGATCCTCATGGGGGTGATGATGGTGAGTAGAAGATGATGATGGTGAGTAGAAGAAGAAGACGATGAGGAATGGTGTGTTGTGGTGGTGGCTCGACCATGGAGGGGGAGTTGATGAAGATGATGAAGTAATAAAGAAGAAGAAGGAAGGGTGGCTGTGGGGATGGTGGTAGTGATGGGAGAGGTTACGTGAGAGAGAGAGAGAGAGTTATATTATGGGTGTGTATATATTATATATAGAGAAGAGAGAGAGATAGATATATTAATTAGAGTGAGGGAAAGAGAAAAAGTAGAGAGAGAGAGTGGGTAGTCGACAAGCATGGGGGAGGGGGTGTGCTGTGATGGGGAGGGGGGTGTGTGTGTTTGTGTGTAGGAGTGAAGATATATATATATATATATATCTATATATATATATATATATATATATATATATATATTAAAGAAAAGAGAAGTAGATATTTAAGTATAGATATTTAAATAAGTAGATAGAGAAAAATAGATATTTTAGAGTAGGAAAAAGAGAGAAAATTATGTGGGGTGTATGGATAGACATGATAGGGCATACACCAATTGGATTGGGTATTTGGTCAAGTTTGGACAAGCTTGGGGCCAAGATTTAATTAAAATCACAAATTTAAATCAATTAAAATCATAGATGAAATAGGAGCACAAGGGAGTGTAGGAGCGTAAAAAGTGCTTTATAAACTAAGTCAAAGGAATTGAGGACTTTACGCAAGCAATTATCTATATGAGCTACTTTACGCCAAGACAGTTCATTGAATTTTACGCCTGCAGACAAACTGTCAGGCCGCATTTAATACAGAAGATTTGATTTGACAGAATGATTATTGCTGACAGCATGCGACACAGAAGTCGAGAAGATCGGATTTTCACCAAACCCGATACTTATCGTATGGTGTGTAGAGAAGGCTGTTTTACGCTCAATAAAATTACTTCTTTTTACGCACTATAGTTATTCGAGATTTTACGCTCAAAGCTATGGTGGGCGTAAAGTCTATTTGGACTAAGTTTTACGCTCAAGGCTATTTTAGCCACTTTACGCTGAGAAGTTTATTTTGAGCTATTTTTACGCCAACTTGCCACTTTACGCCTGGGGTATATTTTGGGTCATTTTACGCCTGATCCTTCCTGACTACTTTAAAACGTGGTTTGTCTACGTGGCTTTCATGCCACATTTATTGAGGAACGTGTGTACGTGCTCCCTATTTTTGTTGAAATAATGGGACATGTGTCAACATGCGTAGAGGGTGACTTCATCGTGGTTGACAGTTACTAGCGTAAAGACAGGACTTTGTTGCTTTTTACGCACGAAGGGATAAGTCTATAAATAGACTGATTTTCAGAATACAAAACACACAGAGAGAGACAGGAGAGAATACAAAAAAGATCAGAGCCCAGAGACTTTGATTTTCCAGAGCATTCTTCTTCAATTTTCCTTCCAGAACAGAGTGAAGCAAAGCAGGAAAGCATTCGACCTCGCCATCAGTGCCCAAGTGCGTCGATACCTTTCTGGTGACTTAGTTCTTCCGGCTGTTCATCTTCTAGCAGTGACCTTCATCATCATCGTATAGTTCAAGGAACAAAGTGATCGTCTTCAGATCAGACTTCTATAGCAATACTTTCCAGAACAATTTGTACTTTTTGTACTTCTTCTCATTTTATTTTCAAAGGCCATTTTTAGGCATTTTGTTAAGTGAAACAAAATGGCGACTCTGCTGGGGATCATCTTCTCCTCTGACGAGGAGGCAATTGCTCAATACGATGATGTGTCGATCGGATCGACAAAGAAGACTCTGGTTGTGCACTTCGACAAGACTGCCTACGAAGAAATGCTCCGAACTGGGGGTGGTACTCGCTGCTCCAATGTTCAGAAATCGAGGAAGGCGCAAAAAGTTTGGATTCCCAAATCCAAAGCATCCTCGGATCTCCCTACTGTCTCTGAAGGAAAAAATAATCCTTTTTACTCCTGTTGTAGAGGCTCCCATTCATAACGAGGCAGTCTTTACTTCAGCATTGCGCCCTGAGCGTAAAAGCCAATCTCCTGTCTGTGACAGTGAAGATTCCCAAGTTTTACGCCCAGCGCGTAAAAATGAGGTTTTACGCCCAGCGTGTAAAAACCAAAATTTATGCTCTGTGCATAAGAACAAGTCTTCCGTCTGTGACGTGGTAGACCCCAATACTTTACGTTCTGAGCATAAAAATAAGTCTCCCGTCTGTGACGCGGTAGACACACAAAATTTATGCTCCACGCGTAAAGGAAAATCTTCTGTCTATGATGTGGCAGATACTCATGTTTTGTGCTCTATGCGTAAAGGTAAATCTCCTATCTGTGACAGTGTAGATAAAATTAACAATAATGCTTCTGCATCTAAAGTGAATTTACATGCACGCATGAAGCATAAAAACATAGTTGGTAAAACTTATGTTTTTAACCAACAACCTTCTTATACTAGTGTACGCAAAGTACCAAACCTTCAAATTACGCGCAATGCTGATGGAGTACTTTGTGCTCAAAAATCTCAGGATTTACGCACACAACTCCAAGCACGTAAAAATGTACAGTTTGATTCTGCGAATGCAGCCAGTAATCTTCTTTATACACAAGGAACTAAACGTTTCTCTACTCCAAATGTAATAAAGAAGACTACTCCCTCTACTTCTTCTGATTTACGTGAATTGCTAATGCAAAAGCGTAAGAATAGACAATCCCCTGTGACACTCCCCCAAGAAAATTATCACTGTGAGTGTCATCAGATTATAATCAAATGTTGTTGTACGGCTTCCAAATGGTCAGTTTTTGACCGGTTGAGCTTTAATGTGCCTCAACAGCAAGTTGATGACCAAAAACATGAGTTGTCATATGCGTCAGTCAACATGGCATCTCATACCAACAGAGGACGACGTCCAAGACGCAACTCGTCCCAAACTCCAGGTCAACAACAATTCAACAGACTTCTTGATTCCTTTGAAGGAGTATATCAGAATACTCGATCCAGAAGACAAAGACAGTTGCAAATGATTCAGAAGCTGGGGGTACTCAATCTTTTGAGTCTAAAACTGATAGTATTGATTCATATCTCTATACCAATCCCTCTGTATCTTCAAGAGAGGTTGAATCTTACGCTATTGGAGATGAACCGGAGACGTCATCTGCTAATACAGAACAACGTCTTACTGCCGTTGAGCAATCATTAAAGGATATGCTTACTATGATGTAAAGCATGCACCAGATAATAATGACTCAGCAGACCACTCAGCCGGCAGTAGTAACACCAGTGCAAGTAGCAGCTCAAACTCAAGATAGTCAAGGGGTTGACATACCTTTGGATAATCAAGAGCCTGATATTAATCAAAATTCTGCATCTCCAGATCCCAGCATTCCAGAAGATGTACCACCTCCAGTGGGGGTCATGGTACATCCAATAACTATACAATCTAATGTGTTTCCTCAAACCAGTGAAGCTATTCAAGCAGTACGCAAACTAAAAGTACAGTTTAAAGTTCTAAAGCACAAAGATCAACTCCAGAGGTTAGGGATTAAGCAACCTTATCCTCCTCATTGGAATGATGTGCCCTTTCCTCCGAAATTCAAGCCACAATCAATGGTATTGTTTGATGGAAAGGCCTCTCCTAGTCAGTATATCAATTACTTTGATATCATGACTGTGCATCTGCAAAAAAATGATGCTCTTCTCACTCAAGTGTTCATCGGGTGCTTGACGGGTTCAGCTTACGATTGGTATCGTAGTTTACCCGATAATTACATTTCGTCTTTTGACGAATTTAAAGCAATGTTTCTCTCCCGCTTCTATGAAGGAGGTATGGATATGAATATGTCCTCCCTAATAGAGATCAAACAAAAGGAGAAAAAAGATACTCGGACGTTCATCGAACGTTTCTGACAGGCGACTCTGAAAATGCCTCCTGGCATGCCAGATTCAGCGTTGATTGATACATGCAAGATAAATCTGCGGCCATCCATTGCTGTCTTCTCGGGTTCCCAATTCACAGATTGGGCCTCGTTTATTATAGCAGCAGTTTCTGCCGAGACCAATGGTAGGTTGGCTCGTAAACATGGCATGATTTTTGCTTCAGAGTATAAAGGAAAGAAAGGCTCTTCTGGTAATAATTCCGGCAATCGTAATGGGAAGGGAAAGGATACCCTCATGGTTAATATTTCCAAGAATAAAATGACGCCGAATAATCAGGAGTCTTCTAAGCCAAAAGAAGAATACTCTTTTGACGAGAGCGATATCCCAGGGATATTTCAATGTCTGGTAAAGAGTGGCAAACTCCAGATTTCGGAGCCAAAAAGGCCTAATGAGGTGAATTTGACTGACAATCCCAAGTATTGTATCTATCACAGATACATAAACCATCCCACTAGGGCTTATTATGTCCTAAAGAAGAAAATCCAAGAGCTGATAAATGCCAATGCCATCGCTTTAACTAACAATGAGCATACAGTTACAACCAATATGGTTTTTCTTCAATTCAGAGGTTTTCCTCCACAGCAAGTCCCAGATGGGATTGTCCTAATTCCGAAGGCGACGATAAAGATTGTGAATATCCCACCTGCCAGAGAGAAAAATGAAGGATTGTTGCCTCTCATATTAAAGAATGGTGAAATCATGTGGGTACATCCTGACCTAGTTCCTGAAATGGAAGATGAAGGTAAAACTTCAAAATTCAAGAAAGGTAAGAAAGTCAAAACCTGCAACATGATTTCTCATGTTATTTCAGATCTTGATGATTCGGATCATCTGTGGGATGGCATTCCTTTGGAGGATAGACTGAGAGGTTTGAACATATGTCCTCCAAGTTTGGCCCCTCCTACCAAGCTCAAGCTTAATCATCAGCAGTGGTTAGCTATGAATAGTGTTCCCTTATACAGGACACAACAGGTTTTTGCTGCTTATGAAAAAGCTCTTACAGGGATTCTTCCTCGTGTCCCGGATACTTCTTTTCCTGTGGATACAGAGATTTTTGTCCCTTCTTCTATGTTAAACCATCCACTAAAAGTCCACTACCCATTCATTTGTACAGTCAACAATCAGTCCATCTCATGAAAAAGATGGGCTATGACTTTCAAAAGGCAGAGGGTTTAAACTATGATAAAGGAATGTGATTTCCTTTACAGATTCAAAGTCAAAAATCTACTGTTGGATTGGGTTCTGAACTTCCTCGCAAGAAGAAAGAAAAGAAGATTAAATCCTGCAATATGGTACTTCCTTCTCATGAGTCTGAAGCAGAAAGCTTTGCTGGTACAAGATTTGGGAAAGAGTACCGTAAGGATTACGAGGGATCTTCCAAAGAAGCAGAAGACGTAGTGGAAACACTACCAGCTCAACCTTCTCATGTTCCTGTTAAACCATCTGTGGTTGAAAAAGGAAAACAGAAAGTAGTACGCTTTGATGTACCTTTGAAATCTGCTTCAAGTCAAGGGGTGGTGATAAAATCCTACAAATTTGATATTATAGCTCAGTTAGCCAATACTCCGGCTAGACTATCTATATTTGAGCTGCTTCGTCTTTCTAAAGAAAGCAGGGAGACTTTGAGTGAAGCTTTGCTACAGGCGGACTCATGCTTGGCTCAACTCAAGAGTCCTGATAATACACCAGTGTCGTGTCCACAATGTCATAGTGTGATGGAAGCAATTCCCAACATCACCTTTACACAAGAAGACATGCTGTTGAAGCATAATAAGCATGACAGACCTTTATGCTACACTGGGTATATTGAATCTACTGAAGTTGACATGATTTATATTGATCCTGGGTCTTCTATTAGCATTATTCTTCAGAGTATGCTAAGACCGTTGAGGTTCCTACTAGTGATTTGACTTACACTAGTACTACGATAGTTGGTTTCAACTCTGGCAAGAGTAAACCACTGGGGAAGATTCGTCTGAAGATTCAGATTGGTGATCTTCGAACTACGGCAACCTTCTATGTTATCAACTCAGACGTATCCTACAACATCCTTTTCGGGCGACCCTAGATACATGAGCATAACATTGTGCCTTCAACTCTCCACCAATGCTTCAAGTATGTGGATTCTAAAGGGGTTGTGAAAACTGAATTTGCTGATATCAATCCTTTCAAGGGTGTTGAAGCCTATTTTTCTGACTCAATACTCTACAAACAAGAGCATGTGAAAGAGATATCAGATATAGTTGAAGATCAATCACCTGTTGAAGATCAGTCCATTAATGAAGATCCTCCAGAAGACCAACCTTTGAAGATCAAGGTCAAAGGTCGAATCCAACCCCAACCTGTCAATGATCAACCTATGATGATCAAGGTCAAAGGAAGAACTCGAGCTTTATCTGAAGAATCAATGAGTATTCCTGTCAAGAGCCAAGTTCAACCTCTTATGATCAAAGTCAAGGGACGTACTTCTCGTACGAATGATTCAGAACCACCATTGGTCATCAACCTTGACAAGTCTACACAGAAGATGGATGATGGTCCATTAATGATCAATCCGAAGCGTAGTAGTCAAATTATAAATGATGTAAATATTGATTATTTTGTACTTTCTGATATCAATGAAGATTTTTTTTGGAGTATATGGCTGTCAAATTTGCTGAAAGAATGTCTTTATCTTCTGATGATCAAAGTCATCAATATCAAGATGATATAAATACAGAGGAAACTTTGTATATTGACCATAAGGAAAATTATTTTCCTTCTTATGTTGATGTAGGACCTTATGCTCAAAAGTTCCTGACATCTTCTCCCTATCTTCTTCATATAGTTGCTCCATCACAAGCTTGTGTAACTTTTAGACGTCATGAAAAATCTTATTTTGTGATTCCGTCTGATAAGAAAAACAAGCACCAAATTGTGTTTGGCTTGGCTAGAAACATCCCTGTTGTTCAGACAGATGATCTTAGATATAAAGATAAAGGAAAAATCCAAATTGACAAATATAGTCAACAATCTCTCAAGATTATCCAGAAAATGAGATATGATTTAAAGACTATACAAGGTCTCAATCAAGACAAAGGTAGACGATTACCATTATGTGGTGATCCGTTTTATCAGAAAACTCGTCATGGGTTGGGATATGATCCGTCCCATATGTTTAATGACGATATACAAGAAGAATTTTCTTTCTCAGATTCAGAAGAAATCCATTTCATCGAATCTGATACATCCCACTCCTCATATGCTGGAGAAGATTATTATGATGAATCTGAGTGTGTATTCTCAGTCAACATGGTTCAAATTTATGGTGAATCTGAGCCATTTAAAAATGACCCTTGGGCTCAACAGATGGACACACAATGAGAACTTCGTTTTGAACAACAACAACCACCTACGGAGGATGAGATTCTTCAGATTGATGTTGGAGATGGAACTACGGCTAAGCCAATATTTATCAGTAAGAACCTTTCCAAAGATGAAAAGGAAGAGCTGATAAAACTGATTAAAGAATATATTGATATCTTTGCATGGAGTTATGAGGATATGCCGGGTCTAGATCCTAAAGTTGCTACTCATAAACTCAATATTCTTCCTAATGCCAAGCCTGTGAAACAACAGCAACGGTATTTTCGACCAGACATGATGGATGCAATTGAAGCGAAAGTCAAAAAATTGATTACATGTGACTTTGTTCGTAAAGAATAACACCCAGACTGGGTTGTCAATATTGTTCATGTTATGAAGAATAACGAAAAAGTCTGAGTTTGCATAGATTTTCAAGATCTTAATGCAGCCTGTCCAAAGGATGAATTTCTACTTCCAATAACTGATGTCATGATAGACAATACATGCGATTTTGAACGCATGTCTTTCATGGACGGATTCTCAGGATACAATCAGATCAAGATGCATCCAGAAGATGAGAAGTATACTGCTTTTCGTACACCCCTTGGAGTATACTGTTATACGGTTATGCCGTTTGGTCTTAAAAATGTCGGTGCCACGTATCAACGGGCCATGAGCAACATCTTTCAAGAACATCTAAGAAAGACAGTTGAATGTTACGTAGATGACATTACTGTCAAAAGTCGATTAAAAGATGATCATATTCAAGACTTGAAGACGGTATTTAAATTGATGCGTCAGCATCAACTGAAAATGAACCCTACTAAGTCTTTCTTAGGGGTTTCCAGTGGCAAGTTTTTGGGATTTTTCATCACTTCTCAGGGTATCCATGTTGATCCTGATAAAATTAAAGCAATTCTTGAAATGCGTCCTCCACGCAATCTAAAGGAACTCCGAGGATTCCAAGGTCGCATTGCTTATATCAGGAGATTTATTTCCAATCTCTCTGGGCGATGTCAACCTTTCTCCCGTCTATTAAAGAAAGGTGTCTCATTTATCTGGGATGAAGTTTGCCAGAAAGCTTTCAATGACATCAAATAATACCTTACAAATCCACCTGTTCTGGTACCACCAGTGGTAGGAAGACCATTTTTGCTATATGTTCGAGCATTGGATCATTCACTTGGTGTCCTTCTTGTACAGAAAAGTGATATGGGTCACGAACAAGCAATTTATTATCTTAGCCGAATGATGGTCGGAGCTGAACACAGGTATACTCCTGTAGAAAAAGAATGTCTGGCTTTGGTATTTGTCGTTCAAAAGACACGACTTATGTGACAGGACAGACTATTCATGTCATTTCCAGAATAAATCCTATTCGGGTATTGATGAGAAAACCGAGTATTCTTAACTCCAGGTTAGCTACCTGGGCAATGTTGCTCACTCCTTATGACATGGTCTATGTACCTCAAAAATCAGTGAAGGGTCAAGCATTAGCTGATTTCTTAGCAGCTCACCCTATACCTGAAACATCGAAGCTATATGAGGACATTCCAGATGAAGTTGTGGATTGCAACATGACTTTAAAAAATGACATTTGGCAATTATATTTTGATGGAGCGTCACGAGTTGGACCTAAAGGCAATATTGTCTCTGGGGTAGGAATCGTCTTGGTTTCTCCCGACAAAATGGTCATATATCGTACCTATTCTCTCAATGAGCCATGCTCCAATAATGTGGCAGAATATAATGCTCTGCTGATTGGTCTTCAAGTGGCAAAACAATTAGATATTGAGTTTCTGGAAGCTTATGGAGATTCTCAACTGATTGTTAATCAGGTTAGAGGGACATATGAAGTCAGGAACCCTGATCTCATCCCTTATCATCAAATGGTAATCGAATTAGTCCTTCCATTCAAATGATTCTTTATCGAATTTGTACCACGTTCTCAGAATCTGGAAGCTGATGCTCTTGCTAGCTTGGCTGCAGACTTGGCTGTTCCAATTCGAAGACAAAATACTATTACTTTGTTGGACCGAGACTTATTCTGTGTCAAGAATAATTTGTACATTGAACAGAGTTATATTATATAATCAAGTTCTCAACAAAGGGATTGGAGGAGTCCATTCATTGATTATGCAGTTCATGGGATTTTACCTGAAGATCCAAAAGAAGCTGCATCAATCAAGAGACGATCATTTCGATTTTATTATGATTCGTCTTTACATATGTTATATCGTCGTACATATGATGGACTTTTGCTGCACTGTCTTTCGAAAAGTGAAGCCAAACAAACACTCCGCGAAGCTCATGATGGTGTTTGTGGTGCTCATCAATCAGGTCCGAAATTATAAGACCGCATTCGAAGAATGGGATATTATTGGCCATACATGATAGCAAATGCTTTGGATTATGCCAGACGGTGTAATGTATATCAGATTCATGCTAATTTTATTCATCAACCGTCTGAATTTTTACATCCTACGGCAGCTTCTTGGCCTTTTGAAGCTTGGGCTATGGACATTATTGGTCCGATTAACCCTCCTTCTGTCAAGGGACATCGGTTTATCCTGGCTATAACCGATTATTTTTCTAAGTGGGCAGAAGCAGTTCCCCTTGCTGAAGTAAAAACATCTAATATGATTAGCTTCATCAAACACCATGTCATTTATCACTTCGGGATTCCTCGACGGATAATTTATGACAATGGACCACAATTTGCTAGTCAGGCATTTTATCGGTTCTGTGATAAGAATCGAATCCAAAACCTGGTGTCTACAGCTTATAATCCAGCTGCTAATGGTTTAGCCGAAGCTTTCAACAAGACGATCATCAAACTTCTCAAAAAGTTTGTCTCTTCTAATAAACGTGATTGGAATGAGAAACTTGGAGAATATTTACGGGCTTATCGAACAACAGTCCGAACTCCTACCGGTTTTACACCATTTTCACTGGTTTATGGATGTGAGTCTGTCCTTCCATTAGAAATCCAGATTCCATCTCTCCGAATAGCCATTACTAATGAGCTAACTACAGAGAACAATGATCGCTTACGACTCCAAGAACTTGAAGGATTGGACGAGAAGCGTCTTCAAGCACAACAGCATATTGAGCTATATCAAGCCTACATATCTCGAACTTTCAATCGTAAAGTTAAAGAGAGGGTATTTAAAGTTGGTGAGCTAGTACTAGCTGTTCGAAGACCAATAGTTTCCAGGTCCATTTTAAAGTGCTTCATGATCCAAGCACTGATTTGGATCCAGTTAGTACTATAAGGAGTCAACCACCCTGTCAACCTAGGGTTGGTATGAGGATATAGCACAGCTTCTTTCATGAACTTATTTATAAACATGGGTACTTGTACTGGCTGGATCAGAAATGAGTCTTCACTTGGTGTGAACCCGGGCAATAGACCATAAAATGGGACACCACCACCACTGGGAGTACTAATGTGGTAGCCCATATCACTAGCTCTCTTCCTCTTGAAAATAATCTTGCCTGGCCTGCCATAGCTACTGGGAGTCAAATTCCATAGAATCTGACGAGGGTAAGTAGCATGGACAAAAGCAGATAGAGGGTAATCCCTGTCCATGTCAGGGAGATACATCACCCTTTCTCCAAACTTAAACACCCAGGCTTCTTTCTTGGGTTAGTCTGCGATTTGAAGTCTATCGCTTCCCCAAATAGAAAATCTGGCTTCAAAAATTGTTGGTCTTCTAGTGATACCAACACTTCTTCATTCATCATGGACAGCAACATCCTGTCCCCTTGAGCAGCTATCAGTTGCGCTCTTCCTTCAGGGTATTCAGGGTTGGATTGAGGAAACTATACATGTGATAAATTCTCCAGATAGTTTGAGCCCACCATACCAGCCGACGAGCCAAATATTTCTGCGAGAGGGTGAATTTGCAAGTCTACTGTCAAAAGAAAAAAAGAAAAAAAATTAAGTTAGTAAAAATCTAATTTGAAGTTTTGCAAGTTTTATGCTAATACAAGCAAATGTTAGCGTATTTCCAATTTTACGCTTCTACATATAAATATGGGCATATTTTCAAACTTTACGCTGACACATGTAAATGTGTGCATATTTCGAGTTTTACGCTGAAGTCATGCCCCGCTCCCGTAGGAGCAATCGTCATCGCTAAGGCATGATGCCGCACAGGCCTAGGTTGCGCCCGTGCAAGGCCAAGTCCAAAAACGGCCGATTTGAGCTAGGCCACAGAGTCGCACAGAGTATCCCCATTTGCAGCGAAAAGTAAATGAACACAAATTGAAGCGAATTCAAACTCTTTATTGATATTCAAGAAGTTTACAAGCGGCGCTAGGCCGAATTTACAAGTCGCTCAAGCTCTCTCTCTGAAACATAAAAGGCATGCCAAGTGGCTTATAAGATAGAATGATTCATGGCGATGTTCCGATACATTATGTCCTGTATAGGGTGCTTCAGCTTCTTGTAACGTTCCAAGGCCCCAGAGTTGGCTCCGCGTCTTAACACGTTCGATGGAAGCTCCGCACCCGTCGGCGTCTCCTGCATCCTGCAAGCAGACTGTGGGGTTATCAGTACATTGTTATGAACTGGTGGGGAGGCTTGCTCGCCCACAATGCTATCATTACCAAACACGTTCCATTTACTTTTGTGCACCGTCTATCATTCATTGTCTTTCTAATCTTGCCTTAGGGTCAATTTTATGGCACATATCATGACCTATCTCGTGTTGCAGAATTCAAGTGTCGTATGGAAATACATGCACGACTTACCCATATTTACCGTCCGGCCTTCCCTGTCCAAAGTAAACCAAGTTAGTCAACAATTCACATGTAGTAAGTCAACGTGATTCATGTAAATATTCAAGATTAAGGGCGTGTCCTGCCTCCGGATCTAGTACGTCGTGGGCACGTTATCTAACTCACTTGCAGGAATTACTCTTTGTCATTTGGTGTGTTATATTTCAAGTACGTTCAGGGTGTTACATTTCAAGCATGTTTCGAGTGTTGCATTTCGAGCATGTTCAGGAGTGTTATATTTCGAGCATATTCAGGAGACACTTCATTTAGTTAACTAAGACTACTTATTTCAATACAAGAACTTGCACGTGGATTACTACCAGCATAGTCCACTTAATCTACATGCATGGGTCGCTGGCTTTACAAGCCATTTTGGACATATCACTTGGGCATTCTCATATATCGAAGCGTGATGGCTGGTACACCTTGATAGTCTCTTGAAATGCCTGGCCTTACGTCTCCTTGAGTGGCCGAGCCACCACTCAAAGCAGCCCGTAAGCCCCATGCCTGATTCCGCCTAGGCCGGCCACGGTATTCCCTCCATCGCCCGTGCCGCAGAATCCTTCCTCATGACGGCCACGGTATTCCCCTCCATCGCCCGTGCCGTTTGTCCACGACCATTTCATATTTTACTTGTCATTTAACATAACGGCTGTCTTGAGCCATAATGCGTTATCGACCAGGTTGGCGTCCGTGCAGCGCGGGTAGCGAGCCCCGTTGCACGTGCCCGTCATACCCGTCGCTAACGTCTTTCATGTATTCTTTCTTTTCTTTCTTTCTTTCACTTGTTCGTTCGTTCATTGATTCATTCACGTATTCATTCATTCATTCATTCTTTCATTCATTCATTCACGCGTTACGCAACTCCCAGTGCGGGAGTCGTCTTGGCGACCCATCGGTCCTATATTCTTTCAATGTTGCTATACTCTACTCGGAACGACTATGTTGATACTCTTCCCGTTTTATTGTTGTAAACCATTCATTGTTTCATTGTTGAACGCATAAGGGACGTGAACGTAGGCTTGTGCCTTAGCACGAGCGTGGAGCGCGGTACGAGAGTTCTCACATTTTTCTATGTTTCTTTCCATACTCTATACAAGCATACAAGATGGGATTATTCCCTTAGCTAGGTGCGTTGAGTCATTTATTAGCATGCACGGTGTTATCGCCTAGCGATTCTCGTGATAGTGTCCGTATTGTTATGTGTCTAGGCTAAGCATAGACAGGTTCATCGGAGCCACCCACCTTAGCGATGTTCGCATCGGCCGAACGATACTCCGAGCACGCCTTTGATAGTCTAAGTCTGGATTCATCTTGATGGGCCAATGTAAGCCTTGCATCGATTCTTCATCAGGTCGATGCCAACTCTTTGGGTCGACGACTCGTTTGAGTCGTTGCACTTGTCGTTTTGAATCGGCGTTCCGCTAGGGCGGAGCGGGTCATTACATAATACACCACTCAAAATAAGTCTCGTCCTCGAGACTTCCTGAGTGCAGGTCATCCTACCATTCCTTAACTCGTGTCGTCGTGTTTCTTAGACAATTCTATCGAACGGCTCTATCGTTCGATGGCATCGAACCATACTCGATACCTACTAAGTTCCGTGTCGCACGCGTTTGGTCGATTTTATTGAATAGCTTTTCATTCATTTTTGAGTTGATGGTACATATTCAATTCAAGTGTTTCTTCGTCTTGGTTACTATTTCTTCGTGTCATAGAACTGAAATGGTCGTACGAGGCACGTTGTAATTCGTCAAATACGAGGGTCGTAGGCTGAGGCAAACTCACTTTTGTTTATCTCGGTTATCGAGATTACCCGATTCGCTTCTCAAGCGTTCGTGTCCACGAAATCAGTATGATTTCTTCTTAGCGGGGTCGACCAAGTCTAAGTAATTTTTGTCCGATTCAAGACCAAGTATTGCACTATCATCGAGTATATCTTTCTATCAATGGTTCAATTCGTTATACCAACTTTTACTTGCACGATATCGATTCCATATCATTCACTTGTTTAGGGCCAATCTCGTTGTCATTCACGCACACTCCGCTCACACGTTTCCTTGATCCCGAGCCACGCTCGTACTAGTATCATTCCTTTCTTTTAACACGATTTCAAGTTCTCGACACTCTTCCATTCCTCAAGTCATGCTAGAACTCTACGTATCACTTGGCTGGATCGTGCATGCATTCCAGGCATCCCCAAAATACATATATTCAGCCAAGCCGCATGATAGAGAATTTGTCATTCTCACTCGAGTCGCATCGTGCGCATACCCAGGCGTCCCTGAAATATATGCATGTCAGCCGAATCTCGTGAGCAGGGTTTTCTATTCTTGCATCATTCAATCCATCCATGTCAATCCTCAAGATTAATCTTTTGATTGCTAATGCTTGGAACAGGGACGTCTCGCCTAACCGCTAGGCCATTTCTCAAGGCTAAGTCAATGTCAGGATTGGAATCATAGTTCCCCAATAATAATGCCAACACTGACCCCAATCCTAGGGTCGAACCAAAGTTGATAGTACGGGGTTTTCTACCCAAGCCCGCGTCACTCAAATTTCTAAACATCGAGCACGATCACCTATTCTCATCAATGCATTCGTTGTGCGTATTCGATTCTATTCGATTCACCAATTCTAACCAATTTATGTATTCGATCACGAGGTCGCCTAGCTTTTGACAATACGTTGTGCCCCAATCTCATGCGAGTCCGATTATCCAGGGTGGTTCATGAATCACCATGCAACGCACCCGCGGAATAATCATTCTCATCGGGACGTAACTCTTGTTTGAGTTTAGACTAACTCATTCTCGATACGCGGATTGGACCTACTCAATCCTCAAGTTCAATTCTTCAAGCACACAAATTTATTCTCGAGTCACCTTCGCGTCAAACCACAAGTCGAAGCATACGGATTGCCATGCCATACAAGTTCAATCACCCCCGCTGTATGAATCACCATACCAGCACTCACGCGGAGTGATCGCCCTAATCGGCGCGACGCATGTGTGAGGCTGGAGTTGCGCTCGCATAAGACAAGAATGTCGATTGGGTTATCGTTAAAGCAAATCCAAACATTTCATTTTCATCCAAGCCGAGATCTCTATTCGATAGTCCGACCGTCATTCATTCAACCAGAAAATCCTCGAGCCACGTCTTATATTTTCCTCGACACGTTTCAACATCACGAATATAGCATCCATCGGAACAATGACATTTGCACGATCGTCATTCGCCGAGTCAGAGTACCTCCGAGTTATCGCATATCGGTCTTTGATACGCCTCAATACCATCGACGATATGCGTAACCTGACGATCTTCCTTTGCAACCAATTTTGAGTCGTGCGTTGATGTTGTTGTCCGAGTTGGATATTCCACAATTTCATTTAATATTCAAGATCAAGTTCAGCTGCTATTCCTTAAGCTAGTTTCAAGATCGTTGTTCAAACTCAAGTCACAATTCATTTGAATCAATCCGAAATCTTACGCACGATCCTCTAAGTTTCCTCGATCAAGACCATTCATTTTTATTCATCGTTCCGAACCATTTTCTAACTCGTGTTGCCCATTGACAAGTTCTCCAGCGACATCTCGTTCGGGACTTTTGAAGTCACGACCAACTAAGCGTGACACGTTCTAAGACTTTCCGCGATCGCATCGCTTGCCGACATACTCGTATGATCCGTAAATCCTTTAGTCTCGCTCGAACAATTTCTATGACATCCATACACCACTCAGGGTTCGAGCCACTCGACTAGTCGTCGACACTCATTCTTATTCTTCTTCCAACCTATCACATCACCACTCGAATTCAAGCCATACGATCTAGTCCTCAATCACGTTCGCGTCATGCGCTACGACATCCTTCAGATTCGTTCGACGAATCTCTAGCGTAATCGCTCACGTCGCCTCGACGTACTAAGTCGTTCACACTAATCCTCAAAATCCAAGCCAATATTTCAGGTAGGCCTAAGCGTTAACCCGATAGCGTTCCTATCGATAGACACTCCAAGTGTATCTCCGTTCTCGATCGAGCGATACTTGATATCGCTCGCAACCCGATTGTACCTAAAAGTCGAGGTGCGCGACACGCGGACTAAGTTGTGTCGTATAACCATCTCGTACGGACTATATTCCGAGTTTGCATGCTCAATTGCTAGGTCGACGTATAGCATGTTTTCTCTATCGAGTCAAGTTTAACATCGTTCGGCACAAAGGCCTTCGCCTGTCGATCCCGTTCAACCGAGTACTTGTACGAGCTTTTGAAAATATTAGACTTATTGTATGGAACATCCCAAGGCACAATGAGAGGGAGCGTATACTTCTTTTTCCAACGATGAGCTTTCAAAACTGAGAAATCGATGTGAAGTCCAAGGACGTAAAGCCGTGCTCTGATACCAATCTGTCACGCCCCGCTCCCGTAGGAGCGATCGTCCTCGATAAGGCGTGATGCCGCACGGGCCTAGGTTGCGCCCGTGCAAGGCCAAGTCCAGAAACGGCCGATTTGAGCTAGGCCACAGAGTTGCACAGAGTGTCCCCATTTGCAGCGGAAAGTAAATGAACACAAATTGAAGCGAATTCAAACTCTTTATTGATATTCAAGAAGTTTACAAGCGACGCTAGGCCGAATTTACAAGTCGCTCAAGCTCTCTCTCTCTGAAACATAAAAGGCATGCCAAGTGGCTTACGAGATGGAATGATTCATGGCGATGTTCCGATACATTATGTCCTATATAGGGTGCTTCAGCTTCTTGCAACGTTCCAAGGCCCCAGAGTTGGCTCCGCATCGTAGCACGTTCGATGGAAGCTCCGCACCCGCCGGCGTCTCCTGCATCCTGCAAGCAGACTGTGAGGTTATCAGTATATTGTTATACACTGGTGGGGAGGCTTACTCGCCCACAATGCTATCATTACCAAACACGTTCCATTTACTTTTGTGCACCGTCTATCATTCATTGTCTTTCTAATCTTGCCTTAGGGTCAATTTCATGGCACATATCATGACCTATCTCGTGTTGCAGAATTCAAGTGTAGTATGGAAATACATGCACGACTTACCCATACTTACCGTCCGGCCTTCCCTGTCCAAAGTAAACCAAGTTAGTCAATAATTCACATGTAGTAAGTTAACGTGATTCATGTAAATATTCAAGATTAAGGGCGTGTCCTGCCTCCGGATCTAGTACGTCGTGGGCACGTTATCTAACTCACTTGCATGAATTACTCTTTGTCATTTGGTGTGTTACATTTCAAGTACGTTCAGGGTGTTACATTTCAAGCATGTTCCGAGTGTTGCATTTTGAGCATGTTCAGGAGTGTTACATTTTGAGCATGTTCAGGAGACACTTCATTTAGTTAACTTAGACTACTTGTTTCAATGCAAGAACTTACACGTGGATTGCCACCAACATAGTCCATTTAATCTACATGCATGGGTCGCTGGCTTTACAAGCCATTTTGGACATATCACTTAGGCATTCTCACCTATCGAAGCGTGATGGCAGGTACACCTTGATAGTCTCTTGAAATGCCTGGCCTTACGTCTTCTTGAGTGGCCGAGCCCCCACTCAAAGTAGCCCGTAAGCCCCATGCCTGATTCCACTTAGGCCGGCCACGGTATTCCCCCCATCGCCCGTGCCGCAGAATCCTTCCTCATGACGGTCACGGTATTCCCCTCCATCGCCCGTGCCGTTTGTCCACGACCATTTCGTATTTTACTTGTCATTTAACATAACGGCTGTCTTGAGCCATAATGCGTTATTGACCAGGTTGGCATCCGTGCAGCGCAGGTAGCGAGCCCCGTTGCACGTGCCCGTCATACCCGTCGCTAACGTCTTTCATATATTCTTTCTTTTCTTTCTTTCTTTCACTTGTTCGTTCGTTCATTGATTCATTCACGTATTCATTCATTCATTCTTTCATTCGTTGATTCATTCATTTACGCGTTACGCAACTCCCATGTGGGAGTCGCCTTGGCGACCTATCGTTCCCATATTCTTTCAATGTTGCTATACTCTACTCGAAACGACTATGTTGATAGTCTTCCCGTTTCATTATTGTAAACCATTCATTATTTTATTGTTGAACGCATAAGGGACGTGAACGTAGGCTTGTGCCTTAGCACGAGCGTGGAGCGCGGTACGAGAGTTCTTACATTTTTCCTTGTTTCTTTCCATACTCTATACAAGCATACAAGATGGGATTATTCCCTTAGCTAGGTGCGTTGAGTCATTTATTAGCATGTACGGTGTTATCGCCTAGCGATTCTCGTGATAGTATCCGTATTGTTATGTGTCTAGGCTAAGCAAAGACAGGTTCATCGGAGCCACCCACCTTAGCGATGTTCGCATCGGCCGAGCGATACTCCGAGCGCGCCTTTGATAGTCTAAGTATGGATTCATCTTGATGGGCCAATGTAAGCCTTGCATCGATTCTTCATCAGGTCGATGCCAACTCTTCGGGTCGACGGCCCGTTTGAGTCGTTGCACTTGCCGTTTTGAATCGGCGTTCCGCTAGGGCAGAGCGGGTCGTTACAGCTGACACAATAGATGTGGGCGTATTTCAAATTTTATGCTGACACATTAGATGTGGGCGTATTTCAAGTTTTACGCCGACACAATAAATGTGGGCATATTTAATGTTTTTACGCTAGCACGAACAACGTCAGCGTAGATTTTCGATTTTCATTGGGGTCTCTTCTCCGATGAACTCATGACCAAAGTTCAATATTTTACCCCTCATTGCCGGATCCACGGCGGGGTTGCTTTGCTGAGATGCTGTGGATGGCCGGACAGGGTTTTGCGCCCGGTCGACCGACGAAGAATCGACGGCAGGTTTCTTGCCTTTGCTGCAAGCGGTGGATTTCTTGGGATCCATCGAATTGAATGAAAGGGGAAGAAGAAGATTCGAGAAAGATCGGGATTATGAAAGTAAAGAAGACGAGTAAAGCTTTCTCTCTCTCCGAATTTTACGTCGACTGTTGGATATCCCAATTTTTACGCATATGACCGTTGCGTATCCCGAATTTTACGCTGACTGGTGAAATCCTGATTTTACGCTTCTGTTCAAAGTATTTCAAATTTTGAAAAATATTTGAAAACTTTGAAGAGGATCTTGTAGGAGCGTAAAAAGTGCTTTATAGACTAAGTCAAAAGAATTGAGGACTTTACGCAAGCAATTCTCTATATGAGCTACTTTACGCCAAGGCAGTTCATTGAATACGCCTGCAGACAAACTGTCAGGCCGCATTTAATGCAGAAGATTTGATTTGACAGAATGATTATTGCTGACAGCATGCGACACAGAAGTCGAAAAGATCGGATTTTCACCAAACCCGATACTTGTCGTATGGTGTGCAGAGAATGCTGTTTTACGCTCAATAAAATTACTTCTTTTTACGCATTATTGTTATTCGAGCTTTTACGCTCAAAGCTATGGTTGGCGTAAAGTCTATTTGGGCTAAGTTTTACACTCAAGGCTATTTTAGCCACTTTACGCTGAGAAGTTTATTTTGGGCTATTTTTACGCCAACTTGTCACTTTACGCCTGGGGTATATTTTGGGTCATTTTACGTCTGATCCTTCCTGACTACTTTAAAACATGGTTTGTCTACGTGGCTTTCATGCCACATTTATTGAGGAACGTGTGTACGTGCTCCCTATTTTTGTTGAAATAATGGGACATGTGTCAACATGCGTAGAGGGTGACTTCCATCGTGGTTGACAGTTACTAGCGTAAAGACAGGACTTTGTTGCTTTTTACGCACGAAGGGATAAGTCTATAAATAGACTAATTTTCAGAATACAAAACACACAGAGAGAGACAGGAGAGAATACAAAAAAGATCAGAGTCCAGAGACTTTGATTTTCCAGAGCATTCTTCTTCAATTTTCCTTCCAGAATAGAGTGAAGCAAAGCAGGAAAGCATTCGACCTCACCATCAGTGCCCAAGTGCGTCGATACCTTTCTGGTGACTTAGTTCTTCCGGCTGTTCATCTTCTAGCAGTGATCTTCATCATCATCGTATAGTCCAAGGAACAAAGTGATCGCCTTCAGATCAGACTTCCATAGCAATACTTTCCAGAACAATTTGTACCTTTTGTACTTCTTCTCATTTTATTTTCAAAGGCCAATTTTAGATATTTTGTTAAGTGAAACAGGGAGATAAATTTGGTGGCACGCAAGTGGCACGTGCATAGTAGACTCAAAACAGGCCAGGGCCATATATTGGGTCGACTGGATTGGACCGATGTAGGGCCCGAAAATTAAGTTGGAAGTTGAGTCACAAATTATGGCAGATGATAAATTGGTCTAAATTGATCCGAAAGTTGCGTGAAGCAAATGGAGCACAAGGGAACAAGTTCGAGTGGGATACGATATATCAACATGAAGATAATCTCGTCTACTACAAACTTCAAAAAGAAAGTTTCCAGAGACTGGCATCCCTGATGCTCTAGCAATCCAAGTCACGGTAAAGAGCATTTAATGATCAAAATTAATTAAATCAAAATGAATTATCAAAAATAATTCATTTAGAAAATTCGAAAAAAATGCCAAAAATTCAGGGGGCTTACATGTATTCTTTTACGCATACTTTCTTTGCGCATACTTCTTTGGCATACTCCCCTTGGCGTACTCCTTTGGCGTACTCCCCTACCCGGAGGCTTCTTAGCGCTAGCGTATCTTACCCTCCTTTGCCCGGCGCAGTATGGCCCTGGCATCCATTGCCCTAGATTCACCTTTATTAGGCACGATATAATCATGAACTCGATATAATCATGATATGTTAATATTGTAATGATAGTTTGTGCACGGCATGATTTTGTGACAACTCATGGTAGTGGCCCATCGTGACGTGCTCCTAACAAGTAACAAGTACAAGTAACATGACATAATGGTGACCCACTGTGGTGCACCGTTGACAAGTAATCCTGACATAAACTTACGAACACCGTTGCGACGGTTATCTTGGCCTGCTAAGTAATCTTGACATGTAACCTTGAACGCTGTTGCGACGGCTAACTTGACATGCTAAGAACATTTTCGTCTTGACACCGTAGGTGATTGCTTTGGACTTTGTCTGTAAAAGCTACTAGTATAGTCTCGTCTTGCATCATTCTAGGATATGAGTCCCTGGTTACCACGGTCAGGGATTCATACTGAATTTGACTAAGGTTAATGACTAGATTAATCAAGTAGCTCATTCTAAGGGAGATTTCCCCAGTTACAGGCGATCCCGTTATCCCGGCCACACCTGATGGACTTGTAGCCTGCCGTCGAGTAGGGCACATTTTCAGTCCACTTTCATATGGGACACACTCATGAAACAAGTACAAGGCACACTGTTATGTGTTGTACTCTAAGCCATCTAATAATTCTGGATAACTTTGATAATCAACCTTGCTTGGATAACCTGGATAGCTGTAGGGCCTGTGACTGCTGAAACATCTCATTGCATCTTGCTAGTAACTAGGCTTGTGATAACCCTAGTTAGTTAAAGTATCAAGCCGTACTCATTGCTTGGCTGTGATTGATTGGATGGAGTCCAGCCCAGTCTAGTCTTATCCTGATCATGTACAAGATTGTTACATGACCTGATTGCTTATGCTTTATTTTATCGATAAATGGTGGAAAATTAAGTTTCGTTCAGATGAAGGGTTACAACCCCGGTCCTTGTTTGATTTAAGGGTTGTAATTTAGTTATCTGAATAGCTCCATGGTTATCTTATCATATATCATCATGATTTTCCATATCCCCAGTCTTTTATTATATAATTGTGTTTTTGTGCCAATTGTTGGCTTTAGTTCTTAAGTGAAGCCTCCCTTGTGGTACTTGCTCTTTCTGGGGTCTGACCCAGCTGGTTTTGTATGGCCAAATTTCGGAGTAGGACCCGAGGATCTCCCAGTCTTCCAGCTATATGGTGAATACTAGGCGCAACCCTGGCAACGAGTGGGTTTTATTTTGCTCCTCCACTCCATTGTAAATTATTCTTTTGAGGCGTTTAGCCGTCGAGCAAGTGTTAGCTCGTTTGCAACTTTACTTACTATCTGCCTACGGGCTGTAACATGATTGACAAATCCTAGGGTTGATCATGTATGACTTAAACTCTTGTTAGTCTTCATATTTTGTATGACTAGCTTCATGATCATCTGAATATGTAATGTATGGGATGCCTTACCTTGTATGTCTGATGATCTACCATCTTGTTACATTTACTTGCTTGCTTGAGATTGAGACACTAGGCTTGTTCTTGACCTTAAGAGACTATTGGCTTGTAGTTAAACCCTCATGTATCTAGACAGCCGTGACTGTATATCGAGATGAAATTTACTTTAATATACATAGCTGGCTGTGTCTGTCCCCCGCTCTCCAGTATTCTGGTTTTTGGAGCGTGACACGGTTTAAGTGGTGGCCCATGCAGGTCTTGAAAATCAAGATATGTGGGGGTTTTACGAAATAGATGTCTCAATCAGCACTCGCCTTTGATCTCTACTCGTGTCTTCTAATATTTCCGAAATCTTGATCTGATCACATTCTTATATCCTTGATCTATCATGGTCCATCCTTATTGTTTCCCATGTCGTTTCTTCAGCGGCATTGTTCCTGGTCCTACCGATTAGCAAGGCGGAGCACCTCCAGTGAACCAGCAGCAACCTGGAGACCAAGCCCAACACTCAGGGGAAGCCTCCAGAGTCATGCCTACCGGGGGTCAAGAGCCCCCAGTTCAGCCAGTCCAGCCTGTAGAACCTGACAATGGAACCCTGGTAGAACTCATCAGGGAATTACTTGTATCTCAAGATCGTCGAGGTGACGCCCTGCACCAGACAGTGCGAGATGCTATGGGTAGAGTTGGTTACCAAGGGAACAATGCGGCCAACAGCTTCAAGCGTTTGAACCCTCCTTTCTTTGATGGTAGTGAAGATGCTATTGCAGCTAATGCACAGCTCCATGACATCGAGATTATCTTGGATGCAGCCAAGACTCCAGAAAGAGAGAAGGTGGCCGTTGTGCGCCTGCAGTTATTAGACTTAGTCCGCAGCTGGTGGGCGATGCAAGCAGTTGGATTGGCAACACCTGTCCCATGGGCGGTATTCAGTGACAAGTTTTAGATCAAGTACTTCGATGCTGTAGCTCGGTACGACCTACAGATGAGGTTCACCAATTTGAGGCAGATGAGCAGGACGGCCGACGGTTGTACGGCCGAGTTTTCAAGACTAAGTCGGTTTGCTCCCACCTTGGTGGTGACCGAATTGGATCGAGCCCAGCGGTTCCAACAGGAACTCCACCTAGAGATTATTCTAGCTGTGGAGCAGTTCGAGCACCAGACATTTGATGCCTTCTTACGAGCAACGAAGAGTCATGAGTATACTTCTCAGAGGATAGTAGACCGAACCAGAGGTCAGAAGAGGTCCCATGGGCAAATGTCCTATTCATCAACTCCAGCCCCGGCAGCTAGGGCTTTGAATATAGGAACTCCGAGGCGGGCAACCTCAGTTACGTCGGTTGTCACGACCCGGTCCCAAATTGTTGGGTCGAATCGGATCATGCCCAGCCTGTACCGTTGTAAGACGGCGGCAGTAAGCTGTATCCAAATGCAGGTAATCACAGCAACACAATATTTGTCACAACATCTAAAATTTCCAATAATAAAAACTTGTCCAACAAAAGGTTCATTTAATACATCAGATAAAATAAAATTTGTTTTTTATTCAAACATCAAAACTAAAAGGAAAATCATCATCTAGGAAGTTGGCTCGTCAGCCATAGAATCATCGTCCTCCAAATGGGACTATGGCAGAATAGCTGGATAAAGCACCGGGTCGTAGTAGCTATTTATCAATAGCTCAGCTTCATCAAAGGAACCTATTGGGGGTAGGGGATCCAGTCAGGAAAGGAGCAAAGTACAATTATGAAAATTTAACAATTTAACTAATAATTAGAAATTTACAATTTTAAACAGTTTAAATACTTGAACAATATTTTCCAGCAAATTTCCACAATTAAAAATAATGTGATTTGAGTATGTAATGCTTATGACCGGCTTGGGTTGTACAATAGTATCCTAGTGATACGATACGGCTTATCCCCTTGTGAAAAGGAGTAAGCTCGCACAATCAATATACAATATGAGGGGAATTGGTCATAATACACTACACTACTCCCCCAATCCCACAATCAATAACAATCAATACTTTAGGAGAGAGTTCCGTGTAGCAATGTGGTTTAATCTTGCAATATGACAATTATTAACTAAATTAAAAAATAAACACAACCGTACTTGCCTTTGTTTATGACTGGGTTCGAAGAGTCGGTTCTGGGAAAGAAATCAGACTCGTCCTTGAATTCCTACATTGAGAATCCCGACTTAGCATAAATGAGGAAACCATATCTAGGTGTGCTAGTTACAATCTCTAAAATTTGATCCTAGTCAAATTTTATGTTGTTATAAACAAAATACGTTTATCGATGCAATTCAAAGTTATTAATTTAACGAGGAAAAAGTCAAGTTAACATTTTTATTGGAAAACTTTGAATTTTCAATTATTTGGCAAAACTTTGTATTTTGTAATGTATATATATAAATTAGTTATTTTTCTTTTAATGAGAAAACATGAAATTGTCTAAGTTACAAACTTGAAATCTTATTATTATTAATGTGAGAAAACTCTTATTAATTTTTCTATAAAATAAATATTCAGTTTACCATTTACGCGTTATCTACAAAACAACAATCCAGAAAAATAAAAGGAAAAACTAACTACTTATTACAGTTGCACAGAAAATAGAAAAGAACTTGGACTTATGTCCTTACAAGTTTTTACATAAATTAATTTAATTTAAAGGTGAGCTCTGAGTGCTGCGAACGGTCGAACAGTAGGTCGAAGCCCTGCACCAAAATACTAACATCAGTAATCCATTCTAAAAATAATAATAAATTAAAGATAATTATTAAAATACGTCTCAGACTTGGTCATTCAAAACTCATGTTTTAACTAATGCCTCAACGTCCGGGTTGGCCAGTTTCATTTGTATTTAGTTAGGGCCCATGGACCAATATGGTCGTCGCCCGAAAAGATACAAAAATCCATTTTAAAACCAACACTCCAAATGTAGTTTATTTTGCAAAGATCGAGATTTGAAAATAGTTTTAAAATAAATTTTCGAAAATTTGGGCAGCACTTCCTCTATAATTGGGATAACCCAATCCTGGGAAAATACAACCAAAATATTCTAAACTTAGGAATAACGCCAATACATAACCAAAATCCATATCAAAGCCAAAATGAATTAACAGAGCTTAAATCCCAAATTCGAGAATCCGAACTCCATATTTATCGAACTCGAAATCGGAAACAAGCCCGACTATTCCTCATCGAAGTTGGAATAATCAAAATCACATCCGAAAAGAAACCAGAATACTAACCCAACATCACAAAATGAATTCCGAAATATAAAATTTGAAGAATCCGAAATAAAATTCGGAAACCGAAAACTACAGAACCATATATGGAAAATTCGAACTTCTCTCGGAACTTCCGAGAAACCACAGAACCACAAAACCAGAGAATCATAGAACAACAACAATTCTAAAGAATCATTCCAAAAAGGGAGTTCGGAAAATCTGAATCCACGAATCGATCCGATTCCCATAGCGGGATCGGGGACCATGTCATCATCGACACTAAATGGGAGGGACATAGGAACACTGAAGATACCTGGGGTGCTCGGCTAGAGCTCTCAGATGAAAAAGAGAAGAAAACGGAAAACTCGCGGATCTCGAAAAAATCAAAAACACGCGGACAGCGGAACGTGCCTCAAAAATACAGATCTGGACAGCAAACCGGGGCACGAGAACGGCAGCGCGCACAGGGAGATGCGCACGGCCAACGTGCATAAACGCCGGGAGGCTTGGGGCGGCCGCGCGGGATTGGGGTCGACGGCGGGAGCTGTTCGGTCGGCCGAGAGGGGCCTGGCCAGGGTGCTGTGGGGCCACGGAGGGCGCTGGGTCGGGATCGGCGCCGGAGTCTGGGGTGGTCGGCCGGAGAGTCGCCGGAAGGACGCGGCTAGGGCTCGCCAAGAGGGCACAGATCAGGCACCGAAAGAGCTCGAGTCAGCATCGGCTTGGTTAGGGCTTGGGGAAAATGGTGAAAAAGAGTGATGGAGAGGGAGAGGGTTATATAGGGGTGAAGTGGGGGTTTCGGGAAGAAGAGAAGTCTCGGCGGTTGCAGAATGGAAAGGGTGCGGCCAGTGAATGTTTGGGAACGGAAAGAATGAAGTGGTTTTGCTGATGGTAAAATGAGAGTATTGAATGAGTATTAAGAGTTGAAAGTAAAAGGAAAGAATTTCTTTTCTTTAATAATAAAATAGGGTTCATGCATATAATTATACTAATGAACTTAAGGGTTTATTTCGAAAAACCGAAATTGGGTTCGAGACGGGTTCAAGTCAGGTTCGGGACGGGTCAGGACGGGTCAAACCAGACACTAAAAAAATATACCAGGAATAATTATTTTTTCTAAAAATATGGTTTTCCTAAAATGATAATAATAATTTAGCAACAAATTATACAATTAAATAAAATTTTACGGGTTTGACCAAACACTAAAATTTCGGAAATAATAATTTTAATCTAATTATAATAAATAAAAGTAACACTAAATTAAATAATAAAAATTACGGGTTTCACAACCTTCCCTCCTTAGGAAATTTCATCCTCAAAATTTAAAGGATAGGGTTAGGAGTTACCTCAGGTCTCAAATAGATACGGATACTGCTCCCGCATCTCGTTTTTTCGCTCCCAGGTAGACTCGCCTGGGGAATTGTGTCGCCACATAACTATGACTATGGGCATCACAGAGTTCCTGGTTTTCTTCTCACCTCTGTCTAAAATTGCCACTGGCTTCTCTGGTACTGTAAGGCTGGGTCCAATCTCCAGCTCTGAATGGTCCAAGATGTGGCTCGAATCCGAAATGTAGCGTCTGAGCTGTGAAACGTGGAAGACGTTGTGCACACCCTCAAGATTAGCTGGTAGAGCTAATCGGTACACTACTTCTCCAATTCGGCTCAAAACTTCGAATGGGCCGATGTACCTGGGGCTCAGCTTTTCTGCTCTGCCAAATCTAATAGTTCCTCGGGTAGGAGAAATCTTGACGAAGACACTATCTCCTTCTTCGAACTCCAGTGGTCGACGACTGCTATCAGTCCAATGCTTCTGTCTGTCCTGAGCAATCCTGAGCTTGTCTCTAATTACCTTTACATTTTCTGCTGCATCGGTCACCATTTCAGGTCCAAGCAGTACTCTTTCTCCTACGTCGTCCCAAGCAAGTAGAGTGCGGCAACGACGTCCATAGAGTGCCTCGAATGGTGTCATACCGATGCTAGCTTGGTAGCTGCTATTGTAGGAAAACTCTAACAAGTGTAAGCGGTCTTCCCAAGACCCTCCAAATTCCAAGACGTAAGATCTCAGCATGTCTTCTAGCGTCTGGATGGTTCTCTCTGATTGTCCGTCAGTTTGAGGATGGTAGGCGATGCTGAACTTCAATTGTGTTCCCAAACTGTCATGCAAGCTCTTCCAAAAGTGAGAGATGAATCTGGTATCTTTGTCAGATACAATACTTACCGGAACTCCATGAATCCGATAGATATGATGCATGTATAGTGCTGCCAACTTCTCGGTGGATAGACCAACCTTGAAGGGAATAAAGTGAGCTGACTTTGTCAGTCGGTCCACAATAACGCAAATTGCATCATTCCCTCCTTGGGATCGAGGCAATCCCGATACAAATTCTATCGTTATGTGTTTCTATTTCCACTCCGAGATGTCTAGCGGCTGCAACAGTCCTGCTGGTCTCTGTCTGCTAGCTTTCACTTGTTGACAAATCAAGCATCTAGCCACAAATCTGGATACGTCCTTCTTTATTTCGTACAACCACACTACAGTACACATATCTCGATACATTTTATTAGCTCCTAGATGTATGGAATACTGCGACTGGTGCGCTTCTTACATCAGTTCATTCCTCAGTTCGCCAGTTGGTACGCAAAGCCACGTACCATGCCTCAGTGCTCCATCGCTGGCGATTGAGAATCCTTCAAGTGTTCTTGCGAGCACTTGATCTCTGAGTTTGCAAAGCGTCTCGTCTTAAAATTGTGTCTCCTTGACTTTGTCCATCAGACTTGAACGCACTTGCAACTGTATTATTGATGATTCAACTCCTGGTATAATTGCTTCTCTTCCCAGTTTCTTTATTTTCTCTTCAGGCAGTACAATCTCCAGTCCAAGCTTCTCTATATCTTCCAGCAAATGTCGCTCCTTGGTCAAAAATATCGCCATCGGGTATCGACTAAGTGCATCTGCAACAACATTAGCCTTACCCGGATGGTACTACAAATCCATGTCGAAATCTTTCATCAGCTCCAGCCATCGTCTTTGTCGCATGTTCAGCTCCTTCTGAGTAAAAACATATTTAAGACTTTTGTGGTCTGTAAATATTTTCACTCTCTCTCCATAAAGGTAATGCTTCCACAGCTTCAGTGCAAAAATAACTGCTGCAAGCTCTAAATCATGCGTGGGATAGTTCTTCTCATGAGTCTGTAATTGCCTAGATGCGTAAGCAATTACTTTCCCGTGTTGTTGAAGAACACAACCCAATCCTTTACCAGAAGCATCACTGTAGATTTAAAAACTGCCGGTACCTGCGGGTAGCGCAAGTATCGGTGCCGTTGTAAGTCTCTTCTTCAGTTCCTCAAATGCTGCCTGGCAAGCTTCAGTCCACACAAATTCTTTATTCTTCCTAGTGAGCTTCGTCATCGGCTCAGCAATCCTGGCGAAGTCCTTCACAAATTTCCGGTAGTAGCCAGCTAAGCCCAAGAAACTTTTGATTTCAGCAACTAAACTTGGTGTACTCCACTTCTCAATAGCAGCTATCTTCTTTGGATCCACCGAAATTCCTTCTTCTGTGACAATATGGCCAAGAAAATCCACCTTGTCTAAGAAGAATTCACATTTAGATACTTACCAAAGAGTTTCTCCTTCCTCAAGGTTCCCAGAACTTTCCTTAGGTGCTCTTCATGCTCTTTTTCGGTCTTCGAATAGATCAGGATGTCATCGATGAAGACAACAACAAACTGATCCAGATATTCATGGAAGACCTTGTTCATAAGGTTCATGAATACCGCAGGGGCATTCGTCAATCCAAACGGCATGACCAAAAATTCATACTGACCATATTTGGTGTTGAATGCCGTCTTTGGAATATCCTCCTTCCTGACCTTGATTTGGGGGTAGCCAGATCGAAGGTCTATCTTCGAGAACACCTTAGCTCCACTGAGTTGATCAAACTGGTCATCGATCCGGGTTAGAGGGTACTTATTCTTGATGGTGATGTTGTTCAGCGCCCGGTAGTCGATGCACATCCGCACAGTCCCATCCTTCTTGGGTACGAACAAGACAGGTGGTCTCCAGGGTGAAGCTCCACCTATGATAAATCTAAGGGCCTTCAGCTCATTGATCTGGTCCTTTATTTCCTTAGCCTCCATTGGGTTGACTCTGTAGCATCCCCGAAAAATAGGGGCAGAGCCGGGAACTAGGTCGATGGTGAATTCTATATCTCGATCTGGGGGTAATCCTGGAAGACTATCAGGGAAAACATCCATGAATTCTGCTATGATAGGGTGAGGAGGTCCAGTTTCTTCGGTGATAGAGGAGTAAGTAATACCCTCCATATCTTACGGAGCTCGAGAGATTTCAAACTCCGGCTCTTCAGGTGGGCTGAAGACTACACATCCTCTGTGACAATCTATCAACGCATGCTGCTTACTTAACCAGTCCATTCCTAGGACTACATCATAGTTAGGTAAGGGCATCACAAGTAAGGGTGCTAAGAAATGGTGTCCTGATATAATTATAGGGCAGTTACAGGTCTCAGTGATGGGTATGGATCCACTACCAGTCATAACTCTACATATCTTCTTGCTAAATCTTGTAACTAGATGGTGTGCAGTGATAAATTTTGTTGCTATAAAACTGTATGAAGCACCCAAATCAAATAATGCTAAAGTAGGATGTGAATACATATAAATGAAACCTGTGATGACATCAGCGGTGGGTTCCTGCTCTGGCTCTTACTCATCTGCTATTAGGGCAAAAGCTCACCCAGTCTTCTGTTGGTGTTGCCCAAACTGTTGTTGCTGAGTAGGTAGGAGAGTCTTCTGCTGTGTAGTTCCGGTCCTGTTGAATGCCGTAGGGGCAGTCCCTTACTTGGTGGGTGGCAGACCCACAAACTAGGCAGTGTCCTAGCTTCTTCCTGTAGATGTTCGACTGATGCCCTGGCCTATTGCAGAAATCGCAGACAGAAATCTGCTTCTGAGGTGCTCTGTCATTGTTCTTCGCCTGATGGTACTGCTGTTGGTGGTGAGAAGGCCTGTTGTTATTATTGTGGTTGGGCCTCTTCTGGTTATTCTGGAAGTTGCTAGTTCCAGAATACTCCCTCTTTAAACGAGCAGGCTGACTCTTCTCTATATCTTGAGCTCGTATTTGGATCCTCTCGTACGTCTTGGCGCCGCCTGCGATCATAGGAGTGCGAATCTCTTCCCTCAGTCCATACCTGAATCTTTCAGCACGATCGGCGTGGTCAGCAACCAAGTTCTTTGCAAAACGACTAAGTTGACCAAACTCTGCTGCATATTCTCCAACAGTCATGTTCCCTTGCTTCAGATTCTGGAATTGTCTTTCCATCTCCCGCAACTCTGATGTTGGAAAGAACTTCCTGCGGAACAACCTCTTGAAGATGTTCCAGTCAAGCTGCCTGTCCTGGAGTCGGAGTTCATTCCGATACCAGGTGCTCGCTACATCTAGCAGTTGGAGTCCAACAGCTTCAACTTGGAGATCATCAGGAAGTCGAGCAACGCTGAGGAGACGCTCCATGCTGTCGGGCCATTCGTCAGCATAGATAATTCCCTCGGTTCCCTTGAAAGGTCGAGGGCCCAGCTTCTTGAATTTCTCGATATCTTCGACTTTAGCAGGCCTTGGTTCAGATTGGGCTGCTTCTCCTCTCTCCAATGCAGCCATAGCCACATTATGGGCATTCTCCATGCCTTCTCTCATAATCTTCGTCTGTTCGCGATGAGCTTCAGCTTGAGTTCTCTGTGCCTCAAGCACTCCTCGTAGTAGGCCTACGAGGTCGATAGGGTCCACGAGCACTGGTGTGGCATCTGGATCGGGCACCACCACAGGGACTTGTTGTTCAGTCTGAGAAGATGTAGGATCAAACACTTGAGTAGTAGTGTAAAATCTAAGGGGTGCTGGTGCATTATGGGGACGATCGGTCAGCTGCCGGGGTATAGGATCATGACTCGGTTGAGGAGGTGGGGTGTGATCGGGTGATGACAACCCATCGCCAGCAGGGTTGGTCTTGTCTGTGGCCATACTCTTGAAGGTTTAGGATTGCAAAACATAAGCAAGGTAGCCTACCAGTCTATAACAAGGAAAAAATATTTATTTATAATATATATCGGTCCTATGTTGTGACAAAAATAATGTTCTAGTGTTCTAATTGTTTCTAGATATGTTTATCTAAGTTGTTGATCAGACCTACATGGGCCACCACTAAAAATATGTCACGACCCGGTCCTAAATTGTTGGGTCGAATCGGATCATGCCCAGCCTGTACCGTTGTGAGACGGCGGCAGTGAGCTGTATCCAAATGCAGGTAATCACAACAACACAATATTTGTCACAACATCTAAAATTTCGAATAATAAAAACTTGTCCAACAAAAGGTTCATTTAATACATCAGATAAAATAAAAATTGTCTTTTTATTCAAACATCAAAACTAAAAGGAAAATCATCATCTAGGAAGTTGGCTCGTCAGCCACAGAATCATCGTCCTCCAAATAGGACTCTGGCAGAATAGCTGGATAAAGCATCGGGTCGTAGTAGCTATTTATCAATAGCTCAGCTTCATCAAAGGAACCTATTGGGGGTGGGGGATACAGTCAGGAAAGGAGCAAAGTACAATTATAAAAATTTAACAATTTAACTAATAATTAGAAATTTGTAATTTTAAACAGTTTAAATACTTGAACAATATTTTCCAGCAAATTTCCACAATTAAAAATAATGTGATTTGAGTATGTAATGCTTATGACCGGCTTGGGTTGTACAATAGTATCCTAGTGATACGATACGGCTTATCCCGTGTGAAAAGGAGTAAGCTCGCACAATCAATATACAATATGAGGGAAATTGGTCATAATACACTACACTACTCCCCCAATCCCACAATCAATACTCTAGGAGAGAGTTCCGTGTAGCAATGTGGTTTAATCTTGCAATATGACAATTATTAATTAAATTGAAAAATAAACACAACTGTACTTGCCTTTGTTTATGACTGGGTTCGAATAGTCGGTTCCGGGAAAGAAATCAGACTCGTCCTCGAAATCCTACATTGAGAATTCCGACTTAGCATAAATGAGGAAACCATATCTAGGTGTGCTAGTTACAATCTCTAAAATTTGATCATAGTCAAATTTTATGTTGTTATAAACAAAATATGTTTATCGATGTGATTCAAAGTTATTAATTTAACGAGGGAAAAGTCAAGTTAACATTTTCATTGGGAAACTTCACATTTTCAATTATTTGGCAAAACTTTGTATTTTGTAATATATATATATATATATATATATATATATATATATATATATATATATATATATATATATATATATATATATATATATATTTTTATATATATATATATATATATATATATAAATATAAATTAGTTATTTTTCTTTTAGTGAGAAAACATGAAATTGTCTAAGTTACAAACTTGAAATATTATTATTATTAATGTGAGAAAACTCTTATTAATTTTTCTATAAAATAAATATTCAGTTTACCATTTACGCTTATCTACAAAACAACAATCCAGAAAAATAAAAGGAAGAACTAACTACTTATTACAGTTCCACAGAAAATAGAAAAGAACTTGGACTTATGTCCTTAAATTTTTTTACATAAATTAATTTAATTTAAAGGTGAGCTCTGAGTGCCACGAACGGTACAACAGTAGGCCGAAGCCCTGCACCAAAATACTAACAGCAGTAATCCATTCTAAAAATAATAATAAATTAAAGATAATTATTAAAATGCGTCTCAGACTTGGTCATTCAAAACTCATGTTTTAACTAATGCCTCAACGTCCGGGTTGGCCGGTTTCGTTTGCATTTAGTTAGGGCCCATGGACCAATATAGTCGTCGCCCGAAAAGATACAAAAATCTATTTTAAAACCAACACTCCAAATGTAGTTTGTTTTGCAAAGATCGAGATTTGAAAATAGTTTTAAAATATATTTTCGAAAATTTGGGCAGCACTTCCTCTATAATTGGGACTACCCAATCCTGGGAAAATACAACCAAAATATTCCAAACTTAGGAATAACGCCAATACATAACCCAAATCCATCTCAAAGCCAAAATGAATTAACAGAGCTTAAATCCCAAATCTGAGAATCCGAACTCCATATTTATCGAACTCGAAGTCGAAAACAAGCCCGACTATTCCTCATCGAAGTTGGAATAATCAGAACCACATCCAAAAAAAACCAGAATACTAACCCAACATCACAGCATGAATTCCGAAATATAAAATTTGAAGAATCCGAAATGAAATTCGGAAACCGAAAACTACAGAACCATATATGGAAAATTCAAACTTCTCTCGGAACTTCCGAGAAACCACAGAACCACAAAACCAGAGAATCATAGATCAACAATAATTCTAAAGAATCATTCCGAAAAGGGAGTTCGGAAAATCCAAATCCGCGAATAGATCCGATTCCCATAGCGGGATCGGGGACCATGTCATCATCGATACTAAATGGGAGGGACACAGGAACACTGAAGATACCTGGGG
The DNA here is from genome assembly GCA_029216955.1 of Iris pallida. Classification (NCBI taxonomy): domain Eukaryota; kingdom Viridiplantae; phylum Streptophyta; class Magnoliopsida; order Asparagales; family Iridaceae; genus Iris; species Iris pallida. The sequence goes on from JANAVB010002198.1 coordinate 6,281,352, forward strand.
TGCTCGGCTAGAGCTCTCAGATAAAAAAGTGGAGAAAATGGAAAACCTGCGGATCTCGAAAAAATCTAAAACATGCGGACAGCGGAACGTGCCTCGGAAACACAGATCTGGACAGCAAACCGGGGCACGGGAACGGCAACGCGCACAGGGAGATGCGCACGGCCAGCGTACACAAACATCGGGGAGGCTTGGGGCGGCCGTACGGGATTGGGGTCGGCGGCGGGAGCTGTTCGGTCGGCCGAGAGGGGCCTGGCCGGGGTGCTGCGGGGCCGCGGAGGGCGCTGGATCGGGATCGGCACCGGGGTCAGGGGTAGTCGGCCGGAGAGTCGCCGAAAGGGCACGGCTAGGGCTCGCCAAGAGGGCACAGATCAGGCGCCGAAAGAGCTCGGGTCGGTGTCGGCTTGGTTAGGGCTTGGGGAAAATGGTGAAGAAGAGTGATGGAGAGGGAGAGGGTTATATAGGGGTGAAGTGGGTGTTTCGGGAAGAAGAGAAGTCTCGGCGGTTGCATAATGGAAAGGGTGCGGCCAGTGAATGTTTGGAAATGGAAAGAATGAAGTGGTTTTGCTGATGGTGAAATGAGAGTATTGAATGAGTATCAAGAGTTGAAAGTAAAAGGAAAGAATTTCTTTTCTTTAATAATAACATAGGGTTCATGCATATAATTATACTAATGAACTTAAGGGTTTATTTCGAAAAACCGAAATTGGGTTCGAGACGGGTTCAAGTCAGGTTCAGGATGGGTCAAACCAGACACTAAAAAAAATACCAAGAATAATTATTTTTTCTAAAAATATGGTTTTCCTAAAATGATAATGATAATTTAGCAACAAATTATACAATTAAATAAAATTTTACGGGTTTGACCAAACACTAAAATTTCGGAAATAATAATTTTAATATAATTATAATAAATAAAAGTAACACTAAATTAAATAATAAAAATTACGGGTTTCACATCAGTTCACCATTCAACGCCGACGTATCCTCAGCAGCAGAAGCAGAAGCAGTCTTCCGCAATGGGCTACTCTCATTGTGGGAAGCCCGGTCACGTTGTTTCAGAGTATCAGAAAGCACAGGGATTGTGCTTAGCTTGTGGGGCATCGGATCACATGGTAGGGTCCTGTCCGTACAGGGCCAGTTCATCGTCATCAAACCTAACCAGTCCATCGGTTAGGGGTCCAGCACCAATGCAGCAGTAGTACCAGCCTCCGAGGCCATTGCCACCTTAGGCCCACTCTTTCTAGCAGCAAAGGCCGCAGCAGTATGCCCAGGCCCAAGCTCAGAACCAAAACTGGCAGAGAGGTCATCACCAGAGGGGACCAGCACCAAGAGGACAAGGTCAAGCGATGACTTTGACCGTGGAGGTGGAATTGGCATCGGGTGAGGTGGTGGCAGGTACCATTCTCGTTAACTCTTTTCCTGTATCAGTATTATTTGATTCGGGAGCATCGCACACATTCATGTCTGTATGATTCGTAACACGGATAGGATTGGAGCCCGAGTCATCATCAATAAGGCCCAATATACTTACTGGTAACGGTCTTGTAGGAGTAGATAGAGTATTTTTCTCGTGTCGAATCATAGTTAGCGGTAGAGAGTTTTCTACTAGGTTGATAGAATTTTCGATGGCCGACTATGATGTGGTCCTAGGAATGGCTTGGTTGAGGGACCAGTATGCTAGAATAGATTGCCATATCGGCAAGATTATTTTCAGTATTCCTGGTGAACTAGAGTTTTTATTTTTCCGAGTTGGAGAAGAAACTTCTCCACCAGTATTGCGGATGGCAGTAGCTGTGGCAGTTCAGTTTTCCAGAGTAGTAGAAGAGTTTCCCGATGTGTTTCCCGAAGAACTTCCAGGCATGCCCCCAGAGAGAGAGATCGAGTTCACTATTGATTTGATTCCCGGATCAGCACCAGTGTCAGAAAGAGTCTATAGGATGGCACCTTCAGAGTTGGAGATCTTGTACAAGATGATTGAAGAACTTAGAACCAAAGGATTCATTCGTGCTAGTGGATCGCCTTGGGGAGCCCCGATGCTCCTAGTAAAGAAGAAGGATGGTACGTCAAGATTATGTGTTGATTATCATACCTTGAACTCTGTAACAATTAAGAACAGATACCCTCTATCCAGGATAGATGATTTGTTTGATCAGCTCAGGGAAGCGGCAGCATTCTCGGAGATTGACTTACGGTCAGGATACCATCAGATCAGAGTTAGAGAGCAAGACATCTCGAAGATAGCATTCAGATCAAGATATGGACATTGGGAGTTCCTTGTTATGCCATTTGGAGCGACCAATGCGCCAGCCGTATTCATGGACCTCATGAATCGTATTTTTATGCCTTATTTGGACCAGTTCGTGATAGTGTTTATAGATGATATCCTGATCTATAGCAAGAATAAGACAGAGTATGAGCAACATCTTCATGCAGTTCTTCAGATTCTCATAGAGCACCAGTTATACGCGAAGTTTAGTAAGTGCGAGTTTTGGCTGGATCGTATCTCGTACTTGGGTCACATCATCACCAGGGGTGGAGTGGAAGTGGACCCCCAGAAGATAGTTGCCATAGAGACGTGGCCAATACCCAGAACCGTAGCAGAAGTACGAAGTTCCTAGGATTGGCTGGTTATTTTTGACGATTTGTGTCAGACTTCGCTCGGATTTCAGCACCACTGACGCAGTTGACTCGCAAGGATATACAGTTTGCTTGGACAGCAGAGTGTCAGAGTTCATTTAAAAAGTTGAAGCAAGGATTGATGATGGCATCCATTCTCATGTTTTCAGATGGGACAGAAGGATTTTCAGTCTATTGTGATGCTTTCGGTAAGGGATTGGGATGCATCTTGATGCAACATGGTAAGGTAGTAGCTTATGCATCACGTTGTTTGCCATTAAAATCTTTTGATTACAAATTTCAAATACAAACAGAACAGTATTACAATGTAGGTCTTAGACGTAGTCCTAGGAGTACACTTTTGTTTATCTGGGTCCCTTGTGCCGATGGAGCAAGTGGTAATGCGTTGACTCCGTTGACGATCTGATGACGGTTCTCGGTTCTCTGAAGGTCTGAGTTGCTCTGGGTGCTGGAGCTTGCAGAGAGGAAGAAGACGTTGAGTGTCTGTATCTGCCCCTCTGTATATGTATGTCGGTAGTTGTATGATGTGTGTTAGAAGGAAGTGATCCCTCTATTTATATCTTTGCAGGCTGGCTGCTCATACGCGCATATGTAGGATGCGCCTGTACGCGGGGGCACCACGTGGTGGTTGCTGATGGAGGTGCATGGGCGATGCGCTCTGATTGAGGAGTTGAACCCTTCCTATTGCCTTTGTGGGTTGCGGCTGAGCTGACACGTAGCAATAGAGAGGATCTTTCAGTTGCTGAGATCTTGGGTGATTAGCACCACTTCATAGGCTGAATCAAGTCAAAGGACACGTGTCATAGGTCCATGGCTCGAAGATCTCAGATTTGGTAGGGATTGATCTGATAGGATGTGCCTGGGATTGGGCGCATGAGGAAACTTTGGCTCGTAACCTTTAGGAGTCACGAACCAGTCGGGGCGCATGGCTTCTGAGGCGCATGCGGGGATTCAGTAGTGACTTTGACTTTTGTCTTTAGGGATCAGAAAAAAAGTCTAAGGCGCATGCAGAGATTTGGGTGCATGACTGCGGAGGCGCATGCAAAATGGTTGGGCGGCCACGTGTGTCACGTCCCAGAACCAGAATACCGGAGAGCGGGGGCAGACATAGCCAGCTACGCAATCCCAAAGTACGTTAATACTCTAAAATCATGTATAAGCTGTCAAGACATAGGGGTTACTCTACAAGCCATCAGTCAATCCTAAGGTTTAACAATCCTAGGTATCTCAATCACAGGCAATTATACAAGAACAAAGAGCACGATCATCATACATACAATAGTAAGGCATCTCGAACCATATACAAATGGCTGATCATGAAGCCAGTACCACAGAACTGATGAGTAGCTAGAGTATTAGTCGTACATGATAAGGACTAGCTATAGTCTAGAATACATATATTATGTTTATGCCCGTAGGCTACAATATCAAGGAAAATACCAAAACACGAGCTAAATGCGTGCTCGGGGATAAACGTTACAAGAGGAGAGTTTACATATCAGTGGGAGAATGAAGAAGAAACCCACTGAGGCACTCTGGTGCTCCGGCTAGTCACCGTCGAGTAGATGGTGCGGTGGATCCTTCGGGCTCTTCTATTAGAACCTGGCCATGCAAAACCAGTGGGGTCAGACCCCAAATAGCAAGTACCACAAAGGAGGCCGAACTATGAACTAAAAACCAGCAATCATAGGCAATCAACAGGGAGAGAAAGCAATAAGTAAAGGAGGATCGGGATTCGTACAGTACCAATGCATTCATCCCGAACATAGGAAGACAGTAAATAAATCATCATTTGACATAAAGTAACTGGAGAGCATGTTAAATAAAAAGAGCTATGCAATAAACGAAGAGAGGACGAAGGTACTGTTCCGGAAGCCAGGTTACAACCCTTAAACCAAACAAGGACCGGGATTGTAACCCTTCGCCTGAACAGAACTTAGTCTCTGATCATTTATTGCTAGAGGTGGCAATCATTAAGTGACAGTGAGAGAGTGACAATACAGAGTACAATACATTAGAGTGACAATCATTGCAATCATTATCCTGGAACAATTAGGAACTGGATCTAGACAAGACTTAGACTGGAAAGGTGATATACGATGAGATAACCATAGGACTATTCAGATAACCAGGTTACAACCCGTAAACTAAACAAGGACCGGGGTTGTAATCCTTCGTCTGAACAGAACTTGGTTTCTCCCACCATTTATCGGCAAGATAAAATAAGAAATCAGGACATGTATCAATCGTGTACAAGATCAAGACAAGACTAGACTGACTGAACTCCATCCAACATTCACGATCAAGCAATAAGTACGGCTTGATACTTTAACTAACTAGGGTTATCACATGCCTAGTTACTAGCAAGATGCAGTGAGATTATTCCACAGCCACAAGCCCTGCAGACCATCCAGGTTATCCAGGCAAATATTAGTACAATAAGGGTGCAACACATGATAGTGTGCTGGAAGTGTGCCCTACTCGTCGGCAAGCTACAAATCCACAAGCGCGCCCAGGTAACGGGATTGCCTGTAGCTGGGAAATCTCTTCATGACTACTGGATTTTTCTAGTTGTTAATCTTAGTCGATTTCAGTGGGTACCCCTGACCGTAGAAATCAGAGGTCCCCGTCCTAGACATGATGCAAGACAAGACAGGTTCATTCGTACAAGCACAATCGTCCACGGTGTCCAGGCCATTCAATTTGTCATGTCAGGTTAGCCGTCGCAACAACATTACAAGAAGTATCATGTCAAGAGTGCGCCACGACGAGCCACTATCATTCATTATCATTCATTATTACTTGTCAAGAGTGCACCACCACAGGTCACTATAAAGTCATTCTCATTTATCAAGGAAGGAAGAAACTTGCACAATTAAATAATAATATAATATATATATATATAATATATATATATATATATATATTTATATATATATATATATATATATATATATATATATATATATATATATATATATATATATATATATATATATATTCTTGAAGCTAAGGAGAAACTCTACAACTTTCATGTTGGGAGTGGAAAAAAATTCTGACCACAATTCAGGCAAATAAAATATTTAAACAATCAAAGTGGACCCCACGCGGCCCAAAAGTGGGAGAACATACATGCGACCAAAGAGAGTGGGAGGCCACCCATGCGGCCAGCCAAAGCTTATGCGGACAGAAAATAACTGAAGGGGGCCATGCGGCCAAGAATGGGTGGGAGGCCAGGCGGCCAACATTAAATGCCAGCAAGAAATATTCATGCAATCAGAAAAGACCAAGAGAGTGGGACCCGCAATAACTGCAAGCATCCACTCAAACAAAAAAAAGGGCACGTGGCCACTCAAGTACAGAGGTCATGTGGGTCCCAACAATAAATGCAGTAAGGAAAGGTTTCACGTGAACCATTTAATAAATGATCCACGTGAAGCAATGATTACATGTATATAATAAGCCATGCCAGTGGAAGGGGCCATGCGGCCAACTTTACAAGTTAGCTTGCAACTGCAAGCAAAAAGGCTGCATACAACTAATGCATTAAAATATGCATGCAAGCATGCACAGAAAAATATATGCAAAGTCAAATGGCCTATGCGGCCAAGTTTACGTAAGCAAAATAAACAAATACTTTGGCCATAAGCATTTGCCCCCATATGCGGCCAGCTACTGTTCCCCATATGCGGCCAAGTAGCTTGCAATTGCAAGCAACATATGCTAAATGCATAAAATATTAAAGCTGAGGCAAATGCGTTAGCTGCTAGTGAATAAAGCATTGAATATTAAAGCAAATGCTAGCATTGAATATTAAAGCTAATGCTAGCATAGAATATTATAGCTAATGCTAGCATTGAATATTAAAGCTAATGATTTAAAACTCATGCATTAAATATAGGCATTCCATGCGGCCCATTGTTTGTTCCATGCCAGCAAACAATAAATGGAATGGCCAAGCAAATGAATTGCAATGCAATGGTTGCATGCATGCGGCCGAGTTAAAGAATTAAATGGCCGAGGCAACTAAATGCTAAGGCATTAATTAATTAAAAAGGCCATAAATTCTTTTGGCCATATGCGGCCAAGAATTCTCATATGCGGCCAAGAAGTCTCTTATGCGGCTCACTTATATTAATACCCATGCGGCTAGTGCTTGCATAAGGCATGCAAGCTACAGCTTGCTTAAAGCATACAAAACGCAATTAATGCTAAGGCCAAGTAGTTATTAAATGCTAATGACAATTATTTAATGCAAGCAATTAATGCATACATGCAAGCAATTAATGCTTGCAAGGCCATGCGGTCAAGAATGGCTAAGGCCATATGCGGCTAAAATTATAGATGGCTATGCGGCCCAAAATAAATGCAGCTAGCTAAAAAAATATTTGCATGCCTATGCGGCCAACACAAAATTACATGCATGCGGTTCCAAAAATACAAGCAAGCATGCAATTCAAAAATACAAACAATGGCTACCCACAGAAACTGTCCGTAGAAAATACCATGGCCTCCATGCTCCACCAAACTACAATGGGAACCCCAAATCCAGACTTACATGGGTCAAATTTGGGTAAAATGAAATTCTCTACAACATGGAACCATCAGTTGACAAAACATGCAAGTTTGACAGATCAAAACCCATAAAAACCGAAAATACCACAAAGCTAGATCTACAACAATCCACTCGATAAAACCGAAAACTCCAAGTTCTAAACATGCTTAGAATGTAACAAGGAAGAGAAAGGAACAAACAAAATTAAAATAGTCAAACATTCGGCAAGGTGTACTTGCCTAAGCTCTCCACTCTCTCTCTGGTTGGTGGAGAAGTAATGAATAAGGGTGAATGATGAGGGAGAGAGAAAAAGTGGCTTATATAACAAGCTCAAGTGATCTCCACCATTCATTCCGCTCCACTCAATCTAAACCATATACCTCATCTCATAAAGAACCAACTAAACCAAACCAAACCAAGTCAAAGTGGAACCTAACCAAATAAAACCAAAACCAAGTTAAACCAAGTCATAAAAATCTTACACTTAGGAAATTTTTTAAAAATATCATGCAAATCGATAAATACGAAATACGGCTCAAATAAACACGCATCCGTATAAAATACCGATACAGTGAGACGGGTCTCACAACGTGGCTTGTAACCGCCGAAGGAAAGTAATGATGATGCTGACGTTGGTGACACTTTGTCTTCTAAAAAAGCTGTCAACTGTTCAGTCCTCGGGGGACGTGCTGCCAACTCTGTCAGACTTCAGCATTTAATGTTCTTTGACGGGTGATAGGCTGTTTGAGTGGGCGCATCGATCGACGTTCCACTAGGCGTATGGGGACGCATGGGGGCGCATCCTTATGAGGCGCTTGGAGCTGATGGGTGCGTCTGTATGATGTACGGTCTGACCGGCACATCTGCTTTGCATGACACATCTTTATTGGTCCAACTGTTACGTTCTTCGAGTGCTTTAAATAGCCGTTTTTGACTTGGCTGAATTCGAAGCGTCAGGTTCATCACCATTAATGTAAATTCATTGTACGGGATTCGGAGAGCCAACCACTTGGCGCATGTGTTTGATTTGCCCGACCTATAAATAGTGGCATGGAGAGGGTTTGCTTCTCGTTCTCTCACATCCTTCCAAAATAAACTTTTTTTTCCCGAGCACATTCTGTTGACGAGATGCTCCCGAGGGTGAAGATGCGACGTATTGTCTTTATTGATGCACTTGAAGGTGACTGTTACATCCAAAAATCGGAGTCGAGGGCTTCCGAGGCAGGCGGAAGGTGCCTGTTGCATCCAAAGATTGGGATGCTCGAGCCTCATCTCCGTTATGTCGGAAGAGCTGCAGATCAGAATTGCGGTGCTTCGATCATCTTCCTTGGGGTTTGGGAGAGCTCCTCCTCCCGCTAGAGTGGGTGTTGCCCATTCTGGTTGGGTTAAAAGCTGCTCCTTTAGCCACAGGTTGATTTGCGGTGCTCTTCTCTTCCTTGGTTTAGAGAGCTCTTCCTCCAGCTAGAGGATTGATTGCCACCCTCGTTCTGCTCAATAAATGGTTCATTAGTCGAAGCATTTGATGGCGCATATGCTGGATACGTCTGGCTGAAGGGCGGCACATAACTGAGCTGCTGAAGGGATGCACTTAACTGAGGATGCACATAACTGAGCCGCTGAAGGGATGTGTCTGGCTGAGAGCGCATGGCGAGATGTGCCTGTTTGAGAGCGCATGGTGGTTGTTGCGCCTAGCTGTAGACTTAGGGTCTTTTTTTTGTAGAAATTCTCCTTTGTATAGCTCTTTTTTAGACATGTAATAGACTTTTATATGAAATAAAAATCCTCTTTCAATGTCTATACTTTTGCTTTGCTGTGCCAAGTACTTCATCTGAGCTCCCTGGCGCATGTAATATTTGGCGCATAGGATTTCTGGTCCTGAAATTCTATGCTTCTACAAGACCCCCTTCAAAGTTTTCAAAACTTTTTGCTAAGTTTTGGAATACTTTGAATAAGAAGCATGGTGGCATTTTCAACGGGGCGCATGACTGTTCGGGCGCATGATTACTCCGTGCATCAGTGATGGGGCACATACTCCTCTCAGTTAATGCAAATAATAACGCTTCGATAACCAAGAAGATGGATTTGTTTGCAGTTATCTCCTCACAGGACCCGAGACGGCGGCTGAGGTCACACTTCATCGATTCACGCGTGCGACTGAGCCTAAAAATAGGCATCTGATAGAAAGAGAGAGAGTTCTTCCTCTCTTTGCTTTCTTTTTTAGAGTTCTTCTTTTGAAAAACCCTAACTTCCTTCTTTCAAGAAATGGCTCCCAAGACTCCTCGCGGCGGTGCTGGCAAGGGAAAGGAGCCTGCGGAGTTCGTCGAGGAGGACGTTCCTGTCACCATTGTGACTCCGGCCGACGTTCGGCCTGCGGTGACGGGTGGATGTCATCTTTCAACCTTTTTAGACGAGTTTGGAGCACATGGTTGAGTGTTGTGCCCTAACTCTTTATCGCCGACGCACATGGACTTCTGTTCTGATGATGCGCCGAGGCTATTCTACCGACGTACATGGGTTTAGGCTCTGATTATGCGCCGAGGTTTTACTGCTAACGCGCGTGGGTTTACATCCTGATGATGTGTCGAAGCTTCACCGCTAACGCACATGGGTTTATACCCTGATGATGCACTGAAGCTTCACTGCTAACGCGTATGGGTTTAGACCCTGATGATGCGTCGAAGCTCCAAAGCTGACGCGCATGGGTTTAGACCCTGATGATGCGCCAGGCTGCTTGACACACTTTGTCTTCTTAAAGCTTCTTGCCTAACTTTTGTTTTGGTTGTGTCAGTGTCAATGACTATCCCTTTGCTGGATGAAGTCCTTCTGGATGCTTCTCTTTGTCAAATGAGAGTTGATTTCGATGAGGAAGTTATTAACCCCGCGAAAGCTGCTATCCTACTGAATCAGCCTTCCGAGAGAATGCTGTGTCACTACTACATTTCTAGTTTGAGGGTATTTTTGACATTTTTGGGGTAATTTGAATTTATTAGAATTTATTGGAATTTATGGGAATTTTTAGGAATTATTTTGGAATTGTTTGGACTAGATTGATTTTTGGCTAGTCTTGACCCTTGTAGACCAACCTAGAAGCTAACCCTAGTTAGTATGGACTTGGTTAGGTTATATGACTCTAGTCCAACATAAGCTAATCCTTGGTTTGGTCAATAGACTCTAGTTAGCAATAGGAATTAGAAAGTCATAAGTCATGGCTTATGATTTAGAACCTTTAATAAATCAATTCAAGCCATAGCCTAGTAGATTGGCCCAAAGCCCAAGACATTACCAAAATCCTAATCCCTAGACATTGTTGGCCAGCCACCCTATCCACTTTGGGAACACCACCCTATAAATGCTCTCTTAATTTTAGGGTTGCCTCTTTTTAGGAAAGTTCAAGTTTAGAAGAAAAGGTTTGTTCCTACTTCATTTAATCCCTAGAATTCCATTCCATTTCCTTTTTCATTCAAATCTCTTCCATTAGGTTTTAATATACCTATTCTTGCTGTTATTAAAGTTTTATTTCAGTTTGTTGTTGATTTGATTGGATTGGGACATCAAGAAGAAGAGCTCAACTAAGAGGGATTTTCCTAGAAGTTCAACTATAGGTGACTTCCCCATTCCTCAATGAAATTCCGATTTCTTTACATATTCAGGAAGCCCTAGGAGTCCCCTAAGTGTTTGCATTGGTTTCGTGTCGGGTTTCATAAGTTTCTTGTCCGTTTGGACACGTATCAGACCTGTCCCTTAACTGTTTGTCGAAATGTCACAAAGAGACTTTTTGTGTTATTTTTAAAATCCATTTGAATAGGATTGTAGATCTAGGGTCCCTTTTGAATGTTTGTGTTGACACTTGGGTGTTTTGTGCCGTGTCGTGTCCACACGAGGGACACGAACACGCTGGAACTGAGTCCAGTTCTGTCCCCTGCTACACGGGGGCTGTAGCGGACACGACACACGAAGTTATGACACGAGACTCGACACGCACCATGGGACAGTGACTGACACGCCACGTGTCAAGTCTCATGTGTCTACGTGGCGTGTCGAGAGGGATATCAGTGTCGTACTGATTTTACACTGTGCAGTGCACACGTGAAATCGAGCACTGATACGGCTCTGTAGTTTCGGACACGACACTCTAGGACACAGTACAGGTTGTTGGACACTTAGCTAGACCCTGGGCGAACCTAGGGTTGCGAGCACGAGGCCTGGTTTGGCCTGTGTCGTGTGCACGACATGATTGCACGTGTGCACGAGACAGTGCACTGGACAGTGCACTGGACAGTGCACTGTTGTACCCGATTTGAGTTTTCTCTTGTTTGGACACATTTGTGTCCTCGTGCTTGGACACAATGACACTGTTGGACACGTACACAACATGTAGATATGTTACCAACCTTTTAAATCGCATTTTAATGTATTTTTATTAATTGTTTGTCATTTTTCCCATTCAACTGATACATGTGATTTCTCAGTGAATTCCAGTTTTTAATTTTGATTTGTACAACTGTTTTAACCCATTTAATACTGTTAACATGTAGGTTTAAGTCCCTAAATCTATTCTCCTATATACTATCTACCTGTGTGTCAAATTTGGTCAAATTTGGTGGGTTTTTTATTTCGAAATTGGGCTAGGAATGTGTAGACTGAACTAAATTTAGTTTTATGATTTTGATTTGGTTTTCCTATTCCTTTGCAGTTTAGGATTGAACTGATTAGATGATTATTTGGGTTCTTGGGAAAGCTAAAATCTGGAAATTGTTTGAAGACTGAAACCTGGGAATGGTTTCAGTTTTTGGTTGTTTCCCTTCCCTTTTCCTTTACTGTTAAAACTAAGCATAAATGTTATGATTTTGGTTATGTTAGATAGTTGAAATATGGGTTGTTATGAACCTGAGATTTGAGTTGGGTGTAAGTAATGTTTGTGTTCTTTATCAATAAGTTGAACTCTATTCCTGCACATATAATTTACAGCCACTGTTTTTCCAGATTTTCGATTTCTTTTAGCTTGCACACACTCACAGGTATATCTCTCACACCACACACACACACAGCCCCCTCATGTATGCCTCACTCATTACTCACCCACACACACATCCTTCACTCTTTAACACACACACACAGCTACACACCTATACACTTCACTGCTTTCCATGTTTCAGTCTCACACACACACATAATTTGCTCACTCACTCACTAATACACACACACACATACACCCATGTATCACCACATACATGAGCCCTTTATGCATATGTATATATTTCTATGTATTAGCTTAGTGTTGTATGGTTTATACATTAGCCTATGGTTATATATGATATATATAATGTATATGTATAGTGTAGTGAATATAGATATTGTGTATGTATTAAGGTAGGTTGGTTTAGAGCCTAAATGCATTATGAGTTTGTGGCTATGTAGCCTATGGTAATTTGAGTGTGATAGTGGATGTTGGCTTGGTATAGTTTGTGTACTTGATATTGGTCTAGTTAGCTAGTGTAGCCTTGTTTAGACCATAGTGACCTAGTTTAGACTTGTTTAACTTAGTTGACCTAGTTTGACTTCTAGGGTTGACCAGAGTTGACCAAGAGTTGACTTTGGCCTAGATTGACCTAGAAACATGTAGAATGCATAGTAGGACTTCATTATACCATTTTGGACTTGTTGTGACTTGTGCTGTTCTGATTAGGAGCCAGACACCACTCCTCGGACAATACTTTCATATTGGACACTCAGATACCAGGCGAGTATATTCTCTGATCATTTCATATCCTGCTTAGAATTATTTCCTGCATTAAATTACTTTACTTGTTACTGTCACGTTGGTCACACGAATTGGTACTATATGGATCCCTTCTTGAGATGTTATCCTTAGGGAGCATCGGGTACTACATGTTCTGTTCGTTTCACTTACATGGCGTATCGCTATGCTTCATTGGTTCTTTGATTACTTGTGACATATACTCTTATGATCACAGAGTCTCCTAGAATCCTTATCTCATTTACTGGGTATCCTAGAATCTCCTAGAATCCCCATTTATGGGACTTCCATGTACCCCCCTTCGGGGGCCTTTGCATGGAATCATAACATAACCTGGTTGGATCTTTGTATATTGATTGGGGGTACGGGGGAGTAGAAGTGGACATGTGAATAATACACCAGTAGTGTAGCACCAGAATTATTCCATAGTGTAGCATCAGAATCATCCCATGCCATTTCCATGTCCATGTTGTACTCTGACTCACTAGCCACATGTTTAGTTCTCTATTTATAGTAGATATTTCTATTATAGTTCTCTCTCTGTTTACATACCGCATTTCTTTCAGTACCTGTATCTTACTTTACTGCATGATTATATTTTCTAACCTGCTATGAACTGTTGAGATGTACTGTGCTCGCTCCTGTCCTGACTGGACCTGTTGAAATATTACAGAGGACGAGGATGAGGCCTGTCTGGATACTTTCTACGGGGCAGCCTTAGATGACACTTGCGAGCTGGACCCTCAGGATGACCCAGCTCTAGCTGAGGACATCACCCCCATTGCCTAGACTAGTTTAGTTAGGCTTATCTTATTTTATGTAGTCTTGAGACATGTTAAGCTAGACTTTATTCTGAGTTCTGAGTTGTATATATTCTTTCATTCTGTATCTGAGACCATGTACCTCTGGATATTTGCTGGGATTATCTTAGACTACTTTATCATCTATTTCTCCTTGAGTTCTATTTCATATCGTGCTATCTTTTCCTTAGTTGTGATTGAGTTTATTTACTGCCATGTCACCCCTATTCGGGGAGTATAAACTGTTTAGAGATATATTGCTAGATGTATGTTGACCTAGGACAGCGTTCTACTGCCGACACTGCGACGTAGGCTGGACGTACCCACGTCTCGTGCCCTTACTCTAGGGTGCGGGTCGTGACACGTTTTTAGTGGTGGCCCATACAGGTCTAGACTAGAAGTATAGTGGTATTCGAATTAGAGTATCACTACAGCCTGCAGTAGGATATAGGACATTAATTTTAAGGAACTCAATCACTTTAGGAAAAAAATTCTTTTATTGCCATCTAATCCTTATTGTCAGCTGATCCTTTGAATTTTAACTGTTCGCCTTTGTTATTTCGCTTCCTTCTCAGAAATTGATACTCTTGTTTGTCTATCTTCAGGATGGTGGAGACTCGATCGTAGCATACCATCCATGGGGATGCTATGGAGGGGACTGCTACCTCCCAGCCAGTACAGCGGGGCCAGGGGACTGCAGCTCCTGCCACCTCTGCTCGTATTGAGACCTCGGCAGCAGCAGCAGGGGGTATGCTTCCACCGGCTCAGAGGCAGGACCCGGTCATCCTAGAGGATCCCTTCCAACAGCCGTCTCCAAGATACGTGGACGCAGCACAGATGTTCGCGTACTTCCAGCAGTTCATGGACCGGCAGCAGGCTCGACAGGACAGGGGCATGGAGCTGTCCCTTACGACGGTCGCAGCTCGACCAGTGGTCCATCAGTCGAGGACACCGAGGATCGAGCAGTTTCAGAAGATGAGCCCCAGAGACTTTCTGGGGACAGAGGGGATCCTATATACCGATGAGTGGATCGAGCATATAGAGAAGATCTTCCGCTTGACCATGATACCAGCAGATCTTCAGATCGAGGCCGTAGCTAGCCGGATGCGAGATCTTGCTCGCACCTGGTATCAGTCAGACCCCAGGATGGGGGTAGCTGGGCAGACTTGGGAGCAGTTCAAGGGCTTCTTCAAGAAGAAGTTCTTTCCAGATTCAGCACTCAGAGCCTTGGAGATGTAGTTCGAGAGCCTAGTCCAGGGGAGTCTTACGGTGGAGGAGTACGCCGGGGAGTTCGGCCGCCTCGGCAGGTTTGTAGAGGGCTTGAGCGAGACGGCGAAGGCCTAGAGGTTCCGGAAGGGTCTAGTCAAGGAGGTCAAGTCTTTGACCAAGGGCAACCAGGATGCCACGTTCGAGAAGATCTTGACGGGAGCCTTGCTAGCAGAGGATGATCTTGAGCTTAGGCTCAAGAGGGGGCGAGACCCAGTTGGGGGCAGCAGCAGCGGGGGCCAGGCCAAGAGGCCCCACTTTTAGTATCAGCGGTTAAGGAAGTTTCAACCGCAGCCGATTCAGAAGAGGCCAGTTCACCAGCAGCAGCAGCCGAGGCAGCACCACCAGGGCCAGAGGCAGGTTATCACTTGTGCCTACTGCAAGAAGCCCGGGCATATCGCCAATGAGTGTCGAAAGAGGCTAGGCCAGTGCTTAGTGTGTGGTTCAGCAGACCACCAGATGAGAGAGTGCCGTATGGGACGAACAGCCCAGGGAGGAGGAGCTAGGGCTCCAGCAGGCCAGCAGAGGGGACCAGCCCTGCAGACGCAGCAGCAGAGGTTCGTCCAGCACTAGCAGCAGGCCAGGGGAGGCCAGCAGGGGTGAGGGTTCGCCATGGCAGCAGAGGATGTGGAGGCCATCGGAGAGCTGATTGCAGGTTCGATTCTTCTCGACTCCAGTCCAGCTTTTGCATTATTCGATTCCGGTGCTTCGTATAGCTTCATATCAGTATCTTTTGCGATTAGACACGGTATCGTAGCTGAATCGTTACCTAAGACTTACAAGATCACGACCGGGGGTGGCATTATCTTCGTGAGTGATGTTTGTAAGGGTCAGAGAGTAGTTTTGGGAGGCCATGAGTTGGAGGTGAGCCTGCTCGTAATGCCATTGCCGAACTACGATATAGTATTAGGCATGGATTGGTTAAGCAGGCACCATGCCAGCATTGATTGCAGAGGGGGTAGAGTTCTTTTCATAGCGCCGGGGGAGCCAGAGTTCGAGTACTCCAGACGTCAGGCATAGCAGAGCAGCGGAGTCTTCTGTGGAGTCTCGGTCAAGGAGCAGACGATTCCACACCCCTTGATAGCCGATTATATAGATGTTTTCCCAGAGGAGTTGCCAGGATTGCCACCAGACAGAGACATAGAGTTCTCGATAGACTTGGTTCCAGAAGCGGAACCTATCTCTCAGCATGTCTATCGGGTGAACAACAGTGAGCTGGTGGAGCTGAAGAAGCAGGTGGATGAGCTACAGGACAAGGGCTTCATCCGCTCGAGTTCGTTGCCATGGGGTGCACCAGTGTTGTTCGTGCCAAAAAGGATGGGTCAGTACGCATGTGTATTGACTATAGGGCACTCAACAACCTCACGATCAAGAACAAATACCCACTGCCGCGGATCGACGATCTTTTTGACCAGTTGAGCGGAGCTCGGGTATTTTTCAAGATTGATCTGAGGTCAGGATATCACCAGGTGAAGGTGAAGGGGGAGGATATTTCCAAGACCGCTTTCAGGACGCGGTACGGGCAGTTTGAGTTTTTGGTTATGCCGTTTGGGCTAACCAATGCACCAGCAGTATTTATGAACCTTATGAACAAGGTATTCCATCAGTATCTGGATCAGTTTGTGGTGGTGTTCATTGACGACAACTTGATATATTCCAAGACTGAGGAGGAGCACGAGGAGCATTTGAGGATAGTGCTAGAGATTCTCAGGAAGGAGCAGCTTTACGGGAAGCTCTCAAAGTGTGAGTTTTTCTTGGACCGAGTGGACTTCTTGGGGCATGTGGTGACTGGAGATGGTATCTCAGTTGACCCCAAGAAGATTGTTGCAGTTGAGGCATGGCAGCGCCGACTTCAGTTGCAGAGATCAGGAGTTTCCTGGGGCTGGCAGGATATTATCGAAGATTTGTGCAGGATTTCTCCCGGGTTGCAGAGCCGTTGACTCGGCTGACCCGTAAGGATGCTGAGTATGTTTGGTCAGAAGAGTGTCAGACAGCTTTTGATGAGTTGAAGAAGCGGCTTACGACAGCTCCGATTCTGATATTGCCTTCAGGATCAGGTGGTTTCACTATTTATAGTGATGCTTCAGGGAAGGGGCTGGGTTGCGTCTTGCAGCAGCATGGGAAGGTGATTGCCTATGCTTCCAGGCAATTGTGTCTCCATGAGAAGAACTATCCTACCCACGACCTGGAGCTCGCAGCAGTGATATTTGCTCTGAAGTTGTGGAAGCATTATCTTTATGGTGAGAGGGTGGAGATCTTCACAGATCACAAGAGCTTAAAGTATGTGTTCACTCAGAAGGAGTTGAACATGAGACAGCGCAGATGGCTAGAGTTGATGAAGGATTTTGACATCCTACTTCAGTATCACCCAGAGAAGGCCAACGTGGTTGCCGATGCCTTGAGTAGGTATCCGACAGCCATGTGTTTGACCATAGATCGGCATTTGCTTACAGACTTGGAGAGCCTTGGGATTGAGGTAATCGTGCCTGGAGTACAGATACAGTTATGGGGGATGCAGATTCAGTCAGACTTGGTAGAGAGGATCAAGTCGGCACAGTTTGAGGACGTTGCTCTGCGGTGTCTCCGAGAGCAGGTTCGAGCAGGATTGTCGGAGGACGAGTTTTCTCTTACAGAGGATGGTGCCTTGAGGCACGGTTCCAGGTTATGTGTGCCCAGCAGAGATCTCAGAGAGCAGGTTATGCAGGAGGCCCACAGATCTCAGTACTCTATACACCCGGGTGCCAACAAGATGTATCGAGATCTGAGGGAGCATGTTTGGTGGTCAGGGATGAAGCGGGAGGGGGCTCGCTTCGTGGCTAGGTGCTTGGTCTGTCAGCAGGTCAAGACAGAGAGGCAGAGGCCCGGTGGATTGTTGCAGCCGCTGTCCATTCCCGAGTGGAAATGGGAGCATATCACTATGGACTTCATTTAAGGATTGCCGCGTACTCCAGGAGGAAAAGACGCGATTTGGGTCATCGTTGATAGGTTGACCAAATCGGCCCACTTCTTGCCATTCAAGGTGGGTACGTCTACAGAGAGGCTGGCGGAGATGTATATGCGGCAGATAGTCAGGATTCACGGGATTCCGGTCAGCATCGTCTCAGATCGGGATAGACGCTTTACTTCCCATTTCTGGAGGAGTCCGCAGACCAGCTTGGGCACTCAGCTCAAGTTCAGTACTGCATACCACCCCCAGACGGACGGACAGTCAGAGCGGACTATTCAGACACTTGAGGATATGCTGCGGACGTACGTCCTGGACTTTGGAGGTTCCTGGGAGGATCATCTTTATTTGGTAGAGTTTACTTACAATAACAGTTTCCAGGCCAGCATTGAGATGTCACCTTTCGAGGCTCTGTACGGGCGTAGGTGTCGTACACCCTTATCTTGGGATGATGTTGGTGAGCGAGCTTTACTGGAGCCAGAGATGGTTGTTGATGCAGCCGAAAAGGTAAAGCTCATCAGGGACAGACTTCGCGTGGCGCAGGACAGACATCGGCACTGGGCCGATAGCCACCAGAGGTCGTTGGAGTTTGAGGTACAGATTAGAGTAGGATTAGATTTAGGTTTGATTATTGTGTTTTATTAATCATGTTTGTTTATTATAATTAATTGAGACCTTGCTTGTGATTAGGTCGGAGACCAGGTTTTCTTGTGGATATCTTCAACTCGTGGTACGATACGTTTTGGTGGAGGCAGGAAGCTTAGCCCGCGCTTCATCGGTCCTTTCGTTATCAGCGGGAGAGTCGGTGACGTTGCATACAGGCTAGACTTGCCGCCTGTGCTAGTGGGGGTCCACAACGTATTCTATGTATCACAGTTGAGACGGTACGTAGCTGACCCTAGCCATGTGCTCGATCATTCAGAGATTGAGGTTGGGCCTTCTCTCAGCTATCCAAAGCAGCCAGTGGAGATTCTGGATCGACGGGAGAAGGTTCTGAGGAACCAGGTGATACCTTTGGTATGCGTCACATGGAGGCATCATTCTCCAGGAGAGTCTAACTGGGAGCGGGAGGATGAGATGTGCGAGTGCTACCCATATCTTTTTGGACCGTGAGGTATACTTTCTATCCTTCTCATCAGTTGTATTTCGTCTTTCAATTTCGAAGACAAAATTCTTTTAAGGAGGGTAGATTTGTCACTACCATATTTCTAGTTTGAGGGTATTTTTGACATTTTTGGGGTAATTTGAATTTATTAGAATTTATTGAAATTTATGGGAATTTTTAGGAATTATTTTGGAATTGTTTGGACTAGATTGATTTTTGGCTAGTCTTGACCCTTGTAGACCAACCTAGAAGCTAACCCTAGTTAGTATAGACTTGGTTAGGTTATATGACTCTAGTCTAACCTAAGCTAATCCTTGGTTTGGTCAATAGACTCTAGTTAGCAATAGGAATTAGAAAGTCATAAGTCATGGCTTATGATTTAGAACCTTTAATAAATCAATTCAAGCCATAGCCTAGTAGATTGGCCCAAAGCCCAAGACATTACCAAAACCCTAATCCCTAGACATTGTTGGCCGGCCACCCTATCCACTTTGGGAACACCACCCTATAAATGCTCTCTTAATTTTAGGGTTGCCTCTTTTTAGGAAAGCTCAAGTTTAGAAGAAAAGGTTTGTTCCTACTTCATTTAATCCCTAGAATTCCATTCCATTTCCTTTTTCATTCAAATCTCTTCCATTAGGTTTTAATATACCTATTCTTGCTATTATTGAAGTTTCATTTTAGTTTGTTGTTGATTTGATTGGATTGGGACATCAAGAAGAAGAGCTCAACTAAGAGGGATTTTCCTAGATGTTCAACTATAGGTAACTTCCCCATTCCTCAATGAAATTCTGATTTCTTTACATATTCAGGAAGCCCTAGGAGTCCCCTAAGTGTTTGCATTGGTTTCGTGTCCGGTTTCATAAGTTTCGTGTCCGTTTGGACACGTATCAGACCTGTCCCTTAACTGTTTGTCGAAATTTCACAAAGAGACTTTTTGTGTTATTTTCGAAATCCATTTGAATAGGATTGTAGATCTAGGGTCCCTCTTGAATGTTTGTGTTGACACTTGGGTGTTTCGTGCCGTGTTGTGTCCACACAAGGGACACGAACACGCTGGAACTGAGTCCAGTTCTGTCTCCTGCTACACGGGGGCTGTAGCGGACACGACACACGAAGTTATGACACGAGACTCGACACGCACCATGGGACAGTGACTGACACGCCACGTGTCAAGTCTTACGTGTCCACATGGCGTGTCGAGAGGGATATCAGTATCGTACTGATTTTACACTGTGCAGTGCACACGTAAAATCGAGCACTGATACGGCTCTGTAGTTTCGGACACGATACTCTAGGACACAGTGCAGGTTGTTGGACACTTAGCTAGACCCTGGGCGAACCTAGGGTTGCGAGCACGATGCCTGGTTTGTCCTGTGTCGTGTGCCTGACACGAGTGCACGTGTGCACGAGACAGTGCACTGGACAGTGCACTGTTTTACCCGATTTGAGTTTTCTCTTGTTTGGACACGTTTGTGTCCTCGTGCTTGGACACAATGACACTGTTGGACACGTACACAACATGTAGATATGTTACCAACCTTTTAAATCGCATTTTAATGTATTTTTATTAATTGTTTGTCATTTTTCCCATTCAACTGATACATATGATTTCACAGTGAATTCCAGTTTTTAATTTTGATTTATACAACTGTTTTAACCCATTTAATACTGTTAACATATAGGTTTAAGTCCCTAAATCTATTCTCCTACCTGTGTGTCAAATTTGGTCAAATTTGGTAGGTTTTTTATTTCGAAATTGGGCTAGGAATGTGTAGACTGAACTAAATTTAGTTTTATGATTTTGATTTGGTTTTCCTATTCCTCTGCAGTTTAGGATTGAACTGATTAGATGATTGTTTGGGTTCTTAGGAAAGCTAAAATCTGGAAATTGTTTGAAGACTGAAACCTGGGAATGGTTTCAGATTTTGGTTGTTTCCCTTCCCTTTTCCTTTACTGTTAAAACTGAGCATAAATGTTATGATTTTGGTTATGTTAGATAGTTGAAATATGGGTTGTTATGAACCTGAGATTTGAGTTGGGTGTAAGTAATGTTTGTGTTCTTTTTCAATAAGTTGAACTATATTCCTGCACATATAATTTACAGCCACTGTTTTTCCAGATTTTCGATTTCTTTTAGCTTGCACACACTCACAGGTATATCTCTCACACCACACACAAACACAGCCCCCTCATGTATGCCTCACTCATTACTCAGCCACACACACATCCTTCACTCTTTAACACACACACACACACACAGCTACACACCTATACAATTCACTGCTTTCTATGTTTCAATCTCACACACACACATAATTTGCTCACTCACTCACTAATACACACACACACGTACACCCATGTATCACCACATACATGAGCCCTTTATGCATATGTATATATTTCTATGTATTAGCTTAGTGTTGTATGGTTTATACATTAGCCTATGGTTATATATGATATATATAATGTATATGTATAGTGTAGTGAATATAGATATTGTGTATGTATTAAGGTAGGTTGGTTTAGAACCTAAATGCATTATGAGTTTGTGGCTATGTAGCCTATGGTAATTTGAGTGTGATAGTGGATGTTGGCTTGGTATAGTTTGTGTACTTGATATTGGTCTAGTTAGCTAGAGTAGCCTTGTTTAGACCATAGTGACCTAGTTTAGACTTATTTAACTTAGTTGACCTAGTTTGACTTCTAGGGTTGACCAGAGTTGACCAAGAGTTGACTTTGGCCTAGATTGACCTAGAAACATATAGAATGCATAGTAGGACTTCATTATACCATTTTGGACTTGTTGTGACTTGTGATGTTCTGATTAGGAGCCAGACACCACTCCTCGGACAGTACTTTCATATTGGACACTCAGATATCAGGCGAGTACATTCTCTGATCATTTCATATCCTACTTAGAATTATTTTCTGCATTAAATTACTTTACTTGTTACTGTCACGTTGGTCACACGGATTGGTACTATATGGATCTTTTCTTGAGATGTTATCCTTAGGGAGCATCGGGTACTACATGTTCTGTGCATTTCACTTACATGGCGTATCACTATGCTTCATTGGTTCTTTGATTACTTGTGACATATACTCTTATGATCACAGAGTCTTCTAGAATCCTTATCCCATTTACTGGGTATCCTAGAATCTCCTAGAATCCCCATTTATGGGACTTCCATGTACCACCCTTCGAGGGCCTTTGCATGGAATCATAACATAACCTGGTTGGATCTTTGTGTATTGATTGGGGGTACGGGAGAGTAGAAGTGGACATGTAAATAATACACCAGTAGTGTAGCATCAGAATCATTCCATAGTGTAGCATAAGAATCATCCCATGCCATTTACATGTCCATGTTGTACTCTGACTCACTAGCCACATGTTTAGTTCTCTATTTATAGTAGATATTTCTATTACATTTCTCTCTCTGTTTATATACCGTATTTCTTTCAGTACCTGTATCTTACTTTACTGCATGATTATATTTTCTAACCTGCTATGAACTGTTGAGATGTACTGTGATCGCTCCTGTCCTGACTGGACATGTTGAAATATTATAGAGGACGAGGAGGAGGCCTGTCTGGATACTTTCTACGGGGCAGCCTTAGATGTCACTTGCGAGGTGGACCCTCAGGAGGACCCAGCTCTAGCTGAGGACATCACCTCCATTGCCTAGACTAGTTTAGTTAGGCTTATCTTATTTTATGTTGTCTTGAGACATGTTTAGCTAGACTTTATTCTGAGTTCTGAGTTGTATATATTCTTTCATTCTGTATCTGAGACCATGTACCACTGGATATTTCCTGGGATTATCTTAGACTACTTTGTCATCTATTTCTCCTTGAGTTCTATTTCATATCGTGCTATCTCTTCCTTAGTTTTGATTGAGTTTATTTACTGCCATGTCACCCCCATTCGTGGAGTATAAACTGTTTAGAGATATATTGCTAGATGTATGTTGACCTATGACAGCGTTCTACCGCCGACACAGCGGCGTAGGCTAGACGTACCCACGTCTCGTGTCCTTACTCTAAGGTGCGGGTCCTGACATATTTTTAGTGGTGGCCCATACAGGTCTAGACTAGAAGTGTGGTGGTATTCGAATTAGAGTATCACTACAGCCTGCAGTAGGATATAGGACATTAATTTTAAGGTACTCAATCACTTTAGGAAAAAAATTCTTTTATTGCCATCTAATCCTTAATGTCAGCTGATCCTTTGAATTTTAACTGTCCGCCTTTGTTATTTCGCTTCCTTCTCAGAAATTGATACTCTTGTTTGTCTATCTTCAGGATGGTGGAGACTCGATCGCAGCGTACCATCCATGGGGATGCTATGGAGGGGACTGCTACCTCCCAGTCAGTACAGCGGGGCCAGGGGACTGCAGCTCCTGCCACCTCTGCTCGTATTGAGACCTCGGCAGCAGCAGCAGGGGGTATGCTTCCACCGGCTCAGAGGCAGGACCCGGTCATCCCAGAGGATCCCTTTCCGCAGCCATCTCCAGGATACGTGGACGCAGCACAGATGTTCGCGTACTTCCAGCAGTTCATGGACCGGCAGCAGGCTCGTCAGGACAGGGGCATGGAGCTGGCCCTTACGACGGTCGCAGCTCGACCAGTGGTCCATCAGCCGAGGACAATGGGGATCGAGCAGTTTCAGAAGATGAGCCCCAGAGACTTTCTGGGGACAGAGGGGATCCTATATGCCGATGAGTGGATCGAGCATATAGAGGAGATCTTCCGCTTGGCCAGGATACCAGCAGATCTTCAGATCGAGGCCGCAGCTAGCCGGATGCGAGATCTTGCTCGCACCTGGTATCATTCAGACCCCAGGGTGGGGGTAGGTGGGCAGACTTGGGAGCAGTTCAAGGGCTTCTTCAAGAAGAAGTTCTTCCCAGATTCAGCACTCAGAGCCTTGGAGACGCAGTTCGAGAGCCTAGTCCAGGGGAGTCTTTCGGTGGAGGAGTACGCCGGGGAGTTCGGCCGCCTCGGCAGGTTTGTAGAGGGCTTGAGCGAGACGGCGAAGGCCTAGAGGTTCCGGAAGGGTCTAGTCAAGGAGGTCAAGTCCTTGACCAAGGGCAACCGGGATACCACATTCGAGGAGATCTTGACGGGAGCCTTGCTAGCAGAGGATGATCTTGAGCTTAGGCTCAAGAGAGGGCGAGACCCAGTTGGGGGCAGCAGCAGCAGGGGCCAGGCCAAGAGGCCCCACTTTCACTATCAGCAGTTGAGGCAGTTTCAGCCGCAGCCGATTCAGCAGAGGCCAGTTCACCTACAGCAGCAGCCGAGGCAGCACCAGTAGGGCCAGAGGCAGGTTATCACTTGTGCCTACTACAAGAAGCCTGGGCATGTCGCCAATGAGTGCCGGAAGAGGCTAGGCCAGTGCTTAGTGTGTGGTTCAGCAGACCACCAGATGAGGGAGTGCCGTATGGGACGAGCAGCCCAGAAAGGAGGAGTTAGGGCTCCAGCAGGCCAGCAGAGGGGACCAGCCCTGCAGACGCAGCAGCAGAGGTTCGTCCAGCACCAGCAGCAGGCCAGGGGAGGCCAGCAGGGACGAGGGTTCGCCATGGCAGCAGAGGATGCGGAGGCCATCGGAGAGCTGATTGCAGGTTCGATTCTTCTTGAATCCAGTCCAGCTTTTGTATTATTCGATTCCGGTGCTTCGTATAGCTTCATATCAGTATCTTTTGCGATTAAACATGATATTGTAGCTGAATCATTGCCTAGGACTTACAAGATCACGACCGGGGGTGGCATTATCCTCGTGAGTGATGTTTGTAAGGGTCGGAGAGTAGTTTTGGGAGACCGTGAGTTGGAGGTGAGCCTGTTCGTAATGCCATCGCCGAACTACGATATAGTACTAGGCATGGATTGGTTGAGCAGGCACCACGCCAGCATTGATTGCCGAGGGGGTTGAGTTCTTTTCAGAGCGCCATGCGAGCCAGAGTTTGAGTACTCCAGACGTCAGGCAGAGCAGAGCAGCAGAGTCTTCTGTGGAGTCTCGGTCGAGGAGCAGACGATTCCACACCCCTTGATAGCCAATTATATGGATATTTTCCCAGAGGAGTTGCCAAGATTACCACCAGACAGAGACATAGAGTTCTCGATAGACTTGGTTCCAGGAGCAGAACCCATCTCTCAGCATGTCTATCGGATGAACAACAGTGAGCTGGTGGAGCTGAAGAAGCAGGTGGATGAGCTACAGGACAAGGGCTTCATCCGCTCGAGTTCGTCGCCATGGGGTGCACCAGTGTTGTTCGTGCCGAAGAAGGATGGGTCAGTACGCATGTGTATTAACTGTAGGGCACTCAACAACCTCACGATCAAGAACAAATACCCACTGCCGCGGATCGACGATCTTTTTGACCAGTTGAGCGGAGCTCGGGTATTTTCCAAGATTGATCTGAGGTCAGGATATCACCAGGTGAAGGTAAAGGGGGAGGATATTCCCAAGACCGCTTTCAGGACGCGGTACGGGCAGTTTGAGTTTTTGGTTATGCCGTTTGGGCTAACCAATGCACCAGCAGTATTTATGAACCTTATGAACCAGGTGTTCCATCAGTATCTGGATTAGTTTGTGGTGGTGTTCATTGACGACATCTTGATATATTCTAATACTGAGGAGGAGCACGAGGAGCATTTGAGGATAGTGCTGGAGATTCTCAGGAAGGAGCAGCTTTACGGGAAGCTCTCCAAGTGTGAGTTCTTCTTGGAACGGATGGACTTCTTGGGGCATGTGGTGACTGGAGATGGTATCTCAGTTGACCCCAAGAAGATTGTAGCAGTTGAGGCATGGGCAGCGCCGACTTCAGTTGCAGAGATCAGGAGTTTTCTGGGGCTGGCAGGATATTATCGGAGATTTGTGCAAGATTTCTCCTGGGTTGCAGAGCCGTTGACTCGGCTGACCCGGAAGGATGCTGAGTATATTTGGTCAGAGGAGTGTCAGGCAGCTTTTGATGAGTTGAAGAAGCGGCTTACGACAGCTCCGATTCTGACATTGCCTTCAGGATCAGGTGGTTTCACTATTTATAGTGATGCTTCAGGGAAGGGGCTGGGTTGCGTCTTGCAGCAGCATAGGAAGGTGATCGCCTATGCTTCCAGGCAATTGTGTCCCCATGAGAAGAACTACCCTACCCACGACCTGGAGCTGGCCGCAGTAATATTTGCTCTGAAGTTGTGGAAGCATTATCTGTATGGTGAGAGGGTGGAGATCTTCACAGATCACAAGAGCTTAAAGTATGTGTTCACTCAGAAGGAGTTGAACATGAGACAGCGCAGATGGCTAGAGTTGATGAAGGATTTTGACATCCTACTTCAGTATCACCTAGGAAAGGCCAACGTGGTTGCCGATGTCTTGAGTAGGTATCCGACAGCCATGTATTTGACCATGGATCGGCATTTGCTTGTAGACTTGTAGAGCCTTGGGATTGAGGTGATCGTGCCTGAAGTACAGATGCAGTTATGGGGGATGCAGATTCAGTCAGACTTGGTGGAGAGGATCAAGTCGGCACAGTTTGAGGACGTTGCTCTGCGGTGTCTCCGAGAGTATGTTCGAGCAGGATTGCTGGAGGGCGAGTTTTCTCTTGCAGAGGATGGTGCCTTGAGGCACGGTTCCAGGTTATGTGTGCCCAGCGGAGATCTCAGGGAGCAGGTTATGCAGGAGGCCCACAGATCTCAGTACTCTATACACCCGGGTGCCAACAAGATGTACCGAGATCTGAGGGAGCATGTTTGGTGGTCAGGGATGAAGCGGGAGGTGGCTCGCTTCGTGGCTAGGTGCTTGGTCTATCAGCAGGTCAAGGCAGAGAGGCAGAGGCCCGGTGGATTGTTGCAGCCGCTGTCCATTCCCGAGTGGAAATAGGAGCATATCACTATGGACTTCGTTTCAGGATTGCCGGGTACTCCAGGAGGGAAAGAGGCAATTTGGGTCATCGTTGACAGGTTGACCAAATCGGCCCACTTCTTGCCATTCAAGGTGGGTACGTCTACAGAGAGGCTGGCGGAGATGTATATACGGCAGATAGTCAGGATTCACGGGGTTCCGGTCAGCATCGTCTCAGATCGGGATAGCCGCTTTACTTTCTATTTTCTGGAGGAGTCTGCAGACCAGCTTGGGCACTCAGCTCAAGTTTAGTACTGCATACCACCCCCAGACGGACGGACAGTCAGAGCGGACTATTCAGACACTTGAGGATATGCTACGGACGTGCGTCCTGGACTTTGGAGGTTCCTGGGAGGATCATCTTCATTTGGTAGAGTTTGCTTACAACAACAGTTTCCAGGCCAGCATTGAGATGTCACCTTTCGAGGCTCTGTACGGGCGTAGGTGTCGTACACCCTTATCTTGGGATGATATTGGTGAGCGAGCTTTACTGGGGCCAGAGATGGTTATTGACGCAGCCGAGAAGGTGAAGCTCATCAGGGACAGACTTCGCGTGGCGCAGGACAGACATCGGCACTGGGCCGATAGCCAGCGGAGGCCGTTGGAGTTTGAGGTACAGATTAGAGTAGGATTAGATTTAGGTTTGACGACTTTAGAGACCATTGACTCTGGCACACTTTTCTGTACAAAGCGGATCCGTAGACATGTAGTTTGACGACTTTAGAGACCATTGACTCTGGCACGCTTTTCGGCGTAATGCGGATCCAACGGCGGACATCGTTTTTGTCCGAAATTACCGTTTTGCTCCTGTGTCCAGAATTGGACTTAAGGACAGGCAATCCTAGCTAATTTGACTATTCAGAGACTGTTGGCATTGTCTGTTTTAGCTTTCAGAGACAGTCGTAATGATTTGGACTTTGTGGCTTTGTAGTGGACTAGATTGTTATTGGATCTGCGTACAACCTCCAGGCAAGATACCTTGCCTCCCTCTACAGTTTATTTACATGTATATTTCTATTATTATTATACAGTTTTACTAGTTGATTATTGACATGAGATTTGTACATCGTGCTTGCTAGTATATATATAGTTCTCTAGTTGTTCATGATTTGCATGCTTATTTAATCCCTATATCTTTATATGTTATCAGTTAGTTATTACAGTTCTTTTGATTTGTATGCTTTACTTTAGACAGTGTTTACTGGTTTATTAGTTATGTTCTTTTATCGTTATCATGCTTGACTGGATGTCGTGGTTCTATCGGATTGGTTCCCTCTCGTACCGTGTCGTGAGTCGTATCGTATCATAGGATGAATAAGTCATATCAGAACTGCTTTACCTCCTTGTCTTGAAATCTTGATGCTAACCTGCGAGTCCACATTAGGGAGGAGGGTTAGTAGTTAAGCTAACCTGCGAGTCCACATTAGGGACGAGGGTTAGTAGTTAAGCTAACTTGTGAGCCCACACCAGGGGCGAGAGTTAGTAAACTAATCTGCGAGTCCACACCAGGGACGAGGGTTAGTAGTTATATGTCCACACCTACGAGTCCACACTAGGGACGAGGGTGATGTTAGCCTGCGTATCCACACCAGGAACGTGGGTTAGTAGTATATGGTTCACACCTGCGAGTCCACACTAGGGACGAGGGTGATGCTAGCTTACGAGTCCACACTAGGGACGAGGGCTAGTAGTTGTTCAAACCTGCAAGTCCACACTAGGGACGAGGGTTTGAGTATTTGAGTGGTTATCCTTTGACATCGTGATATCGTATTCTCTTGTTCTTCTCCGGCAGTTCGTTTAGGCGTAGTGGTTCTTCCAGTCGTGTTTAGTCGTATTTTCGTACTGATTGGTCTTTTTCCATTATTCCATGCATTTTCTTTATTGCATGATAAACTGCTAGATAGGCATATTTTTATGTATCTTGCTATGTCCCCTGAGGACCTGATGATCTCTTCAGGTTAGTTATTGCGTGGAGTTAGTTATCAGCTCTGGATGGCAGACGTGATGATACGCTTGCGGGATTCAGGTATCGTTATTGTGTTTATTATTTGCTCGTGCTTTTCTTCATTATCATGAGATATCCTGTTTCTTGATTCAGTTTAGACTCTTGTTATTTTCTTTAGAGTCTTATCGGACATATATGCTAGTGGGCTGCAGACCACGACCCATACTTGTTCATTCTTGATTATTATTCTTATTGTGGATTGAGATATAGATTTGTTTGCCAGGATTTGACAGTTTACCCTAGCCGTGACAGCGTTTACTTGTTCGAGTCAGGCTGGAGTCCGTTCGATGCGTAGCTGGCTTGCTCACGAACTCGCGTCCGAAAAGCGGGTGCGGGTCGTGACAGATTACCTCCCTTCTTTTCCAAGGTACAAAATTGTAATATCAGTTTAGAGATGCACAATCACAAGTGCCCTATATTTTACTCAATATATTAGAATATTCTATAGAAACTCTATTGAATCGAAAATAATTTTGTGGAGAAGGGTTTCTAAGGGTCCATCCATGATGGTAGAAGACGGGGTTCCACTAGCTATCAATTATTCTCATGGTCATTTTATATTTACAAATCCTCGAGGACTGCTACCCACCTTTGGTCATACTACTCCCTCAAATGCCTGTCACTAAAATATTATAACCTCCCAACTAGTTGCTAAAATTACTTCCAATAGATATCTACTGCTTATGGCATCTATAATCTGCTCCTATCTATCAAAAAACCTAAAATTTAATAAGCAACAATTTACACAAGTAGCTGAGGAATATTGGTAAATTCTAATAAGCATGACCTTCTTCACTCCGAAATAGGAAGGACAAGAAGATAAGGAAGAATAATCGAGAATAAAAATGAAGTTTCAAGAGCGGTAGAGAGTATCCAATGATGCAAATAAAAGAAAGTCTATAAACCATTAACTTATTTGCTAGATTGGGCTACTCTAGTCCAGTCACTCGCTAAATCGAAAAACCCTTCCTTTCTTATAGGAGCTTGCCATCCGTGCAATACAGGGGTTCCGTTCTCGAAATTCTGAACGGGTTCCATAATAGAACGGAATTTGAGAAATCAAGATTGTGGTTTTTTTCGTGGTTTTTTTAAACACACAAATAAGGGATATAAATACAATACAAGATCGTATCGCGACTTCTAGGTAGATAAAATAAGGGTTACGAATGACTTCACATTCTAAGATATGGAGGCTACGTAATCGGTATAGGGACCTATCTCAAATAGTTCGGTTTTATTTATTCCAAAAAATGGTGGTTTGTATGGATGGGTTTTACTGGGTCTTAATGGGTTCCTGATTGGGCATCAATCGTTGGTTGGATGAACCTCGAATTTCAGTCTATGTTGACTAGTCAAGATCCCAATGATTATACTACTTCTACTAGGTTAGGGTAACCTAGAATAGGTTTCCAGCCCCGTGGTTGAGCTAGTTGCCAGTCAGGTTTGTTAGCTAGGTCCCTAAAGCCCAAATTTTGCCTTCAGTGACTTTTGTGTTTAAGTAGCACGAGAAGACACAATTGAGTGGCACATTAGTAACATGTGCATAGTAGGCTTTGAGTGAATCACAACCATATATTGGGTCGAATGAATTGAGTCAAGGTTGACTCTCTAATTGTAGTCGGGAAGCATACGATTATTATGGTAAGGGTTGTAGCTAGTCCTTTTGACCTGAAAGTCGTACCATAAAAATAGAGTACAAGGGAACGTGTTTGAGTGGGACATGATATACCTATATGATGGTGGACTCGTCTAGATCTTGCATGCGAAATTTGTTGGAAGGTAATAGCTGGTCTTGTGCTTCGAATATTAATGACACGGTCGGGGACACAAAATGATCTAGATGAAAAGTGGGAGTCCATGAGACTCTAATTATCATCCTAATGGAAGTTAATCTAATCAATCGGCAATCCTCGTATATCCTAAAATTTTAGAAGGCTTACATTCTACCCGCCTTAGAGGCTAGGACATGGTTTTAGGAATAATAAGGTTAGAAGAATTCCAAAGTCCGGGTATTATCCCTTGACTCTTGTTAATAAAGAATAAGGCACGGCGTAACAGAATACGGTAGATATAAGTCAAGTCAAGGATCGTTCCTCAATAACTGGAAAACGAGTGTGTACAATGACACATGGTCGATAGAATGATCGACTCGTCCACAGTATACTAGAGTTATCGACGGGGTAACCAACTCTAAGGCACATCATATGAAAAGATTTCTAACAACTGAGTCGTGAATTTCTATTTGTGTCAGGCTGTCAGACTATTATCACAAGAGTTGTAGTGATCATGTATTATTGTTGACAACTGGTAGATCCTAATATGACATGGTTTTAAGCTTTGGTATTGGCTAAGCTAGTGACTGTGGGGTTCCCGTACTAGTTAGGTCTTAATAATAAAATTCACATAACTAGGATAATATTTATTAGAAACCAATCTCGGAATGAGTGTCTACCATAGTCGCGGTAAATGATTGTCCTTACCCTTGTCTATTCATCTCATGTCCAAACTGTGGGCTTTGGTCGATGAACGATTGAGTCAAGGCATAAGGATTTCTAGTTAAGGCAATATTCAAGAAAAATATTTAGAGACTCACAATGAATTGTTTCTTGAGAATAGATAGTCTCCTGGGTTGGCATTTCGACTAAGGGTAAAACCCTAATCATTCTCAAATTCAGATGGCTAGAAGGTCTCAATAGTAGTTCGAGGGTCGAGAGGAGAACAAGTAACTCAATCACATGACTGGCCGATGGTAGCTACACTTGTGTATGCAACTATCATAGCCATGGGGATACTCTGTATCTATCTACCAATTACGAGCTTTCGTCTTCCCAAATCAGTGAAAGACAAAAACAATAAAGTGTTCAAGAAGGATGTCACTGAATATGATTACGTTATTCAAAGGCGAATGTATAATTCAAGAGGAATTATTAATGCAGTCACGGATGAGATCATAGATACCTTGATATCTCAATCCACGTGGGATAATCAAAGAGAGAGCGAACCGAGTACACTACGGTTGATCAGACCGTAATACACTGATTCTGATTAGACAATATGTTAGTGGGCGTCCCCAATAAAACATATGTCTTGAATCAATCTCGATAAAAGAGTAAGCTTGTAAAACTAGGCTGTAATTGCAGCGTTGGTCAAGATAGTCAAAATACAAGTATGCGAGATTTTTGAAAGAAGGCACAAGTAGTTCGAGTTTTGTGAGAATCAAACTTTACCCGGTGTTCTTGCTTATACGGTCATCCTCATATCTTCTTATCCATAAGTCCTTGGTCAACTAATGGGTTATGGTCCTCCAAATTCTATATTCCAGGTAAACCTATTAGTGTCATTCAATTATCTCGTCAATAGATCACAGGGACCACGGAATGCTAGATTGGAAGACATGCTGTCCAACTTACAGAACTTCCACTAATATTGGCCTTGGATCTTGTTGGATATACATGACATTGTCCTATCCTCCATAGTATCCTAAGCTCGTAATCACGTATGAAGTCATTTTACCGAGAGTTATGCCTCGCCCGTATACT
The DNA here is from genome assembly GCA_029216955.1 of Iris pallida. Lineage (NCBI taxonomy): Eukaryota > Viridiplantae > Streptophyta > Magnoliopsida > Asparagales > Iridaceae > Iris > Iris pallida. Next base: position 6,313,858 of record JANAVB010002198.1, read on the forward strand.
CGGGCTGTGGTAAAACCTCGGTTTCGTAACTCAAATATGATACAAAGTCGAACACTTCTTAACTCTATCCAATATTGACTCAAGGGTAACTACGATCAAGAGGACCACTAGCCATAGTTTTAGCAACATTCTACGACCTATATTTTCTTAAACTAATTTCAATTCTAGGGGTCGTGCTTCGCCAGTGCGCTGCTGGCTGCAGTGAATTCATAGTCTCCATAATTCAAATATATGGCAACAGTGCGCTGCTGTCCTGCCATTATGAGTTAACTACATTCCTTTAACTAAAATCTGTAAAAGTTCATAAGCTTTTAGAGATTCAAACAAACGGCTATGAAATAAAGCGTAAGTGATTTCCTATCGGTCACAACCCTTAAAATAAAAAAATTGCACATGGAGGAACAAACCGAAGACAAAAGAACTACAAACATTCTAGTATCTCTTTCGTTTATATTCAAACCATTGAGGAAAAACTTTGGGTCAAAACTAACTCGAGGTTCGTATATAGATAACATAAGCAGAAGTTTATATAATGATAATTCTTAGGGCAACTAGGAACTAAATAGGCAGTTCGGTTTAAGATATGAGGATGATATCAAGAGGGGCAAAGAGAAAGAATTGCATAATTTATCAAGGTTGGATCATTATCTCTATGAAGCCCTGTTTCACCAAGCGAATAGTCTATCCACATTGGATCATATCATCCTATCAAGAGGTAATAGTGTACCTATAGGGATCTGGCAAACTAGACAATTAATAACTCCTCATCTAAATTGTATGGCCTAGACTACCCATCGGTAAATTTGTATAAGGGACTCCTAGTCCTAGCCATTCTCTTAAATTAAATTAATTCCTAATTCGTGAATGAGCATTTTCTAGTCGCAGGCTCGCAATAGTACGACTAACTTAAGTACTATCACGAGTTCGCATGATTTGCAAAAACAGACCTGCATGGGCCACCACAAAAACTTGTCACGACCCGCACCCTTTGTTTTATGGATACTAGACGTGTCCAAGCCAGCCTACGTCACAGTGTCGGCGGTAGAACACTGTCACAGCCATGAAGATCAAAATTACAAATAATGCTCATTCACATAAATAATTTAACTTACAATATTCACAAGTTTTATATTTGCAAAAAAAATATAAACTTGTATAAATATTAAAATGACTACAACTCAGCTATCTAGCTAATCTCTAGGCTTTTGTCTGCAAGTACCCCCGTATCTCTCATGCTAAGTGAATCCACGGTCTACCTGAAAAATATTGGTTTCCAGTCAGGAATGGAACGAACACAATTTACTGAATGCAGTTTCAATATATGAAAATGACTATATCACAGAGGTTAGCCTTTATACATATGATTCATAAAATAAATAAAGAAAAACTGAATAAAACTGAATAATAAGAACAGAAAATAAAATACAATGAAATACTCACCAACTGACCGACTGAAGTACCTTTGATATGTGATCGGTCTCGGAACAATTATGCGACACGGTCTACACGATCTAAAGTTATACGGTCTACAGTTACACAGTCTACAGTTACACGGTCTACAGATAATATTACAATAAAGAAACACTGTCTACAAAATAATAATCACGAACTACACAGTTTTAAATACAATAATAATCACGGTCTACACGGTCTAAAGTTACACTGTCTACAAGAAATAAATGTAATAATAAACACGGTCTACACGGTCTAAAGTTACACTGTCTATAAGAAATAAATGTAATAATAAACACGGTCTACACGGTCTAAGGTCAGATCACACATCGTTGGTACTTCACTTCTCCCGACACCACAAGAAATAAATCAACATAAAAGACTGAGATCACATATCTATCAACTAAACACTGATGTATAGTAAAGATCAATACTGAAAACAAACAATAAACTGTACTCGCCTGTGGTCCTTTGCTGGTGAAACCGATAGTCTGAACTACTCAATATGCCACAATAGTCAAACCCGTATAACAGTCCCCGGAAGCTGAAATAAACATTACCAATGTTCTCAGAATAGTCAAATTAGCTAGGATTGCCTGTCCTTAAGTCCAATTCTGGACACAGAGGCAAAACGGTAATTTTGGGCCAAAACGGTATCCACCGTTGGACCCGCTTTGTACCGAAAAGCGTGCCAGAGTCAACGATCTCTAAAGTCATCAAACTACATGTCTACGGATCCAATTTTTCGATACGAACCCAACCGTATGTCCTAAGTTGGATTCCGGAAAGCCGTGTTCAAAATTGCCTGTTGAATCGGACCGTGGGGCCCGCAAAACGGCGATCCAATCAACTATCTCAGAATCGGACCAAACTTGGCATACAGGACCAAAAAAATGATATGGTCATGTTGACAAAAGTTTTGTCTTGATCTGACGAGCGTGCACAAAGTAATTGAAAATTTTGCACAGAGACCGATACGGTAAATTTTGACGGATACGCATCAAATTCGTCGCACACACGCGACCAATTTGAATTCCGTCAAAGCCCACACGTCCACAAAGCCTATACGCACCTTTCGATGCTTTCAGTTCATGACCACGTCATTCGATTTGATGGAACGTACGTCGTATCGAAGGGTTTTTCAATATTTCTTCTGTTTGTTAAATATGTACAATAGTGGAAGTATAGGTAGGGGTCTGTACAATATTATCTATAAGTAATTTAGTAAACAAGTTAAATTCCACTAACTATCTTACATTTATTACTTAAGAGGTTATATTGAATAAGAGTCAATTATGGGACTCAAATAAAAAGTGTACATCTTTTAATTCCTATGAAAATTGTGAGTCACCTAAAAGAAGGGCTAATTAGTAAAACTTAATTAATAGAGGGTGTTTCTACTAATTTTTATAACTAAAAGTAAGATTCTTTCTCTGATGCTTAGGAACTAGTGTATACATATAGTTTAATGTCCTTTGTACTTATAATATACTATATTATATAATACTATATTATAATTGGGACATGAAGTGCACAGATGGCCTTAGAGCATCATTAGTAGTTGGGACTCTCAAATACAATTTGGGGTCCAAAATTTCAAAAAAAGAGGTAAATGTAGAATGGGTTGGATATGTATGAGAATAGTAGGGAGTGATAAAGTGAGCTCCGGTTACAAAGATTGTGTGGTCAAGTATTGATGTGGGAAAAAAATAATATAAAGTCTAGAATCTAGAAAGTTGGGCTCCAAATTGGGACTTACTATTCTACAAAGTGAGTTCCTACAATCTAGAATCTAGAAATTGGGAGGCTCAACCCTTAGCACCTATGAATGAGATGGGACCGAAATTGTAGAAATTGGGACTAGAAATAAGACTTACTATTCTACAAAATGAGCTCCTACATTCTAAATCTAGAACCTAGAAAATAGGATGAGCCTTACTAATGATGCTCTTATTAGCTGTTGTTTCTTCTCAGTGTGTTGTATATACGATATATGTAAATAAACCCAGACATGTCCTTAATATTTAGAGAGGGCAAGATAGGAATTTACCCTATAAAAGCATATTAGCTGCTTCCTATTATTCTTCTCCTCTTCTCATGCACGCGTAGTTGACGTGCCGACTTCGGCGTAGTGGAAGGTGGTGAGATGCTCTCGCTGTCAGAAGGGTCGATCACTGACCAGAGTGTCCGTAGCCTCGCCAACTATCGAGATGCTTCCGGTATGCCTTGTATCTGCTGTCGAACCAAGCTCGTGTGTTCGGTGAAGGCAACATCGAGTCATGCGCGAGGTCGAGGCTTGGACCAGAGGAAACAACAAAACACGTCTATACGAGGCAGCTATTTCGATGACGAGGCAAAGGAGAATGCTCGACTCCAGATAGCGGGTAGGGCAGAGTTGAGGCCCTGCTAGCGGCTGCTCTTCCTACAGTGCTGCTGCACCGACCGTAAAATGCTCGACGCTCCCATGGTTATTATGTACTGGTGGCGGATTGCAGGGCATCCGACGCCTGGGCGGCTCGCGGTCAAAGCCAGGGAAGTACGAGGAGGCTATCGTGAGGGTGGGATATAGGTGGACGCGTGTGGTTGGGATTTTCGGCTAGGGTTTTCATGCCATCAAATTACATGTATATATATAGTTGGTTACAATGGGCCGGGTAAGTCCAGTTATATTATTTTCGAAAATAAGCTTGGGCTGGGAGGGGTATTTAGAACTGAAACTTACTCCATGAGCTGGACCGGCTAACATAATCACATATATAGGCAACATATTCCAGTACATACACATCCCTATAATATATGCAAACATATACATGTTTGTAATGAATAATGCTTATACTTGTAAATATATACATTTTGATAGTATTATATATATATATATATATATATATATATATATATATATATATATATATATATATATATATATATATATATATATATATATATATATATATATATAACTTATTCTCACACAAGAATTTGTACTTGCACTCAGTGTATTTAAATTGGAGAACTGGTAGGAACGACAACTTTCTCCGGGCCGAGCTATCATTCCATTATCTGATGGGATGGTTGATTCTGCATCACCCGCACGTGATGAGTCCAGGTCCTGAAGAGGATCATGTTGAAGGTGACGCCTTTATCCATCGCTTCTACGAGAGGAAGTGGTTGCATACCGGCGTCCCCGTCTGCAGGAGAGTCTTGTCTTATCTTCAGGGGTGAGAGATCGTCAAGGTCAGTCCCATCTTCAAAGATTTCGAAGCTAACCAAGATTTGGAAGACTCTGGTAAGGATGCGATCACTCTACCGAAATGGGGATTTCGTTGGTTGCAGAGTATTCGGCCTTCCCACTTGGTCTACCGTAACCAAAATAAGTGTTATCTGGAGCCATATCTGCCAAGTCGGTTTGCTCGCCAGTTTGGTTACACCCAGTTAATGTTACAGAACCCCAGTAGCAGTCTGGGATTTGCTGGGAGTTTACTGGATGGAGCCTAGGGTTGGCAATATTATAATATCGGGTGCACTGGTGTTCGTTTCAATACGCCAGTTCGCAACACTCGGCCACAGATCCTGTATTCGGCCGTTAAGCTGTATTGCACCATGAATACTGTGCCTCCTGATTATGATAGGGAGACCGGTTTCATCATCGGAACTCAGCTAGAGGCTACGAAGAACATGTTGGTGACGGCTCGGTCATATCGTCCACCAGAGTTGGTGGGATATCGGGCTGCTGCTGTAGCATCAACGGAAGGTATTCGGGAAGATCTCCATGCTGGAAAGAGGCGGGCTGACGCAGAAGCCGGTTCGTCTGTACCAAAAAGGTCGAGAAAAATGACGACTCCAAAGGCTACAGGAGTGCCGCCTATAACGCTAATAGAATCAGTTCCTGTTGAGGTAAAGACATTTTCCATAATCTGGCTCCTTCTGTCATTTTTGTGACATATGCTTTCCTTTTGTAGGAACCATTGAAGAAGAAGACCCGGGCTTCGAAACCGGGTGTCAGTAAACCGAAGGAGGTGGCAAGCTCTTCTGATGAGCGTATTCCTCCGATTGTAATGTCTCCCGTGGAGGAGAATCCTGACAATGTCGTTCCGACGGAGATTTCAGTATCTCCAGATTATGTTGGAAGGGAAGCTGAGGTTGAAGCAGTTCCCGAGATGGTGCATACCGCCGTGGGGGCCTTGGACATTGAGTGTCCAGCAGACACGGGGCTTCCAGATGAGGAAGTGGAGTGGAGTTCGTCGTCTTCAGATGGCGTTCCTTCCGAGATGCGTGAGCCTGTTACGGGGGCAACAGACGTGATTGAAACAGAGGAGAGGGTTGATTCCCCTCATTGTCATGATGAGGGAAGGTCGGCTGCAGTATTGCCGAGTCCTACCCCAGGCTCAGCAGCGGAGGCTGAGGTAGCTGCCGACCGGGAGGTAGCGACAGATCCTATCCCCGCGGAGGGATTTGATGGTGAAAGTGAGACTCGTCCGCCGATCCTGACTCTAAGGGAGCCGAGTCAGGAAACAAGTACTGATCTCGCTGCTCTGCCGGAGGGGGAATATCCCGTACGGCCTGCTGATAGTGCATTGGGGACGGATGAGGTAGTCCCTGACGTCGGTGGTCCCTCCGAACTTGGGAAGGGTAAGGGTTTGCTGGAACCCTCTGTTGCTCCTTCTACTTGGGGTACGATATCGACGCCTCTCTCGGCTCCTTCTGTTCTTTTGGCTCCTCGGGCTAGTAGTCAAGCCCCTGTTGAGAAAGAGTCCGTTGATGCCGAGGTTTCAGCCTCGCAGACTGAAGCCGGCGGGCCTTCTTCCGGTCCGTTGTCTAGAGCAGTTCCTCCAACTCCTGCTATGACACCGTAGGTGCTGGCGGATGCAGATGAGTATGTGAAGTTTATTATTGAGGCTGTGTATAAGATGCTACAGAGGGGTGTATCGGCAGTGATGGATGCCAATGGGAGTTTTGCGACGGCAAAAACTCTGGCATTCCCTTACATCGGTCTGATACGTTTCCACCAGGGCCATAATCATATGGCCGAGATTTTGGAGGCCTCGGTGGCCGAGCTGGACTAGCTGCTTTTCGAGTTTCAGTGTATCCAGCGAAATAATCTCTCCGCCCTGATAAACGCAGAAAAGGAGAAGTTGATCGCTGAGACTGAGTCCTCTTATCAGGCCACCATGGGTGTCTGGGAACGCGATGTGGCTGAAACTGAGGCGGCGGTGGAGAGGTTATCTCAGTCCATGCAGGAGAAGGTAGAGTTGCGAGCTGCGTTAGATGCTAGTATAGCGGAGGTTGATGCCAAGATTCGCCTCCTTGAAGACCAGTGGGCCCAACTTTTATTAGATGCTGAGCGAGTCCAGGCTGAACATGTAGCATTTAAGGAGGAGGAAACAGCTTTCACCCGCCGGGCTCTTACCCTGGCCCAGCAACGGCAATAGTTGGACGAGAAGCATGAGGATGACACTTCTCCTGAGGCCATAGAAATAAAGCGTCAAGAAGCCGAACGTCGGGTCCTGGCGACCGTAGAGACTCGGGCGGCAGACTTGAAGCGTCGGATCGAAGAGCTTTCGGCCATGAACTTGATGATTTGAATAAAGAATACAGAGTTTTTGTGGTGTGTTCATTTTTGCTGTCATGAACTTGATGATTTGTGTGGGCCTATTATCTTTTGCACACCTTGGTTTTTAGGTACAGATAATAAGTTTGAGAGAACCGACATGTTTGTTCAGAGGTGATGTGGACGTGGCAAATATGGGATTCAAATGATGGAATCTTCCTACTCAGAGGTATTATGGTCGTGGTAGGAATGACTCTGGGGGATACACGGAACTACTCAGAGGTAATGTGGACGTAGAAGTTCTGCGATCAATGTACGGCAACGCAGGGGTTATCTGTACGGGATGTTTACTCAGAGGTAATGTGGACGTGGTAAACATGATGGGTAGCGTAGTCTTACAGAGTGTAAGATTCTGCTTTGTAGGGTGTAGGGAAACAACTCAGAGGTAATGTGGACGTGGTTGTCCTTATACTAGAGAATGCCACGGAACAGCTGGGTTCCGAAAGCGTAAAATTTTGTGGAAGGGAAATATATTGAGCCCTGATGATAGGGTCCACAGACTCCCTTGTTGGGTGGAGATAGAAGTACATGTCTGAAAGATGTCAAGAGTAGTACTTCTTTAGGAACTTGCCTTTGATGGGCATCATGAACAAGTCCCCATTGGATTTGGCGAGGCGGTAAGCACCATTTGAGTACACCGTCTCTACGATGAAAGGTCCCTCCCACTTGGGTTCGAACTTTCCTGGTGTCTTATGAGTCAACACCATCGGCCTCCTGACTGCCAGAACCAGGTCGCCTACTTGGAAAGTCCTCTGCTTGACCTTCTTGTTGAAAGCCTGTGATATACGGGCTTGATAGAGTTCGATGCGCTGTTGAGCTAGGAGACATTTTTCGTCAAGTGCCTCCAATTCTCGCAGACGGCGACGTTGATTGTCTTCCTCTGTTAGTTGATTTATGATCGCTACACGGAGTGAAGGTATCTGGATCTCGAGAGGCAGTACCGCTACGCTCCCGTAGACCAGGAAGAATAGTGTGTTGCCTGTCGGGGTCCATACCGTTGTACGGTAGGCCCAAAGGCATTCGCCGAGCTTTTTGTTCCAGTCGCGTTTGTTGGATGACACGACCTTTTTGAGTAGCCTGACGATAGTCTTGTTAAATGTCTCGGCCAATCGGTTTGCTGCCAAATTGTAGGCGGTTGACGCCACGTTTTAAATACGATTTTTGTCACAGAATTTGCTGAAAACATGGCTGATAAACTGAGGACCGTTATCGTGGATAATCCTTCGAGGTACCCCGAAACGGTAGATGACATGGTACTTGATGAAGTTGACCACCCTGGAGCTCTTCACTTCTGCCAGTAGAACTACTTCTGCCCATTTGGAGAAGTAGTCGGTGATGGCTAGGATAAAGCGGTATCCTCTTGATGAAGGAGGGGTGATCAGTCCTACAACGTCCATGTCCCGGGCTTCAAAGGGCCAAGAGGCGACCGTAGGATGTAGTGGTTCTGACGGTGTATGGATGAAGTCAGCGTAAAGCTGGCACGTATGACACTTTTTAGCATAGTCGACAACGTCGGCTGCCATGGTTGGCCAGTAGTAGCCCATGCGTCGCAGTCGGTCCTGCAACTTAGGGCCAGGTTGATGGGCTCCGCAGGTTCCGTCATGAGCTTCTCGATAGGCTTCGGCTGCTTCTTCGTTGGATAAACATCAAAGGAGAAGTCCATCGTAGGAGCGTCGGTACAGCATTTTAGTAGCTGTATCATAATAGAATCGAAGGGAACGCCTCCTGACTGAGACGGCTTCTTTCGGGTCCTCTGGAAGAATTTCGTAGATAGCGAAGTCGATGAACGGGAACCTCCAGTCTCGAACATTAACACCAGCACTTGTTGACATGGCATGGGCCATTTGTGAGCATAGGTTGTTTTTAGGACAGACCAAGTCTCGACCAACTACCATGACGTAGTGTTGAGTCCCGAGGGGTGCTGCCAATGAGGCTGCGAGGCCAGCCAGAGCGTCAGCCTCCAAATTTTGTAAACGAGGTACATGTTCGATGAAAAACTTAGTAAAGGTTGAAATGATGTTCAATGCAACTTCATGGTAAGGAATCAGATCTTTATGGCAAACTTTGTATTGCCCTCTGATCTGGTTAACGACGAGTTTTGAGTCGCCGTAGGCTTCCAGATGATTCACCCCCAGCTGTTGCGCCAGCTGGAGTCCCATAATGAGCGCATTGTACCCAACAATATTGTTGTAGCACGGCTTCGAAAGGGAATAGGCATGCTGTATGACCAGCTGATCGGGGAAGACTAGGACTACCCCCACTCCTGCGATGATTTGGCCTTTGGGGCCTGTTCTTGAAGCGCCATCGAAAAACATCTGCCAGACGGAGCTTTCTTCGGCGACGTTTGATTCTTGGACCTCATCCAGGATGTCTTCATAGAGACTTGAGGACTCTGGGATGGGGTGTGCAGCTAAAAAGTCGGCCAGAGCCTGACCCTTAATGGTTTTTTGTGGAATGAACACCATGTTATATGGCGTTAGCAGGATCGCCCATGTAGCTAGCCGGGAGTTTAATGACCCTGGCTTCGTCATGAGAACTCTGAGTGGAATGACTCGGGAGATGACATGAATTGTCTGGCCCGAGACATAATGGCGAGTCTTCTGGATGGCAAATACCAAAGCCAAACATTCTTTTTCAACGGGGTTGTACCAGTGTTCGGCCCCGATCAGTGTTCTACTAAGGTAGTAGATGGCTTGCTCATAGCCTGTATCCCTGTTCTGAGCCAGCAGAGCACCGAGGGAATGATCCATGGCACGGACGTAGAGGAAAAAAGGTTTGCCGGCGACGGGTGCCACCAGGACTGGCGGGCTCGTCAAGTAAGCCTTGATATCGTCGAAAGCTTTTCGGCATTCTTCTGTCCAGACGTAAGGGACTCCCTTCTTCATAAGCTGGGTGAATGGTTGACATTTTTCGAAAAGGTTTGCTATAAACCTTCGGATGTATGCCAGACGCCTCTGCAAGCCTCGAATTTCTCGGAGGTTCTTCGGAGGGTCCATGTCAATGATAGCTTTGGTCTTCTCGGGATCGACATGAATGCCTTTCGCCGTGATAATGAAGTCCAAGAACTTTTCGCTAGAAACCCCAAGGAAGGATTTAGCGGGGTTCATCTTGAGTTGATGTGCTCGCATGAGATCGAAGACTGTCTTAAGGTCTTGTAGGTGATCTCCTTTGAGACGGCTCTTGACTGCGATGTCATCAACATAGCATTCGACTGTCTTGCGAAGATGCTGACGGAAGATGGTGCTCATAGCTCGTTGGTATGTCGCACCGGCGTTCTTCAAGCCGAAGGGCATCACTGTGTAGCAGAAAACCCCCTTCGGAGTCCTGAATGACGTATGTTTTGCGTCATCGGGGAACATCTTGATCTGGTTGTAGCCCGAATACCCGTCCATAAAAGACATGCGTTCGAAGCCACATGTGTTGTCGATCATCATGTTGGTGATTGGAAGCGGGAATTCGTCCTTTGGGCAAGCAGTGTTGAGATCCCTGAAGTCGATACAGACTCGTATCTTCCTATTCTTCTTGGTGACTGGGACGACGTTGGCCACCCAATCCGGGTGTTGTTCTTCACGAATAAATCTGCTGGTCAGGAGTTTGTCCACTTCTTGATCGATAGCGTTCATGATGTCAGGGCGAAAACGTCGTTGTTGTAGTTTTATAGGCTTGGCATCAGGTAAGATGTTAAGCCTATGCATCGCGATCTGGGGATCAAGTCCCGGTATGTCTTCGTAGCTCCAGGCGAAGACATCGATATATTCTTTAGCCAGCTGGATTAAAGATTTCCGGTCTTTTCCTTTTAAGATTTTGCTGATGAAGATGGGTTTGGAAGAAGATCCATCCCCAAGGTCGATCTGCTCGACTTCGTCTTCGGTAGGGGGTTTGCGTAATTCAAAATGAGACTCCCACTGTTCTCCTAGGCGTTGAGCCCAGGGTTCTTCTTCGAAGAATTCTGGCATTTGGTCTTCGCCTTCATCTTCTTGAGGTTGTGCAGATGTCATGTTGACTGATAGCACTTTCTTGAAGACTGATCCGATACTGGTATCGGAATCCTAAGTTGATGCTTCGGATGAATGAGAATGTTCTACCTCTTCTGCCTCCGATCTCTCTGGAGTTGACGGCTGTCACGACCCGCACCCACCGTGAGGGTACGAGTACGTAACAGCGCCCAGCCTACGCCGCAGTGCCGACGGTAGAACGCTGTTCTAGGTCATGAACTCTAACTACATAACATGAATATATTCTCCAAAGGAGGCCAACACAGAGGTACAACTCAATCACAATCTAAGGTAGAATGTAGCACGATGGAAATAGATAAGAAATCCTCAACTGAGGTACAGCAGAAAGAAATAATAAAGTCTCAACATCTCTAAAATATACAACTCTAAAAATAAGATAACAGCTAAACATGAAAAGAAAGGACAGTCTAAGCTATCTACACTATACAAGGTATCATCCTGAGCAGCTGCCTGAACCTCCCCAGGGGTCCAGGTCGCGAGTGTCATCTAGGCAAGCTCTAAGTAAGGGGGTGCAGGGTTCCTCATCATCCTCTGTAAAATTTTCAACAGGTCCAGTCAGGACGGGAGCGAGCACAGTACATCTCAACAGTTCATAGCAGGTTAGAAGATATAATCATGCAGTAAAGTAAGATATAGATACTGAAGAAAATACAGTTTGTAAACAGAAAGAGAACTGTAATAGAAATATCTACTATAAGTAGAGAGCTACCAGTGACTAGTGATTTAGAGTACAAAGTCGACATGTGAACGGCTTGATTTATACATGGCTATACTAAAGAGGCGTACATGGCTATACTACTTTAGAATTGTTCACATGGCTATTTATACTCCTCCGTACCCCTAATTAATACACAAGGATCCAACCAGGTTATGTTATGATTCTATGTAACAGCCCCCGAAGGGTGATATGCCCCCAAAGGGTGATATGCCCCCAAAGGGAGATATGCCCCCGAAGTGTGGTAAGCCCCCAAAGGGTGATATGCCTCTAAAGGGTGATAAGCCTCCGAAGGGTGGTACATAGTAGTCCTATAAATAGGAATTCTGATAGATCCAATAAATGGGATAAGGATTCAGAGAAGACTCTGTGATCATATGAGTATATGTCACAAGTGATCAAAGAACCAAAGAAGCATATGATACGCCATGTAAGTGAAACGCACAGAACATAGAGTACCCGATGCTCCCTGAAGGGATAACATCTCAAGAAGGGATCCATATAGTACTAATCCGTGTGACCAACGTGACAGTATCAAGTAAAGTAATTTAATGTAGAAAATAATTCTAAGCAGGATATAAAATGATCAGAGAATGTACTCGTCTCGTATCTGAAAGTCTGAAGTAAATGTACTGTCCGAGATGAGATACCTGACTCCTAGTTAGAGCAACACAAGTCAAGATGTATACAGAGGGTGATATATGAAATGTACAATGCATCTGCATGCTGTCTAGGTCAAACTAGACTAAAGTCAACACTTGGTCAACTCTAGTCAACCACACTAGTCAAACTAGGTCAAGCTTAACCCAAACAAGTCTAACAAGTCTCACTAGTCCTAACCAAGCCTAGTCTAGTAATCACACACCAATCACAAGTCTATACAAGCTATCAAACCTACAATTTATATACCACATTATCCATGCATATATTGTATTACCTATTTTACATATCATACAAGCCTATATACATATTTACATATATTCATATATACATAGAGATTTAGAGAGAGATTAAGGTATACATGTGTGTGTAAATAGGACATACAAATAATGTGTGTGTGCATAGAGTTTAGATAGGTGTCAATGTAAACTAGGTACTTGTGTGTGTAACATGAGAGGGTGAGGGTGTGTGTACTATATTGCATTTTACATGTGGGTATTAGGCACATAGGTTCCCAAAACAGTGTGACAGGAATCCTGTGTATGTGTGTGAGGGTATTTGTGTACATGTGTGTGTGTGTGTGTGGGTTTAAGGGATGTGTATACTAGAGTGTGACAGGAAAATTGAGTGTGTGAGAGAGTGTATAGAGTGTCAATGTGTGTATAACATAGTGTAGGGTGTCAATGTTAACTCTATGTGTGTGTAGAGGGAGAGGGACATGAATGAGTGTGTTTGTGTGTAGGCATTTGCTTAATGTGAGTGAGTGAAAAGTGTTGCACAGGGACAGTTCAGTTGAACAGTTAAAGGAAAAAGGAAAGGAATCACTATGTTATATTAACACACAGTTTTCAGCTTTAAGAAAATATGAAGGAAGCCAATAACAGTTCCTGAATTGATAACAGGAACTTCAACTTAAAACAAAACCCCCATTGACAGTTTGCAACATATCCAGAACCTTCATTCAACTAACTTGATTCCAACTATATAACTTTAACATAAAACAATATAAAGCCACACACCATTCAATCTCAGGTTTGTTGACAGCTAACTTACAATTTAAAGTTCAGAAATTTGGGATGTGTGGGTATGTCTAGATTTCAGCTTGTGTGTGCAAAAATATGTGAACATGTTCAACTGATTTCTCAGGAACAAACATGTGTTCTCAGAAATTCAGTGACAGTGGGTTAACTGGTCTGCTACACAGGCAAGGGGGAATAGGTCTATGTGTGTATATTGCAGAGGGGTGTGTGTGTGTACATGACAATGTGACATAGTGTCAAGTGAGGGTGTGAGGTGTAAACCTGTGTGTTCCTGTGAATAGTTAGTAGATAGGTGCTCATGTAGAGGACTGCAATGTGTATGAGAAAATCAGTTGACAGTAAGGAGATAGGCAGTTGGCAGTTAAACCAATGACAGTTAGCTAGCTTGACAGTTTATATAACCTTCAACCAATTTCGAACCATTCACTAAATGAACCAATTTTTTTCCCTAACACAAAATCGAAATCAGTCCAAAGAAAAGGAATCAATGTCAGTTTCTAATATACAAATTGACATAGGAATACTAATATTAAAACCAACATTCAGTCACCATGAAATCTAACAAATCAGTGAACTTAACAATGCATAAGAATTAGCATTCAAATTCAGTTCTAGGAAAGGAAATCAATTAACAGTTATTAAGGAAGGAATTCAACTCAGGTATTTAAGAAAAGGGAAATCGATTCTCAGCTATGGGGTTGACAGTGAATAATGAAATCATGACAGTTTACATATCAATCAACCCCAACACCAATGTGTAACAATACGTATATAAAAATCAAAGTGACAATTCCATATCCCAGTCTATATACACTTTCGAAATCAGTTTAAAGGAAAAGAATTGGAAATCAATTTGACAGGTTAAAAGGGAAACGAAATATTTAACTAATGTATCAGTCCCATTCAGAACAGCCCCATTCCCATGTTCGAATTCCACTACCAAGTGCAAAACCAAATCTAACATGTAAAAATCAATCTAGCAGGTACTAATACGTATGTCCAGCATCCAATATGATAATTTAATCATTAATCAACAGTTTGAAATGGAATTTAAACTCAGGAATTTAGAAATTGAATGCATGTATCAGTTATAATGGGAATTTCGAATTCGAACAAACAAAACACATTAATGTTATAAACTAAGAGTTGGTAATTAATAAAGCATGTGTACACATGTCTTGGGGTGTCTTTGTGTCCAGGAAACTGGACACAAATCGTGTCCAATCAACAAAACATCCTAATATACAGAACCAGGCACAGCCGTATCGTGCGGTGAGGACGAAGCCTCGTGCTCGCGACACATAGCAACTCGTGTCCCGTGCTTGTTGATAAGGGTTCGCCAGGGATAGGTCTAGGGTGTCATCACCCTGAATCGGGTCGGGGACGTGTCGTGTCCATGTAATAAGGGCGTATCAGACGCGATTTCCCGACTGATACTGTACAGTAAAATCCCAATGCGCGTGTCCGTGCTCCCTCGATACGACACGATCTCGTGTCAAACTCGGGGGGTGCACTGGCAGTCACTGCCCCCATCCTCACGCCAAATTGCAGCTGTCCACGTGGCGTGTGCAGCGAACACGAGGGGTACGTGAGCAGGGGACTGTGCACGTGCATCGTACAGCGAGTTCGTGTCCGATTCGGACACGGACACGACTCGAATCCGTGCTCAGTCTTTATAAAATATTGTATACACATATAGATCTATAATCCCATGTAATTAGTTTTTCAAAAATCAAAAATAAAATCCTTTGTGACATTTCATCAAACACATGCACACATAACGTGATACGTGTCCGATACGGACACCAAACGGACACAAATCGACACAAAACCAATACCTACGGCTAGGGGACACCTAGGGCTTCCTATCCATGCAAAGAAAACGAAAATCTATGGAAGGAATAGGAAGTTACCTATATGTGCAATTTGCATGAAAAAGCTTCAAAAATGGGGTTTTCTCCTTGATGGCCAAGTGCTCCAAATTGGTCCAAATCTGAGATTCCTCTCCATGAACAGCAAGTAGAGGTGGATTAGGAACTAATGCAAAAGACTAGAGGGAAAAAGGAATTAAAACAAGGAAACTAGGGCTTGAGGAAGATTCCTATACCTTTCCTTCTTCAAAATGTTGAAACTCAATAAAGAGGCAAGAACCCTAAATGAAGAGATTATTTATAGGGGGAATAGCCCTAGGTGGTTGTTCATAAAATGATAGTTAGGGTTAGGGTTGAGTCTAATAGGCTATGGACCTATTTGCACTAGTCATGGAACCAAATTTTAAGTATCAAGCCTATGGTCCAAATCACTAAGCCTTCTATCCAAGTCTTGATTCCTACATGAATAATTTAGATTAACTTAAGTTAGACTAGGGTTCTACCATGCTAACCAAGTCACCATAGCTAGGGTCAACTTCTAGGTTAGTCTACAAAGTCTCAACTAGTCAAGACTAACATAACACATAGCAATATTTAATTTATATTAAATTTACAGAAATTCCCATAAATCATAATAAATTCAAATAAATCCTAAAATGATCAAAATATCCTCTAGGCTAAAATGTACTAATTAAACATCCTAATCACATGGCTAGGCTCTAGGGTTACACTAGCAAGACACCAAATCATAAGTCATGATTTAAATAGTTTAAAAATAATTAAAAATTACTAAAAATCATAATATGAAATAAATATCAATAAATAATAATTATAATTACAAAATTTTAAAATTACCCTCATTTGGAAAACTGGGTGTTACAATCCTACACACCTTATAAAAATTTTGTCCTCGAAATTAAGATGATCGCACCCCCTTCTAGGTCAAACATAGTCAAGGGTCAATCACTAGTCAATTTTCTCAACATCCTAGTACTTGGTCATTAGCTGGTCAACTTCTTAGGATTTTACCTATGCTAGCTACCTAAGTGTTGGCAACTAGAATTTAGCAAAAGAGAAACTCTATAATAGGCTAGCTCTTAACCTTCCAAATCCTATCAAGTCACCCATAACTTAATACCCGCAAGCTAAGCACACCAATCCCAAATACTACGTATATATATGCTCAAGAACAACAACCCATCACATATATCCTAAGTATATCATCTATATATATAGACCTCTTAGTCTTAGGTGAACTACAACTTATACTCAAGGTCAGGCTCTGGTCACTGGGTGCCTCACTTGGAAGGATAAAGGAAAACAATAAATAATCATCAAGGTTGTATGGCATACTAACATCCTATACGTAACTGGTTGGTATCATAATAATAGGGAATTATCTGCAATAGGTTACTATTCTAGCACCAATGCTAACTATCACCTCTAGGGTACAGACACTCTACAAGTCACCATATCTATATACTATGAAGGAACTACCTATGAACAAGCTCTACAAACTAAATATCCCTACTCCTACGTCATTTATAACAATAAAAAGGGTATGATGTTTTAAACCTTCTCAAGATACAATCTGCTAATCATATGCGTCTGTCCAAAATCATGTTGTCCAGAGTCTTCATCATGCTAGTGAGCAAGGCTACGATAATCACAGAGTCCTTGACTAAGGTACGTACCTCGAGGTTCATGGTATTTAAAATTTTCGCATTGCCGCATGCGACGGCAAAAACCTTAAATTCCCATACCCAAGAAATACATCCGAAATCTGACTACATGTCCTCACTATGCCAACTAACACGACTATCGAAGATTCTAGATCCCATGATTTAGGTGACCTAGCCCATATGATTTTGAAGAAAAACAACATAACAAAAGAACAACATGACAAACTTAATCAATCAGCAAGGAACAGATGGAATCGGATTCAAGGTAGTTATAAAAGACAATTCCGGGAATGGAATTGAGAAGAACGGAACTTGCAGCAAGATCTCCAATGGTCTGTGTATCCTTAACTGTCCTGACGATGGCTCGCCCTGCTAGTTTTCTCTGGTCTGCTGCTGATGCTGCATGAATCACCGCTGTTGAGAGAAATCAAAAATAACGGAAAAAGTCTCTGTACAGACAGAGGTGCACCTCCAATGTAACAGAAACGCCAACCTGAGTCGGCACAACAGAAGCTGCAGTCTCTAGGCCCTGATGAACAGGACGAGAGGTGGCCAGCCTCTCGATAGTATCCCCCGAACCGAAGTGATGAGATCGTGTCTTCATAACCATCATGAAAACAGATCAAAACAAGAAGCAATTTCTGAGAATGAAGCAAAAATTCAAAGGAGGACAATTTATATTCAAAGGAAAGTCAATAAGCAACAATTTTAGACAAAAGTAATCTGATTAAGAGTTTTTCCTAATGTGATTGAGTACCTCCAAAAATAATCCTAATCCTGCTGCAGGCTGTAGTGATACTCTAGTTCGAATACCACTACATAAACTAGACCTGCATGGGCCACCACTAAAAACGTATCACGACCCGCACCCACCGTGAGGGTACGAGTACGTAACAGCGTCCAGCCTACGCCGCACTGTCGGCGGTAGAACGCTGTTCTAGGTCATGAACTCTAACTACATAACATGAATATACTCTCCAAAGGAGGCCAACACAGAGGTACAACTCAATCACAATCTAAGGTAGAATGTAGCATGATGGAAATAGATAAGAAATTCTCAACTGAGGTACAGCAGAAAGAAATAATAAAGTCTCAACATCTCTAAAATATACAACTCTGAAAATAAGACAACAGCTAAACATGAAAAGAAAGGACAGTCTAAGCTATCTACACTATACAAGGTATCATCCTGAGCAGCTGCCTGAACCTCCCCAGGGGTCCAGGTCACGAGTGTCATCTAGGCAAGCTCCAAGTAAGGGGGTACAGGGTTCCCCATCATCCTCTGTAAAATTTTCAACAGGTCCAGTCAGGACGAGAGCGAGCACAGTACATCTCAACAGTTCATAACAGGTTAGAAGATATAATCATACAGTAAAGTAAGATATAGAAACTGAAGGAAATACAGTATGCAAACAGAGAGAGAACTGTAATAGAAATATCTACTATAAGTAGAGAGCTACCAGTGACTAGTGATTTAGAGTACAAAGTCGACATGTGAACGGCTTGATTTGTACATGGCTATACTAAAGAGGCGTACATGGCTATACTACTTTGGAATTGTTCACATGGCTATTTATACTCCCCCGTACCCCCAATTAATACACAAGGATCCAACTAGGTTATGTTATGATTCTATGTAACAGCCTCCGAAGGGTGATATGCCCCCAAAGGGTGATATGCCCCCAAAGGGTGATATGCCCCCGAAGGGTGGTAAGCCCCCAAAGGGTGATATGCCCCCAAAGGGTGATAAGCCCCCGAAGGATGGTATATAGTAGTCCCATAAATGGGGATTCTGATAGACCTAATAAATGGGAGAAGGATTCAAAGAAGACTCTGTGATCATATGAGTATATGTCACAAGTGATCAAAGAACCAAAGAAGCATATAATACGCCATGTAAGTGAAACGCACAGAACATAAAGTACCCGATGCTCCCTGAAGGGATAATATCTCAAGAAGTGATCCATATAGTACTAATCCGTGTGACCAACGTGACAGTATCAAGTAAAGTAATTTAATGCAGGAAATAATTCTAAGCAGGATATGAAATGATCAGAGAATGTACTCGCCTCGTATCTGAATGTCTGAAGTAAATGTACTGTCCGAGATGAGATACCTGACTCCTAGTTAGAGCAACACAAGTCAAGATGTATACAGAGGGTGATATATGAAATGTACAATGCATCTGCATGCTGTCTAGGTCAAACTAGACTAAAGTCAACACTTGGTCAACTCTAGTCAACCACACTAGTCAAACTAGGTCAAGCTTAACCCAAACAAGTCTAACAAGTCTCACTAGTCCTAACCAAGCCTAGTCTAGTAATCACACACCAATCACAAGTCTATACAAGCTAACAAACCTACAATTTACATACCACATTATCCATGCATATATTGTATTACCTATTTTACATATCATACTAGCCTATATACATATTTACATATATTCATATATACATAGAGATTTAGAGAGAGATTAAGGTATACATGTGTGTGTAAATAGGACATACAAACAATATGTGTGTGCATAGAGTTTAGATAGGTGTCAATGTAAACTAGGTACTTGTGTGTGTGTAACATGAGAGGGTGAGGGTGTGTGTACTATATTGCATTTTACATGTGGGTATTAGGCACATAGGTTCCCAAAACAGTATGACAGGAATCCTGTGTATGTGTGTGAGGGTATTTGTGTACATGTGTGTGTGTGTGGGGGTTTAAGGGATGTGTATACTAGAGTATGACAGGAAAATTGAGTGTGTGAGAGAGTGTATAGAGTGTCAATGTGTGTATAACATAGTGTAGGGTGTCAATGTTAACTCTATGTGTGTGTAGAGGGAGAGGGACATGAATGAGTATGTTTGTGTGTAGGCATTTGCTTAATGTGAGTGAGTGAAAAGTGTTGCACAGGGACAGTTCAGTTGAACAGTTAAAGGAAAAAGGAAAGGAATCACTATGTTATATTAACACACAGTTTTCAGCTTTAAGAAAATAGGAAGGAAGCCAATAACAGTTCCTGAATTGATAACAGGAACTTCAACTTAAAACAAAACCCCCATTGACAGTTTGCAACATATCTAAAACCTTCATTCAACTAACTTGATTCCAACTATATAACTTTAACATAAAACAATATAAAGCCACACACCATTCAATCTCAGGTTTGTTGACAGCTAACTTACAATTTAAAGTTCAGAAATTTGGGATGTGTGGGTGTGTCTAGATTTCAGCTTGTGTGTGCAAAAATATGTGAACATGTTCAACTGATTTCTCAGGAACAAACATGTGTTCTCAGAAATTCAGTGACAGTGGGTTAACTGGTCTGCTACACAGGCAAGGGGGAATGGGTCTATATGTGTATATTACAGAGGGGGTGTGTGTGTACATGACAATGTGACATAGTGTCAAGTGAGGGTGTGAGGTGTAAACCTGTGTGTTTCTGTGAATAGTAAGTAGATAGGTGCTCATGTAGAGGACTGCAATGTGTATGAGAAAATCAGTTGACAGTAAGGAGAGAGGCAGTTGGCAGTTAAACCAATGACAGTTAGCTAGCTTGACAGTTTATATAACCTTCAACCAATTTCGAACCATTCACTAAATGAACCAATTTTTTTCCCCAACACAAAATCGAAATCAGTCCAAAGAAAAGGAATCAATGTCAGTTTCTAATATACAAATTGACATAGGAATACTAATATTAAAACCAACATTCAGTCACCATGAAATCTAACAAATCAGTAAACTTAACAATGCATAAGAATTAGCATTCAAATTCAGTTCTAGGAAAGGAAATCAATTAACAGTTATTAAGGAAGGAATTCAACTCAGGTATTTAAGAAAAGGGAAATCGATTCTCAGCTATGGGGTTGACAGTGAATAATGAAATCATGACAGTTTACATGTCAATCAACCCCAACACCAATGTGTAACAATACGTATATAAAAATCAAAGTGACAATTCCATATCCCAGTCTATATACACTTTCGAAATTAGTTTAAAGGAAAGGAATTGGAAATCAATTTGACAGGTTAAAAAGGAAATGAAATATTTAACTAATGTATCAGTCCCATTCAGAACAGCCCCATTCCCATGTTCGAATTCTACTACCAAGTGCAAAACCAAATCTAACATATAAAAATCAATCTAGCAGGTACTAATACGTATGTCCAGGATCCAATATGACAATTTAATCATTAATCAACAGTTTAAAATGGAATTTAAACTCAGGAATTTAGAAATTGAATGCATGTATCAGTTATAATGGGAATTTCGAATTCGAATAAACAAAAAACATTAATGTTATAAACTAAGAGTTGGTAATTAATAAAGCATGTGTACACGTGTCTTGGGGTGTCTTTGTGTCCAGGAAATTGGACACAAATCGTGTCCAATCAACAAAACATCCTAATATACAGAACCAGGCACAGCCGTGTCGTGCGGTGAGGACGAAGCCTCGTGCTCGCGACACAGAGCAACTCGTGTCCCGTGCTTGTGCATAAGGGTTCGCCAGGGATAGGTCTAGGGTGTCATCACCCTGAATCGGGTCGGGGACGTGTCGTGTCCATGTAATAAGGGCGTATCAGACGCGATTTCCCGACTGATACTGCGCAGTAAAATCCCAATGTGCGTGTCCGTGCTCTCTCGATACGACACGATCTCGTATCAAACTCATGGGGTGCACTGTCAGTCACTGCCCCCATCCTTACGCCAAATTGCAGCTATCCATGTGGCGTATGCAGCGAACACGAGGGGTGCATGAGCAGGGGACTGAGCACGTACGTCGTACAACGAGTTCGTGTCCGATTCGGACACGGACACGACTCGAATTCGTGCTCAGTCTTCATAAAATATTGCATACACACATAGATCTATAATCCCATGTAATTAGTTTTTCAAAAATCAAAAATAAAATCCTTTGTGACATTTTATCAAACACATGCACACATAACATGATACGTGTCCGATACAGACACCAAACGGACACGAATCGACACAAAACCAATACCTACGGCTAGGGGACACCTAGGGCTTCCTATCCATGCAAAGAAAACAAAAATCTATGAAAGGAATAGGAAGTTACCTATATGTACAATTTGCATAAAAAAGCTTCAAAAAGGGGGTTTTCTCCTTGATGGCCAAGTGCTCCAAATTGGTCCAAACCTGAGATTCCTCTCCATGAACAGCAAGTAGAGGTGGATTAGGAACTAATGCAAAAGACTAGAGGGAAAAAGGAATTAAAACAAGGAAACTAGGGCTTGAGGAAGATTCCTATACCTTTCCTTCTTCAAAATGTTGAAACGCAATAAAGAGGCAAGAACCCTAAATGAAGAGATTATTTATAGGGGGAATAGCCCTAGGTGGCTGTTCATAAAGTGATAGTTAGGGTTAGGGTTGAGTCTAATAGGCTATGGACCTATTTGCACTAGTCATGGAACCAAATTTTAAGTATCAAGCCTATGGTCCAAATCACTATGCCTTCTATCCAAGTCTTGATTCCTACATGAATAATTTAGATTAACTTAAGTTAGACTAGGGTTCTACAATGCTAACCAAGTCACCATAGCTAGGGTCAACTTCTAGGTTAGTCTACAAAGTCTCAACTAGTCAAGACTAACATAACACATAGCAATATTTAATTTATATTAAATTTACAGAAATTCCCATAAATTATAATAAATTCAAATAAATCCTAAAATGACCAAAATATCCTCTAGGCTAAAATGTACTAATTAAACATCCTAATCACATGGCTAGGCTCTAGGGTTACACTAGCAAGACACCAAATCATAAGTCATAATTTAAATAGTTTAAAAATAATTAAAAAATCACTAAAAATCATAATATGAAATAAATATCAATAAATAATAATTATAATTACAAAATTTCAAAATTACCCTCATTTGGAAAACTGGGTGTTACAATCCTACCCACCTTATAAAAATTTCATCCTCGAAATTAAGATGATCGTACCCCCCTTCTAGGTCTAACATAGTCAAGGGTCAATCAGTGAAGTAGGCTTCGATCCCCTTGAAAGGGTCAATGTCCGCGAACTCCGTCCGGATGATGTCATTGGTGGACACGTATTTCATACATTGGTAGAGTGTGGATGGTACCACCATGTACTCATGCAGCCACGGACGACCCAGTAGGAGGTTGTAGTTGACATCGACGTCCACGACATAACAAGTTACCTCGGTTCTGAGGTTGCCGATATGATATTTCAGCCGTATTTTGCCCAGCGGCTCGCTTTTGGTAGCATTGAAGCCACTGATTGTAGTATTGGAAGGCGCCAGACGGTACATTGGGATCTCCAGCGTTGAGAGCAGTATCTTCGGAATGATGCTGAGGGAAGACCCCGTATCGATCTGAATCCGCTTCACCTTGACAGAACCGATATATCCTGTATAATACAGCGGCCTGTTGTGTCGGTTGTGCTTGAGCAGCATGTCTTATTGGGTGAAGGTTATGTTGGGGATAACTTCATCCGCACAATGACAGTGCGCACATGTAGTCGAAGTATCCTCAGGCTGCTTGACCTGACTGATGAAAGACTCAGTATCCCTCAGGGCTTCACAGAGAGCTTCACGAGTGTCCTTGGAAAGACGAACGAGCTCAAACATAGATAGGCGGGCAGGAGTACTGGCAAGTTGTGCCAGTATGTCGAAGTTGTGGGGCTTGGCTAGCCCCGAAGCATTCTCCTTTCGCAGAGGCTTGTCGAAACGGGCCTCTACATGCTTCTGCTTATTGGCTGCTGGGGGCTTAGATGGGCCCTCTTTCTGGGCAGCAAGGACGGTGCAAGGAGGCACCACATCGACGGCAGCTTCGTCAGGTTGGGCGTTCTGATGTGAACGCGTCTGTACAGAAAGTGCCTCTTCCGCAGAGGAAGAGACCATGCGGTAAGACTTGATCTTCCTGCCCTTAGTTTTGGAGACAGAGCGTACCTCCGGCTGAGTAACCTCGGAGACGAGATCAGGGTAAACCCACAAGACCTCTTCCCGAGATGTGGTGAGTGGGATGAGTCCACTCACATTGTCACGAGTAGGTGGTAAGTTAATCCCCTCCATTGTCGCCTTAGGGATGGGTACGACGCCATCTTGTGTTGTGGTTGGCAGCAAAGTGCCAAATTGGAGTGACACCAGGTTGGCCGAAACCGTTTTCTCCTCGTAGTCGACGGAGATAACATCCGTAATGATCATGCGCTGGATGTAGTTTTTGAGGACGTAGCAGTCCTTAATTGGATATCAGACAAACCGATGGTAGTGACAGTACCTCGGATTGTCCACTTTCCTAACCTCGTCGGGACGCTTCGGGTCTGGCAATTTGATCTTGTCACCCTGCTTCGGTATCTCAAAAAGTTGCAGGGTGTCTTCATCGTTGAAAGAATAAACCTCCTTTGGCCTTGGTGCAAGTGGAGGCTTCTGAGTAGGTGCCGATGCACCTTTGGAGGCATTGACAGTCAATGCCTATTTTCCCTTCGTCTCTCGTTCGGGGTTGTTGGCTGCAGGCCATTTTTTCTTGTCCTCAAAGACAGGAAAGTAACTCCCAGAAGGTGAGCATTGGACGCCTTCTTTTCTGCTGCTTCTGCTTCGATGATCAAGGAACTCCAATCGGGATGAGGAGTAGAGTTGAGCCAGAGTTTGACTGCGGGTAGCATGTTCATGCTGCAGGAGGAGAGGAATGCATGTTCTGGCATGCCCGAAGGCAGTCTGAAGCAGGCCTGTCGAAAGCGTTCGATGAATACTCGAACTGATTCCTTCTCCTTCTGGCGTATCTCTATGAGGGATGCTATTGTCATGTCCTTCCCGCTGTCATAGAAACGGTCGAGGAAGAAACGTGTCAAGTCATCGAAGGAAGATATGGAGTTATCTGGAAGACTGCAGTACCAGTCGTACGCCACTCCTTTCAGTTCCCGACAAATATGCTGGTGAGTAGTGCATCATCCTTCGGGAGATGTCCCGTTTGAGACTGGAAGTATGTCAGATAACGACGTGGAGAGTCCTTTCCGTCGTATGGCGTCAGTGTTTGTGGTTTATACTTAGGAGGATAAACCACTTTGTTCCATTCGAGGGGATAAGGTTGGGGGATTCCCATCTTTTGGCGCTCCCCTTGTCTATTCTTGGACTCAAAGCGCTCGCGCAAGTCCCAGATCATCTCGACCACGTCTTTCGTGGAGCTGGGAGTCGAGAAAGGTGGTACCGCCTGGAGTTGAGCATTTGAGGGCTCCGACGTCCGAGGTGACTCACGGCGATCTGTATCCAAGGATACCCGTTGAAGGGGTACGCTTGATTCTTTATTGGCCCCATGGTCATGACCAGTAGACGGTGCCCTGGCCAAAGCGGACCATATATCAAACACTGCTTGAGTCAGTGTTTGCATGAAGGCAGAGAGGGTTTTGAGTCCTCCCTCCAAGGTATCCATGCGCTGGACGAGGTCTGCTGGCGGCGCATCAGGCTCGGCATCACCCCCAGTCATGTATACTGTCATGACACGGCTGGAGTCGGATGGATCAGTTGAGGCTTCACTCTCGGCCTCGCTCTCTTGTAGAAAAGAAACTTCTCCCGGAGCCTCGTCTTGGCTACCTCCAGCGACATTCTGGAGGACATCCTCGACTTCAGGAGCATCCGTAAGGGCCTGATTACCCCCAGTTCTGTCTTGGAGGACTTTTTCGTCTTTGAAACGTGGATCCACAGGGGCCAGACCACCCCCAGCTACGTCCGGGAGGCTGACTTCGTCTCCAGGATGAAGATCCACCCCAGCTGTGCTCTGGAAGACATCTTCGCCTTCAGAAGGGGGATCAACACGTATTGACTACCCCCAGCTTCCTTCAAGATCTTCTTTCTTCCCCGAGTGCCTTCAAACACTCCGGAGGACGGAACAGTTGTCTTGGTTTTCCTCAGCTGGCTCTTGGATGAGGACGAGGAATTGCCAGTCGCCTTTTGGATTAACGAGGAGTTAGAGATTACGTTGTATGAAGCAATATTTAGTTTTGGCTCCTCTTTTATCTTCTTCGCGAGGCGACGTCGGAGGGGTGTTGATGATTGCAGTCGCTGGAACATCGACTGTCTTGGTGGAACTGCTGCCTTGCAACAGCAGTTGATGGTGACTACAACACAGGTGTGCCCTATGAGGGGCGTATTATGCTTGTCAACCGACTCTCCTGATCGATGTTTGTGAGTGATCACGTTACGCAGATCGTTGGAGAAGAGTGCCACCTTCGTACCCCCATCAGGCGCATGGCAAGGCCAAGCACCGGGGTGGTCAAGTGAATGCTGCACCCCTGATCCAACACCAAACAGGCGCTCAGATCAGTAGTAGGGGAATAATATTTACAGTGACTTGAACGAACCTCAGACGCACAACCAGTGGAGGTGCGGAAGTTCAAGACCATAGAGCTTGCCTTGCTCGACTTGGTTGCGAACGCAACAGATATGCCCAAGTGAGACAAGGACTTTGAAGGTCGACTCATTTCTGGCGCAGAAGCACCCGAGTCGACCTTATACAGCTTACCATCAGTAGCGCACATGATTATGAGCGCATGCTTCTGATTTGCTACCGGCATAGCACGTTTGAGACACATGACCCGTGCTGCCTTGGACTTCTTCGTACTAGCCCGCTGGGGCCCATAGTACTCAGAGTCCAAATTCTCCTCGCCACTACAGCGAGTGAGTCTGTCAAAGACAAAGACCTTCTGTGGTGCATCAGAGGTGATGCACGGGGCATTAGCTGCGTCCCTGCTCCGTCGACGCATCTTTCTCGCCTGAGAAGGAGATGGCTGGAGAATGTGGTCAGTCGTACATTTTTTCGAGAGATGTGCTATACCGGTGGGCGTATCTTGGTTGCTGAAGACGTCAGCAGGAAGGGAAATCTGTATTGGCATATCCCCTTCGGTGGTGGGGCCAAAGGCGTCGACCTTGCGCACCCAGACTTGGCGAGTCTTCTTCAGCTTCGGCAGCCGCTTCGAAGGACTCGCACTGCCTTCAGAGATGAACTCCTCGTACGCCTGTTGATTGAGGCGTACGAACAGTATCTTGTGGGAGGAGCCCACCTTCACGTCATTGACTTGCGATACAGCTTTCTCGGTGGAGAAGAAAGAGGTCCCCAGCAGAGTCGCCAGCTTGTTTGTCATTAAAATCTTTTGATTGCAAATTTTAATTACAAACAGAACAGTATAACAATGTAGAACTTAGACGTAGTCCTAGGAGTACACTTTTGTTTATCTGGATCCCTTGTGCCGATGGAGCGAGTGGTAATGCGTTGACTTCGTTGACGATCTGACGACGGTGTTCGGTTCTCTGAAGGTCTGAGTTGCTCTGGGTGCTCGAGCTTGCGGAGAGGAAGAAGACGTTGAGTGTCTGTATCTGCCCCTCTGTATATGTATGTCGGTGGTTGTGTGATGTGTGTAAGAAGGAAGTGATCCCTCTATTTATATCTTTGCAGGCTGGCTGCTCATGCGCGTATATGTAGGATATGCTTGTACGCGGGGATGCCACATGGTGGTTGCTGATGGAGGCGCATGGGCGATGCGCTCTGATTGAGGAGTTGAACCCTTCCTGTTGCCTTTGTGGGCTGCGGCTGAGCTGACACGTAGCAATGGAGAGGATCTTTCAGTTGCTGAGATCTTAGATGATTAGCACCCTATCATAGGTTGAATCAAGTCAAAGGACACGTGTCGTAGGTCCATGGCTCGAAGATCTCGGATTTGGTAGGGAATGATCTGATAGGATGCGCCTGGGATTGGGCACATGAGGAGACTTTAGCTCGTAACCTTTAGGAGTCACGAACCAGTCGGGGCGCATGGCTTCTGAGGCGCATATGGGACTTCAGTAGTGACTTTGACTTCTGTCTTTAGGGATCAGAAAAAAAGTCTGAGGCACATGGCTTTTGAGGCGCATGCAGAGATTTGGGCGCATGACTGCGGAGGTACATGCGAAATGGTTGGGCGGCCACGTGGCTTGTAACCGCCGGAGGAAAGTAATGATGATGCTGACGTTGGTGACGCTTCGTCTTCTAAAAAAGATGTCAACTGTTCAGTCCTCGGGGGACATGCTGCCAACTCTGTCAGACTTCAGCATTTAATGTTCTTTGACGGGTGATGGGCTGTTTGAGTGGGCGCATCGATCGACGTTCTACTAGGCGTATGGGGACGCATGGGAGAGCATCCTTATGAGGCGCTTCGAGCTGATGGGTGTGTCTGTATGATGCGCGGTCTAACCGACGCATCCGTTTTGTATGACACGTCTTTATTGGTCCAACTGTTACGTTCTTCGAGTGCTTTAAATAGCAGTTTTTAACTTGGCTGAATTTGAAGTGTCAGGTTCATCACCATTAATGCAAATTCATTGCACGAGATTCGGAGAGCCAGCCACTTGGCGCATGGGTTTGATTTGCCCGGCCTATAAATAGTGGCATGGAGAGGGTTTGCTTCTCGTTCTCTCACGTCCTCCTGAAATGAACTTTATTTTGCCCGAGCACATTCTATTGACGAGATGCTCCCGAGGGTGAAGATGCGATGTATTGTCTTTATTGATGCACTTGAAGGTGACTGTTACATCCAAAAGTCGGAGTCGAGGGCTTCCGTGGCAGACGGAAGGTGCATGTTGCATCCAAAGATCGGGATGCTCGAGCCTCGTCTTCGTTATGTCGGAAGAGCCGCAGATCGAAATTACGGTGCTCCGATCATCTTCCTTAGGGTTTGGGAGAGCTCCTCCTCCCGCTAGAGTGGGTGTTGCCCATTCTGGTTGGGTTAAAAGCTGCTTCTTTAGCCGTAGGTTGATTTGCGGTGCTCTTCTCTTCCTTGGTTTGGAGAGCTCTTTCTCCAGCTAGAGGGTTGATTGTCACCCTCGTTCTGCTCAATAAATGCTTCATTAGTCGAAGCATTTGATGGCGCATATGCTGGATGCGCCTGGCTGAAGGACAACACATAACTGAGCTGCTGAAGGGATGCACATAACTGAGGATGCACATAACTGAGCTGCTGAAGGGATGCGACTGGCTGAGAGCGCATGGCGAGATACGCCTGTTTGAGAGCGCATGGTGGTTGCTGCGCCTAGCTGTAGACTTAGGGTCTTTTCTTTGTAGAAATTCTCCTTTGTACAGCTCTTTTTTAGACATGTAATAGACTTTTATATGAAATAAAAATCCTCTTTTAATGTCTATACTTTTGCTTTGCTGTGCCAAGTACTTTATCTGAGCTCCCTGGCGCATGTAATGTTTGGCGCATAGGATTTCTGGTCCTGAAATTCTATACTTCTACACACGTCAGCTTCGTGATCATGAGAGGAATATCCAACTCACGACTTGGGGTTAGCAGCGGTAGTTTTCGCGCTTAAGTTGTGGAGGCATTATTTGTATGGAGATCGGGTAGAGATTTTTACCGACCACAAGAGTCTTAAGTATGTGTTTACCCAGAAGGATCTTAACATGCGTCAGAGGAGATGGCTAGAGCTACTTGTGGATTATGACATCAACTTGCAGTATCATCCTGGGAAGGCCAACGTTGTTGCAGATGCATTGAGCAGAAGAGTCGAAGTTTATTTTCTAACAGCACAACCAGAGTTGTTAGCAGATCTTCAGAAGATGGGTATTAAAGTTGTTCTTCCTACCAATATGGCATTGATGGCCAGCATACAAATTCAGTCCAGCATAGTTAAAAGGGTTAAGTTAGCTTAGTCAACAGATTCTAAGCTTCAGCGGCTCAGAGCAGAATGTGTAGCAGGACGAAGACTAGAGTTATGTATTCATGAAGATGGTACACTTTGACATGGAAGGTATCTTTGTGTACCGAGTAGTGATATCAGACAGGAGATCATGGCAGAGGCTCATAGTTCGCAGTATTCGATTCATTTCGACGGTACGAAGATGTATCGTGATATCCGTCAAAATTTCTAGTAGAATGGCATGAAGAGGAAGATAGCCTGGATTGTCTCTCGTTGTTTGGTTTGTCAGCAAGTTAAAGCCGAACATCAGAGACCAGCTGGACTTCTTCAACCTTTACCGATCCCAGAATGGAAATGGGAGCACATTACCATGAATTTTGTAACTGGATTACCTAGATCCCTAGCTGGAAGGGATGCTATCTGGGTTATAGTTGACAGACTCACCAAAGTAGCTCATTTTATCCCTTTCAGAATCGGTCAGTCGACGGATCAGCTTGCAGAGATGTACCTCAGGCAGATAGTCAGATTGTATGGAGTTCCAGTTAGTATCATATCAGACAGAGATTCAAGATTTATATCACACTTTTGGCAGAGTCTCCAAGAGAGCTTGGAGACTCGTCTCAAGTTCAGTTCAGCTTATCATCCACAGACAGATGGTCAGTCAGAACGAACAATTCAAACTCTTAAAAATATGTTAAGATCATGTACACTTGACTTCGGTAGTTCATGGAAAGATCACTTGTACCTAGTGGAGTTCTCGTACAACAACAGTTTCCAGGCCAGTATCCAGATGGCACCCTTTGAAGCCTTGTACGGCAGGAAGTACAGATCTCCTTTAGCTTGGGATGACATCGGTGAGAGGCAAATGCTTAGACCAGAGATGGTAATACGGACTATTGAGGTGGTCAGACAAGTCAGAGATCATCTTCGAGTTGCACAAGATCGCCAGCGTCATTAGGTTGATTCCCATCGACGTCCCCTTGAATTTTCTATCAGCGACCATGTATTCCTTAGGATCTTGCCTACCCGTAGTGTCATTCATTTCGGCGTACGGGAAAAGCTTAGTCCTAGGTATATAGGGTCGTTCGACATTCTAGAGCGGGTAAGTGATGTGTCCTATCGTCTCACTCTTCCGCCGTCGTTACGTGATGTACATGATGTCTTCCATGTATCCCAATTGTGACGGTATATCTCGGATCCGAGTCATGTCCTTGATCATTCGGAATTGGTTGTTGGTACCAACCTTTTGTATGAGGAGAGACCCGTATCCATATTGGACCGAAGAGAGAAGATACTCAAGAATAAGACTATCAAGTTAGTCCGTATAGCTTGGGGTCACCACTCTTTGGGTGAGTCAACGTGGGAGCGTGAAGATGATATCCGATCGCGATATTCCGACCTGCTTGACTCGTAAGGTATAATGTCTTCTTATGCCTTATGCCTTCAACTTCTTTGCTTGCATGAATGATTGCTTGATTGATTGCTTAGTTATAACTTGCCTGTAACTAGTATAGCTTACTCGACATCTCTAGCCTCTTGATTAAATTCTGAGGACAGAATTCTTTTAAGGTGGGTAGAGTTGTCACTTTCGTTTTTTGTTATACGTATTTTCAGTATACATGTACAGAATTCTGACCCGTAATCAGACTTGTCTAGCTTAATCTTGCATGACTTAGTTTATTTTGGTTTATCTTGACTTGGGTTCGGCTTAGGTTGGTTTGTTTAGGGTGGTTCATCATGAACCCAACCCCCTACCTACCACCATCTCCATTTAAAATCCACCAACCCTTTCTCTCTCTTCATTACTTCTTACTTTTCATTTACTCTTCTTCTTCCTTATAACTCTCTCCACCTACCAAGAGAGAGGCTTAGGCAAGTACAACTTGCTTCATGGAGGAACTCCATTTTGTTGTTTCATTGTCTTCCTCACGAGATTCTAAGACACTTTAGTACTTAGCATTTTCCACTTCCATGGTTTATTTCTTGTAGATCTAAGTTTGTTGCATTTTTGGATTTCTTGGGTTTTGATCTATCAAATTTCCTTATTTTCAGGTTTTGGTTGTTCCTTGTTGTGGAGAATTTTGTTCTACCCCATTTTTGATCTATGAAAGTCCCATTTTTGGCTTAGATTGAAGGTTTCATGGAGTTTGGAGTTCTGGAGATTCTATACGCCCACGTTTATACGTGCTCGCGTAATATCAAGCTCTACGTCCACGTTTATACGTGCTCGCATAATATCAAGCTCTATGCCCACGTTTATTCGTGTCAGCGTGAATCTATTTTACGCGTAAAACAAAGTCTACACTGCCTTTGCGTAAAACAAGTTTTACGCGTAACTTTACTTGATTTATGCGTACTCTTTTATGTGTACTATTTTATACGTACTCCTTCACGCGTACTCTTTTTACGCGCGTACTCTTTTACGCATATTCCTTCGTGCGTACTCTTTTACGCGTATTCCTTCGTGCGTACTCTTTTACGCGTATTCCTTCACGCATACTCTTTTATGTGTATTCCTTCACGCGTACTCTTTTATGCGTATTCTTTTACGCATACTTCCTTTGTGCATACTTCCCTGGCGTACTCCCCTTGGCGTACTCCTTTGGCGTACTCTCCTGTCCGGAGGCTTCTTAGTGCTAGCGTATCTTATCCCCCATTGCCCGGCGTAGTATAGCCCTGGCATCCATTGCCCTAGATTCACCTTTATTGGGCACGTGGCACCCCCTTATTATATCCTTACATCTTTTGACATGAACTCGATATAATCATGATATGTTAATATTATAATGATAGTCTGTGCACGGCATGATTTTGTGACAACTCATGGTAGTGGCCCGTCGTGGCGTGCTCCTAACAACCCGTCGTGGCGTGCTCCTAACAAGTAACATGACATGATGGTGACCCGCTGTGGTGTACCCCTAACAAGTAATCCTGACATAAACTCATGAACACCGTTGCGACGGTTATCTTAACCTGCTAAGTAATCTTGACATGTAACCTTGAACGCTGTTGCGACGGCTAACTTGACATGCTAAGAACATTCTCGTCTTGACACCGTGGGAGATTGCTTTGGACTTTGTCTGTAAAAGCAACTAGTCTAGTCTCGTCTTATATCATGTCTAGGACATGAGTCCCTGGTTACCACGGTCGGGGATTCATTCTAAGGGAGATTTCCCCAGTTACAGGAGATCCCGTTATCCCGGCTACACCTTATGGACTTGTAGCCTGCCGTCGAGTAGGGCACATTTCCAGTCCACTGTCATGTGGGACACTCATGAAACAAGTATAAGGCACACTGTTATGTGTTGCACTCTAAGCCATCTAATAATTATGGATAACTTTGATAATCAACCTTGACTGGATAACCTGGATAGCTGCAGGGCCTGTGACTGCTGGAACATCTTATTGTATCTTGCTAGTAACTAGGCTTGTGATAACCCTAGTTAGTTAAAGTATCAAGCCGTATTCATTGCTTGGCTATGATTGATTGGATGGAGTCCAGCCCAGTCTAGTCTTGTCCTGATCCTGTACAAGATTGTTATATGACCTGATTGCTTGTGCTTCACTTTATCGATAAATGGTAGAAAACCAAGTTCCGTTTAGATGAAGGGTTACAACCCCGGTCCTTGTTTGGTTTAAGGGTTGTAATTTGGTTATCTGAATAGTCCCATGGTTACCTTATCGTATATTATCATGATTTTCTATATCCCCAGTCTTTTATTATATAATTGTGTTTTTGTGCTAATTGTTGGTTTTAGTTCTTAAGTGAAGCCTTCCTTGTGGCACTTGCTCTTTTTGGGGTCTGACCCAGCTAGTTTTGTAAGGCCAGATTTCGGAGTAGGACCTGAGGATCTCCCAGCCTTCCAGCAGATGGTGAACACTAGGCGCAACTCTGGCAACGAGTGGGTTTTATTTTGCTCCCCCACTCCATTGTAAATTATTTTTTTGAGGCGTTTAGCCGCCGAGTAAGTGTTAGCTCGTTTGCAACTTTACTTACTGTCTGCCTATGGGCTGTAACATGATTGACAAATCCTAGGGTTGATCATGTATGACTTGAAACTCTTGCTAGTCTTCGCATTTTGTATGACTAGATTCATGATCATCTGAATACGTAATGTATGGGATGCCTTACCTTGTATGTCTGATAATCTACCATCTTGTTACATTTACTTGCTTGCTTGAGATTGAGACACTAGGCTTGTTCTTGACCTTAAGAGACTATTGGCTTATAGTTAAACCCTCATGTATCTAGACAGCCGAGACCGTATATCGAGGTAAAATTCACTTTAATATACGTAACTGGCTGTGTCTGTCCCCGCTCTCCAGTATTCTGGTTTTTGGGACATGATAGTACCTCATCGTGGTGTCGTACCTACTTTAACATGAGGAACACCTCCCCTTTGTAGTGCTGGCTACCCCTCTTTAATTTTATCATACAGCATTAGGCTACCTGCCTATTTGCGGTGCTACTCCGTTGTGACTTGTCTCACAAAGCTGAGGCATTACCCCTAACCGGAAACCTCATGGTGGAGTCACCCCACTATAGCATGGAGTTACACTCCTTGTAGTACTGCACTATCGTGCTTCCTGTAAATCACACCAGGCATTCACTCTGCCTGAGAACTCATTAAGACGTTTAAGCCAACCTTCCTACAGGATCCGTTTTCCGCAGAAAATAACAGTAGACAACAGTGGTTGTAGGTCCGTAACCTCTCCATGTCACAGAGGACAAGTACCTATCGTTCCTGATATTCTTCCGGTTAATAGTCCTTCCTTGAACCAAAAGCTAGATGCCTAGTAGATTTCTCTTTGAACTAATAGCATAAAACTTTATGGTAGGAATGTAATAACACAATATCAGAATACCTTCAAGCCCATTTTACAAGTTGTGTCATCGACCAGCTGGCGCTTGAGGCCCTTGGTGAACGGATCCGCCAGGTTCTTCCGACTCTGAACATTAATTACTGCAATAACACCCCTCTTGATGAGATCGTGTACTGCCCTGTACTTCAACCGCACAGTCCTCTTCTTCCCGTTGAAGAGTTCATTTGATGCCACCGCCGTAGTCGCCTGGTTGTCACAGTATGCAGTCGCCTGGTTGTCACAGTATATCTGTATCGTCGGTATTTACTCCCCAGCCACTGGAAGATCATACATGAGCTCCCGAAGCTATTCTGTTTCCTCAGTTACGGTATCAAGTGCAAAGAACTCAGATTCTATGGATGACCGCGAGAGCATAGTCTGCTTCTTCGATTTTCACGATATAGCAGCTCCACCCATTGTGAAAATGTATCTACCTGTGGACCTCTCGCTCTCCACTTTTGAGCACCAGCTGGCATCACTGAAGCCTTCCACTACCGATGGATCTTCGTTGTAGTGCAGTACATATGTCTGAGTCTTCTTGAGATATCTTATAACCCGTTTCACAGTTTTTCAGTGCTCAATGCCTGGGTTGCTTGTGAAATGACTCAGCACTCCCACGACGAAATCTATATTAGACCTTGTGGCAGTAGTATCATACATCAAACTTCCGATTACGCTTGCATACTCCAGCTGCCTGACGCTTTCTCCTGAATTAGGCTTCATCTTCAGATCACACCTGCACGGCGTATCGATCCCTGGAAGATCCTGATACCCGTAATGAGTGATCATCTTCTCAACATAATGAGACAGTGACAGCGCTAGTCCAGTGTCTTTCCGGATGATATTGATCCCTAAGATCACATCAGCTTCCCCAAAGTCCTTCATACTGAACTTGCTCGAGATGAACTTCTTTGTCTCCGTGACACAGCCCATATCCGTACCTAGGATCAGCATGTCGTCCACGTACAGACAAACGATCACACCTCTTCCATTAGCAAACTTCGTGTAAACACACTTGTCCGTCTCGCTGACCATGTTGCCATTTGACCTTATAACCTTGTTAAATTTCTCATACCTCATCTTGGGAGTCTGTTTAAGACTGTACAAGGATTTTATCAACTTGTAGACTTTGTCTTCAAGACCCTTGACGATAAATCCCTCTGGCTGTTGCATATAAATCTCTTCGATCAGCTCGCCATTTAGGAATGTCGTTTTCACATCCATCTGATGTATCACCAGCTTGTGTATTGCTGCAAGTGCAATTAACAATCTGATGGTTGTCATCCGGGCTACTGGAGCATAGGTGTCAAAATAGTCGATCCTCTGCTTCTGAGAAAACCCTTTTGCCACTAGCCTGGCCTTGAACTTGTCAATGGTTCCATCAGCTTTCATCTTCTTCTTGAAGATCCACTTGCATCCATGGGTTTTGCTCATTCATGTAAATCAACCAACACCCAAGTGTTATTGGAAGTGATTGAGTCAATTTCATTATCTATCGCCTCCTTCCAGAAGACAGTATCGCTGGTATTCATCGCCTCATCGTATGTAAGCGGATCTTCTTCCATATGATAGGTGACAAAGTCATCTCCGAAATTCTTTGGTCTTCTCGCTCGCTTAGTCGATGGCTCATCGAGTTATAGTTCAATTGTTGTCTCCTCACCAACAACTTTATCTTGGACTACCGGTTCATTAGAGATCTCAGTCTCCTTTGCACCTTCATCATTCTCCGGAATGTCCGTAAGAACAATGTTCTTGTATATTGCAAACTTATCTTCAAAGTATTCCGTATCGCGAGATTCGATGATATAATTTGATTCAATATTAAGAAATCTTCGAGCATTACTCTTCTCGGCATACCCCAAGAAGATCGTCTTCATAGTCCTTGTTCCCAGCTTCTGAATCTTCAGATCTGGGAGCTTGACATACGCCAGACACCCCCACACCTGAATGACATTCAAGTTAGGCCTGACTTAGAACCAAAGTTTATGAGGAGTTATATCCGAAGTTGCATATGACACCCTATTCAGAATAAAAGTGGCCGTCAATGCAGCTTCTCCCCAGTAGTATTTCGGAAGGCCCACAGTTAACAATATCGAGTTCATCATTTCGGTTAACGTTCTGTTCTTTCTCTCTGCTACTCCGTTAGATTGAGGAGAATACGAAGCAGTAGTCTTATTGATGATTCTATGTTCTTTACAGAACAATGTGAATTCATGAGACCGATACTCTCCGCCTCGATCACTTCTTAGCCTTTTGAATTGTTATCCAGTTTGCCATTCAGCTTCGGCTCTGAACTCCTTGAACTTTTTGAACGTTTCGTCTTTAGACTTGAACAAGTAGACGAACGCATAATTTGAGAAGTCATCGATGAAGGTTATAAAGTACTTCATCCCGGCCTTTATAGAGAATTGCTTAAAGTCACATATATTTGAGTGTACTAACTCAAGAAGATCTGTGCTTCGATTGACCCGATGAAAGGGTTGTCTAGTGATCTTCGTCTGAGCACATTCTTCACACTTCTCTACCTTACCCCCACATTTGGAGATAAGTCCTAGACTAGACATTTTATGTATTCTTTTACAATGAACATGTCCTAGCCTATTATGCCATAACTCAAGAAAATAATCAGAACGAGCGATTGCATTGATTTCATTTGACTGGTTTACAAGCTGAATTCTAAACATTCCTTCGGTTTGAAAAGCCTTTCCGAAGTATGTCCCCTTTTTGGACATCACCATCTGCCCAGCATTGATATCCATCCTTAAGCCTGCGTTGCTAAGCAGGCTCCCAGAGATCAGGTTCTTGGCAATCAACGGAACATGCTTCACACCTTGAAGCGTCAGAGTGTTTTCGGAAGTAAGTTTCAGCTCCACAGTCCTGATCCCCAGAACTTCAGCTTGGGCCTGGTTTGCCATGATAACTTTCTTAGAAGTTGCCTGGTACGTAACGAACCATTCTTTGCCAGAGCAGACATGACAGATCGTACCAGTGTCTATCCACCAGTCAGAGTCAGCCCCCACAGCTGTGACCTGAGCAATCATAGCAACAATGTTAGAAACCATAGAAACCTTGCTAGGCTTACCTTGCTCAGCATGTTTGGGCTTGGATTTGCATTCACTCTTGTAGTGGTCCTTCTTGCCACAGTTGAAGCAAGTCACGTGGGCCTTGGACTTCCGTTGCTTGAACGAAGGACCCTTCACTTTAGTGGAGTCCTTCTTCTTGTGATGAGAAGCCACCGGCTTCCCCTTGAACTCTCTTGTCTGCACCAAGTTGGTCTTAGCCAGTTGTTTGGACAGAGAGTCCATCTTCTGTTGAGATCGCATTTCGTCCTCAACGTGGATCTCTTGTAGAAGATCTTCCAAGCTCTACCTCAAGTGAAGGAATTCCTGAAGTTGCGCCAGAAGTTGGATGACGAGAAGTTGGATGTCCAGCTTCTTTCGATGCATTCTAGTATAGAAGTTGCTCCAACAGCAGGAAGTTTTGAGACTATCCCTCCAACGACAAACTTGTCAACGAGGGGTATCTTCTCGTCATCCAACTTCTGGCGCAACTTCAGGAATTCCTTCACTTGAGGTAGCATCGCCATATCGTCTTTGAAGAGCCACTTGTGGTACTTCTCGACGATGAAGATTTTGGACCTGTTCTCATCATCTTCATATAGCTTACCCAAAGAATTCCAGATCTCTTTGGCCTTCTCCTTTTTGGAATATGACTCTGCCAGAGAGTCTTCCATAGAATTAAGAATCGGTAATTTTGTCACGACCAGCACCCAGTGTAGGGGCACGAGAAGTGGGTACGTCCAGCTTACGCCGCAGTGTCGACAGTAGAACGTTGTTCTAGGTCACTATCACAAAATAAATACAATATGATATACTCTCCGAACGGAGGACAAATCACATAAGGTACAACTCAATCACAAATCTAGAGATGGAAATAGTATGATATGATAGATATGAAATCTCAAAAGAGAACATACAAACAGAAGAAAAAAAAAGTCTAAGTGTCTAAAAGACACAACATCATAAACATCCAAAAATAATACAACTCTAAAGTCAATACAAATAACATAATGAAAATAAGATAAAGCCTAGCTAATCTAGTCAAGCAGTAGGGATGACGTCCTCAGCTAGAGCAGGATCCTCCTGTGGGTCTAACTCACAGGTGTCGTCTAGATGGGCTCCATAATAGGTTGGACAGAAGTCATCAGTATCATCTATAATATTTTCAATAGGTCCAGTCGGGATAGGAGCGAGCACAATACATCTCACGCAGTTCATATCATGATAGAAAATATAAAGCATGCAAAAGAGTAAGATACATGAACTGTAAGAAGATGTACATAAAAATGAAAGATATTTGTAAACTGGAATATATACATGATAAGTAAGAACTGTAAGTGACTAGTAATTTAGAGCACAATATGGTTATGTAAATAGGTTAGGTTATACAATAAATGGGACTCCATTATACACGAGGGCACAAGGATCCAATCAAGTTACGTTACCTGTACAATAGTTTATCCATGGGCTCATGTGATCATGAGAGTACAAGATTGCACATGAGTATACATGAATAGGGGTGTACAATAAATACAATATGTTCATGAAAAGCACATGACAATATGTATTTGATGTACCCGAGGGGGGTAACATCACAAGAGAAGATCCATATAGTACCAATCTGTGATAACAATCGTGACAGCATCAAGTAAAGTGATCTAGAGCAAGAATATAAGTCCTGACAAGTATGAAACGATCCGAGAATGTACTCGTCTGCTACTCTGAATGACAGATGAATATCAGATGTCTGAACCGGAGTCGCAGTTTTCTAATTAAAGCAATATAGGTTATGATGTATTAAAAATAAGGTAAAAGAATTCTATAATGCAATCTACATGATTTCTAAGCCAATCTAGGTCAAAGTCAAACTCTGGTCAACCTTGGTCAAACTAGTCAACATCTTGGATTTGGTCAACTAGGTTAATCTTAGTCAACTAAGTCAAACACTAGTCAAGCTAGATCAATTGGTCACATATTGACTCAATGTTGACTTTTGGTCAACTCTAGTCAATTTGAACTATTTGGTCAAACTACAACCTATAGGGTTACTCTATACACTAGGCCTAGTACAATATAGGTACAATACATACATTCATACATGGATTACATTACCTACTTACATACACTCATGCATATCATTATATCTCATGTATACATATCATGCATATACATTACCTACTTACATATGGATACTTGCATACATGTTTCATTACAATACCTTGCATTACCCACATGCTTGCATTTCATCCATTCATTCATGCATTGTATTATATATTTTACTCTAGTTTACTTGCATTCATTCAACATTACATGTATACATTCATATATTTCATTACATGCATACATTTTATATCATGCATACTTGCATCTATACATTATATATTACACTCATACATATGAAGAGGGAAAAAAGGAAAAGAAGGGACTGAATGGACTGCATTAGCATACAATACATATTCTATTATGCATATATCATTCTCAGGTTTTGTTTTACAACATTCAGTTTACCTAACATTCAGTTTTCAGTTTTAAACATGCATTAAATTTAGTTCATTACATATATACCTACATTACATGATGCATATTAGATACTTGCATTCGTTTAAAAAAAGGGAAAAGAGGGTATGGAAAAGACTGTGACACAACACAGTAAAATCCTGAGTCAAACTCAGTTCAAGCATTCATTCAACTCAGGTTTTGTATTATTAACTCAATACAGTGCATACATTGTATACCTTAATGTAACCAACATTCATGTATACATATCAGAAGAAAGAGGGACTGATCAGTGGTTATCTCAGGAACATATATTCAGTTCAATTGATTGCAAACCCAAAACCTCATAACCAAATCCTATTGAATTCGAAATCTTAGAAAACCAATTCAATTCTAACTCTTAAATTTATTTATTCAATCAACATCAAGAACTGAGAATGAATTCTCAATATCTGAGAATCTATCTCATGTATTTTCAAAACCAAAACCAAAGTTTAAAACCCAAACATTTCAACATCAGGGATTGAAATCGTCATTTAAACATATCCAAATCTCTGAGAAAATATCAAATTCAAACATCAATTCAAAAACTGGAACAAAATACAGTTTATACTTCAAACTCAAATTCAAAATCCAATAATCAAATCGAAACCCAAATTAGATATGGAGGATAGTGTACAGTGGTGTGTCAAGTGTGTGTGCATGCTCGTGTACATGTGAGGGATGTCCTCGTGTCCAACAAAGAGTCAAATCGTGTCCAAACAGGGGGTCGACACAGTGTATCAGAGAAGTGCCTGATACTGTGCTGTTCACAGTATCGTGCAGAGATGTTGAGTCTATAAGGACACGACACACTCAACCATATATCTCGTGCATGTGCCTTGAGTTAGAGGGGGTCTAGGGTCGCCGTGTCCGAGTACGAAGTGGGTATCCGAACTCGATCAACGCATGTGACTGCGCAGTGTAAATTCGATACAAGTGAGATTTCTCCCAATCCACTCAACAAATTCACCTAGAATTTAATATGTGTCGTGTCAGTCATGTTCCCTATATGTCCACCAAGTTTGGGGTCACAAAGTGTCGTGTCGTGTCGTGTCCTACAGGACACTCGAGCAGCAGGGGAGCACTGTACTCCCCTGTGCAGTATCCTACGGGCGAGTTTGTGTCCAAAATGGACACGAACAGTGTTCCAAAATGTGCTCAGTCATCATGAATACATATCCCCACATATAGGGCTACATATTAGTGAAATTAGTTTTGAAAATGATGAACAAAAGATTCGTTTAGGCATTTCAACAAACACATATTTAAAAACACCGATACGTGTCTGATACACATACTAAATGGACACGAGATCCTACCATACTCAATCTACAGCTAGGGGACACCTAGATGGATGCAACTATGGAAAGAAATCATGAATTCATTAGGGTTTGTAGTGTTTTACCTATTGAGAGTTCAAACTCAATAAAAAGGCTCCTACGTGAGTTGTTCCCTCCACAAGCTATGGCCAAATGCTCTTCAAATCTTTGCTAGCAAGCCTCCACTAGC
This sequence comes from Iris pallida, assembly GCA_029216955.1. Classification (NCBI taxonomy): domain Eukaryota; kingdom Viridiplantae; phylum Streptophyta; class Magnoliopsida; order Asparagales; family Iridaceae; genus Iris; species Iris pallida. The sequence continues at coordinate 6,355,525 of JANAVB010002198.1, forward strand.
ATCCTCTACTATTGGGGATGACGATGCAATTGATTTGACTCAATTTGAGAATAATTTGGATTAAAAGGAAGAAATCGGGGAAGAACTAATTAGGGTTTCTTTGTAGGTGTTAAAAGAGGCAAGAACAAACATATGAGGATACTTATAGGGGGGATACTCCTAGGGCCGACCATAATAGAAATTAGGGTTAGGTTTAGATGTAGATGGGTGGCTAAGGCTTCTCCACATAAATTCAAGTCCAATCAATGGTTCAATTTAATCCTAAGGCTTTCTTTCTACAAATATCTTAAAGAAAATATCATACTACAATAATATCTAGATATTCCTAACCTTGGCATTTAGCTTAGAAGGTTCTTAAGTAATATCTAGTCTCATGGTCATATCTAGATTAGGTTAACTTCTAGGTTAAGGCTTAAATAATTAACTACCACATATTTAATTAATACAATTTACAATTTCACAAAATTATCAAAATGACCAAAATATCCTTAGGCTAAAAAGTGGTAATTTATAATTCTAATCACATGACTAGGCTCCCATGGTCATGGTTAGTCTCTAGGCTTAACAATTCCAGGATTACACTAGTTAACCATCAAAATCACAATTCAATATTTTAAACAGTATTAAATTAATTAAAATTTACCAAAAATCACTATCATGAATTAAATCCTATTATTGAATAATCAAAATTATAAAAGTTCAAAATTATTCTCATTTTAGAAAAGTGGGTGTTACAAATTACAGATGATGTTTTCTCTCTTCCATTTGCTCTGCTTGACGAGTACAACAGCAATAGCATCTGCAGTTTCTCCTTCTGGAATCGTCAGTTCATCCTCAATCAACACATGGTCTACGTCCACGAGTTGAAGATTAAGGGTGACCTTTCTCTTCCAGATTTGGAAATATTTTCCGTCGAATTTTCCAACTTGTTAAAGCTGGTATTGATGAGAGAAGCACGAGAGTTTTCCATCTTCTAATCTTGCTTTGAGATTGTTAATCCCGAGGCATAATTTTTGATGGAAAACTGAAAAATAAAATGATTGTAAAAACAACGTTTCGAAGCAACTCTTCAAAGAAGGTGCACTACAGAGATCCTTGAAGGATTCTGTGTAAAGAATATCTAAAAAAATTCGTTATCGTATCAAACGAATGTAATACTTCTAAAAAGAAGGTACAAATCGAATTGCTAGCAGCAGCAGCAACGAAAGCCCACAAGGAGTTTCTGATTAGATCAGAGAAGGAAAGAAGAAAGAGAGAGGCAGCTTTGTTGGGGTGATCAGATCACCGTTGCTCAAAGCAAGATTCGCCTATATACGATCCGCTTCCAGGAACCAGCAAGTTCTAGAGAACTTCTGGAACGCTCGTTAGTCAATATTTGAGACTTGAACGGGCTTTCTGGACTTTACGGACTCCTTTAACTCTCTTCTTGGTGCATCTTTCAAAGGAGACCAAGAGGCTCTATTTATAAAGTAGAGTGAGACTTCACCTCTTCTCCTATCCGATGTGGGACTAAAATACCAATACTCAAAAATAGAGTTTGATATTTTAGATCATCCCACAATCAGCATAGAAGGGCGTCAGTCCACGCCTGCCCCCCGAACACTCCCGTGCATGCACGAGACATCCTGGAGTCCGTGTCCGAGTCCGAGTCCGTACAACAAAAATTAACTTGCATCCTTGTTGGAATTAATCATTTTTTCTTCTAGGAAAATACTCCCACATGGCACACACTTGTGCCCAACCACACCTCATGATGTGCACACCTCAACACAAGCAATGCATTATATTGAGATACTTACCATTTGGTGTAGCCGATGTGGGACTATCTTTCCTAGTCTAAAGACAAAAAAACCAACAGTATATAGATATAACATGTAATTTATAGACAAATCGATAGGGCTGCAAATGAACCAAGCCGTTCGCGAGCTGCTCAAAGCTCGGCTCGATAAAAGCTCGTTTGAGTTCGGTTCGTTTAGTAAACAAGCTGAGCTCAAGCTTTATTTTTGAGCTCGTTTAATAAACGAGTCAAGCTCAAGTTTAGAAGTGCTCGGCTCGATTGAGTTCGCGAGCTAGCTCGTTTATGAGCTTGCGAGCTGGCTTGTTTGGACGCTCGTTTAGGAGCTTGTTTAGAAGCTCGTTTGTTCTTTGTTAAATTCTAATTATATATATATATATATATATATATATATATATATATATATATATATATATATATATATATATATGAGGAAGGATCAAGATCCCCACACTTTTTGCATCCCCATGCATCCCCCCTATTTGCACCGTTGGATGGTGCTTTAAGTCATATAATCTTAACCGTTGATTTACCAATGGTTAAGATTAGATAACTTAAAGCACATCCAACGGATGTGAATATAGGGATGCATGGGGATGCAAAAATTGTGGGGATGCCTATCCTTGCTCTATATATATATATATATATATATATATATATATATATATATATATATATATATATATATGGTTGTGTGTATTATATATTTATGTCTTTAATAAGTGATATTAAGGAACTTTTTAAAATTAATTTTTTAGAAATAAATTGTTAATATTTCAGATACTTGAATTCAAACCTAACTAGCTTCAAAACAAGCTCGTTAAGCTTGAAATCAAGCTTAATGGGCTTAAAATAAAGTTGAGCGACAAGCTTAATTTCAAGCTAATTGAGCTTGTTTATCAAGCTTGAATCAAGCTTCCTTATCAAGCCAAGCTAAAGCTTAATATAGATACGATCGAGCCAAGCTCAAGCTTCAAAATAAATTTGTTATCAAGCTCGAGCTGGAATAATTCTAGTCAAGTCAGGTTCAAGCTTACAAAAGCTCGGCTCGGCTCGTTTGGAGCCCTACAAATCGAGTGGCGAGTCTTAGTCTAGCAAAAAAAATTTGACAAACTCTCGAAGTAGCAAATAATTCCATAAAACAACCGAATCACAACAGCTTAAAAGCAGCAACAAACACTACTATAGCTAGCTAGCTATATGTGTCCGAACTTTGCAAGGGATTGTTGTCGAGAGAAACACTAGAACTCTTGTCTTGAAAAAACTAGCTAGTTATTAATCTCCCAAGTGAACATCAAACCTGAAACAATTATGCTATTTGACTCCCAAAATATTTGGGTGATGTCATCTCCCATTATGTGGCATCTGATATGGCAAATGACATAACAGCTGACATGGCAAATTTTAATCCAAAAAATTAATTACCCAATTTTTTAATGTTAATGTTAATTTTAATATTAATATTAATATTAATGTTAATGTTAATATTACTATTAATGTTAATGTTAACGTTAATTTTAATTTTAATTTTAATATCAATATTAATGTTAATTTTAATGTTAAGGTTAATCTTAATGTTAATTATCATGTTAATTTATTAATTTACTATTAATTTTAATTTTGATATTAATTTTATTGTTAAATTTTGCCATGTCAGCAACCATGTCATGGAAGATGATATCACCCAAATTTTTTAGCCAAATAGTATTTTTGAACCTGAAAATAATTAGTTGGGAAATATAGTAGTATTCCCAAGAAAGTAACATTGTTTCCCTGAAGAATCCATCCTTGGTTTGCACTTTGCACATTAATGTTTAAGAATACTGGCTGTTTGTTTCCTAATGTTTTCGTATCGGAGCTGCTATATATGTTTGCTCGTGATTTGTGATCGCGGACATGAGACATGACCGTAGGCCACATGACGGTTTTACATTGGCCGACTGACATGAATTTTAAGAAAATAGAATCCGGTAATAACGGAGGGTCAATAGCTGCCACCTGGTCCTGTGGCCGGGGAGGTGTACAGGTGGAGGGAGTGGCGCTTGATGTCGTTGAAGAGGTGCATGCCATAGGCCAATGAGAGGAGGGAAGCCGAAGCTGGCCAACTACGTGTCCTACCTACCAAGGTGACAATCTAAGTGACCGGCCGTGATTGTGTCCGTGCAGACGTGTCCCACCACCACACCAGTTCCACGTCCAAAAAAAACTGAATACTGGTACATGTCATTGTTGTAGCTGTTACTACTATTTACAAAAACAAATTTTCTCATCATTTATTTTCAACCGTTACAATTTATTTATTCTATAACTTTTGAATGTTTGAATCATGTCCAGATTCAATGTATCACATTTTTATCATGTGCTACAATTTTTGTAACGTTAAAATTTAATAGGCTATTTTAATATCCTCATTATTCCATCCTTTGGCAATAGCCTATATAATGAGGTTTTCTCCTCCTCTCTTTGACATGAAAAAAGATGATTGCGAAACTCTCCTTCTAAATTCATCGTCTCTCTCCAAATACTGTTCGTCAATTGTTGCTCTGGGCAGAGCTAAGTCGGGGTCACTCTCTCCAAGTCGTGTGCGGCAAAGAGATTCCGGTGGAGCGAAAATTTTACCACTAGGAGCGTTCGGATACGGTCTGCACATAGACCCGAGCTAACTCTTAGGGCAGTGCTACGTGCACGACTTCCCCGGAGGCTGGTAACAATTTACATATTTTATTTTCTTGCAGTTTTTTCAAAGAAGAAAATAGAAGAAATTCTAACAATCTAAGAGTTAACTATTTTCTAAAAAGATAATTATTTGCTGCCGTCAATCAAATAAATTTAGGACCAAAGAATTTACAAATTTGCTTGCTACCTTCTTCAATTGTTTGCCACCTAATTTGTTAACAAACATTATGGGCTTGCTGATTAGATTAATAACATTTGCTAGGCTCCACATTATTTTACTTCTGTTATAGTACCACTGAGCTTGCTAACATTCTGTGGGCATATTAGATCAAGTGAATATAACTGTTGAATCTCGGCCATATATAGACCACTGGACTTACTGGGCTCCACACGCGTGTCTCAGCCCGCAAAGTCCAACAAGTCTCTAAGCTCTCTTGAGAGTAGGGCTTTTTCTGCCAAGAGTTGGCCCGGGGACTTTCCTCGATGAGGAACCCGTCCACTTCAAGGTCCACAAATTTGACTATTAAGTTTTATTAGTTAATAACATTCTGTCACCATAGCAAATTGTATATATTTTTTTCTTCTTTAAATAGTTGCTTTATAAATAAATAAATAAAGGAGTTGTATCTGTCTAGAGCAAATTGTCTACATCAAATTGTCGTTCGGATTAATATAGAGCAAATTGGTGTATCTGTCAACAAACTTTTATTTTAATAAAGTTGTTGATTAATATTTGTCATAAAGGAGTTGTTTAATGCTTCTACTCAAGTTGATGTTTAATATTTTAATAAAGATGATGGTTAATACCTGAAATAAAGTCGCTATCAAAACCTTTATAATTATTGTTGTTTAGTATTTTAATAAAGTTGTTGTTTAATACTAGCATACAAATATTATTTGATATTCATGTCATCATTGACATAGCGATTAAATTATCATTTATTATCATTGATATTCAATGATATAAAACTTTTGTCCAAGTACTATAAAATATTGTTAACAAGCTGTGATTCTATAAATTGACTTTTTTTATAAACAAATAGCTTACTACTGAAATAATTTAAACATTTGCTTGTTGTCAAATATTTATAAACAAATTGCTTCATGGCACAACTTGCTCATGTTAATTTGCCTTAATTTATTTATCACCTTGGGTCTGTTAACAATTTGCAACCAACATACAAATTTTGTTAAATTTATTTCATAATCCTGGTTCTGTTAACAACCTGCTACTGGTTACTTGCTTAACATTTTTTCTTTGTTTCTCTCTTATTCAATCATTGCTCCCTTGAGTCTTGGACTACAATTGTTTTTCAATTATTCATTTATTACCCTCAAAATTTATTTTGTCATATTATTGTTAGCAAATAGTTGTTACCTATTTAATATCTTACTACATTTCAGATATTTGTCATATTAGTAACAAATTCTTATTATTGCTCAAATAAATATTGGTTATTTTAGTGAACTGAGACACTTTCATTAATCAATTGTCCTTTTTTATGTATTGACACTTTCATTGATCATTATTGTATTAGTACATCTTTTGTCAATACTAGTACCTTTACTCAATATTTTAATCTAGGCTAAAGTAAATATTTTAATTGATTTAGTAAAATTCCTTTAATTTTAAAGTTATAAAGTAGAGATTTGTTTGGGAACAAAGCCGAAAGGGCCCTTCTGTCAACAAGGCAAAAATTCGTCTAAGCGACCGGTATTTAAGTTTTCCTAATGAAGCACCGCTTGCTGGGATCCGGCTCCTACGGCTAATCCAACCTTATCAAAACTTGAAAAGCTAAAATTTTAATGGCTTATTACTAAAATCATTTGAATTGTTAATTTTAGCTTAAATTATCTTTATTGAGTAAATAAATTTTCACAGCCGTTTGGAATCATATTCAAAAGTTCTAAATAAACTTAGAACAGATTAGGCTCAAGTTTATGGCAAACCCAAGCCTAATCTCCATTGAGACATTCTTCAAAGGGGAAGGCTCTAACAAACCAGAGGCTAACATGATTCTGAATGGTTCTTCTAGCTCCTTCAGGTCTGTAAGCTATCAACCTATAATAAACATTTCTTATCACTATGATGATTGGTGGTTGGATTCTGGAGCAAATGTTCATGTTTCTTTTGATCGCTCTAGTTTTTCGAACTACCAGGAATCGGGTGGAGGAGATGTGACCCTAGGAGATGTATCAACGACACAAATCATAGGAAGAGAAAGAATAGATCTGAAGATGACATCAGAAAAAATTCTACCTCTCCATGATGTGGTTCATATGCCGTTGGTCAGAAGGAACCTTGTTAGTGGATCCCTCCTTGTAGCCTTAGGATACAAAATTGTAATAGAGGCAAATAAAGTAGTTTTCTCTAAGAATGATCTGTTTATTGGAAAAAGATTTGTGAAAGATGGATTTTTTTTGTTTTAAGTACTATGAATAAAAGTTCAAATCTTTCTTTTATTGTAAATGTTGAATCCTCAAATGTTTGGCATGGTAGACTAGGTCATGTAAACTTAGGATCTATAAAAGGATGATGAACTTAGATCTTATCCCTAAGACTCCTATAGACGATAAACACAAATGTGAGATTTGTGTTCAAGCCAAATACACTAGATTACCTTTCAAATTTGTCAATAGGGATTCTGAACTCCTAGAACTTATCCATAGTGATGTTTGTGATTCCAATAGAGTTTTGACCCGAGGCGGTAGAAAATATTTTGTTACTTTTATAGATGACCATTCAAAGTATTGTTACACCTACCTCCTTAAGACCAAAGATGAAGTTCTAGACAGATTTAAGGTCTATAAGTCTGAAGCTGAGAACCAGTTAGATATAAAGATTAAGATCCTTATATCAGATCGTGGTGGAGAGTATACCTCAAATGGAATGACTAACTTCTGTGAAGAGCATAAAATTATTCATGAGGTAACTGCTCCTTATTCACCACAATCCAATAGAGTTGCTGAAAGGAAGAATCGCACTCTGTTAGATATGGTCAATGCCATGCTTCTCAGCTCAGGTGCCCCTGATAATCTTTGGGGAGAAGCCTTATTGTCAGCCTGTTATATCCTTAATAGGATATCCAGTAAGACCAATGATAAGATCTCATATGAGTTATGGAAAGGTCGAACCCCTAGAATTTATTACATCAAAGTTCGGGGATGTCTAACTAAGGTAGGAATTCCTGAACCAAAAAGAGGAAGATAGGACCTTGTCACGCCCCGCTCCCGTAGGAGCGATCGTCCTCGCTAAGGCGTGATGCCGCACGGGTCTAGGTTGCGCCCGTGCAAGGCCAAGTCCAGAAATGGCCGATTTGAGCTAGGCCACAGAGTCGCACAGAGTGTCCCCATTTGCAGCGGAAAGTAAACGAACACAAATTGAAGCAAAATCAAACTCTTTATTGCTATTCAAGAAGTTTACAAGCAGCGCTAGGCCGAGGTTACAAGTCTCTCAAGCAATCTCTCTCTGAAACATAAAAGGCGTGCCAAGTGGCTTACAAGATGGAATAATTTATGACGATGTTCCGATACATTATGTCCCGTATATGGTGCTCTAGCTCCTTTCAACGCTCCAAGGCTCCAGAGATAGCTCCGCGCCTTAGCACGTTCGAGGGAAGCTCCGCACCCGATGACGTCTCCTGTATCCTGCAAGCAGACTGTGGGGTTATCAGTACATTGTTATACACTGGTGGGGAGGCTAGCTCGCCCACAATGCTATCATTACCAAACACGTTCCATTTACTTTCGTGCACCGTCTATCATTCATTGTCTTTCTAATCTTGTCTTAGGATCAGTTTTATGGCATATTTCATAATCTATCTCGTGTTGCCGAATTCAAGTGTCGCATGAAAATACATGCACGACTTACCCATACTTACCGTCCGGCCTTCCCTGTCCAAGGTAAACCAAGTTAGTCAATAATTCACAAGTAGTAACTTAACGTGATTCATGTAAACATTCAATGTTAAGGGCGTGTCCCTGCCTCAGGTTCTTGTACGTCGTGGGCACGTTATCTAACTCACTTGTATGAATTTCTCTTTATCATTTGGTGTGTTACGTTTCAAGCATGTTCAGAGTGTTACATTTTAAGTATGTCTAGAGTGTTACATTTTAAGCATGTTCAGGATGTTACATTTTCAGCATGTTCGGGATGTTACATTTCAAGCATGTTCAGGAGACAATTTATTTAGTTAACTTAGACTACTTGTTTCAATGTAAGAACTTGCACGTGGATTGCCACCAGCATAGTCTACTTAATCTACATGCATGGGTCGCTGGCTTTACAAGCCATTTTGGATATATCACTTGGACATTCTCACCTATCGAAGCGTGATGGCTGGTACACCTTGATAGTCTCTTGAAATACCTGGCCTTACGTCTCCTTGAGTGGCCGAGTCCCCACTCAAACCAGTCCGTAAGCCCCATATCTGATTCCGCCTAGGCCGGCCACGGTATTCCCCCATCGCCCGTGCCGCAGAATCCTTCCTCATGACGGCCACGGTATTCCCTCCATCGCCCGTGCCGTTTGTCCACGACCATTTCGTATTGTCTTGTCATTTAACTTAATGGCTGTCTTTGAGCCATAATGCGTTATCGACCAGGTTGACGTCCGTGCAGCGCGGGTAGCGAGCCCCGTTGCACGTGCCCGTCATGCCTGTCGCTAACGTCTTTCATGTCTTATCTTGTATTCACTCTTTCATTTCTTTCTTTCACTTGTTCGTTCATTCATTCATTTTTTTAGGTATTCATTCATTCTTTCGTGGATTCATTCATTCACTTACTCGTTCATTCATTCATTCATTATGCAACTCCCCGTACGGGAGTCACCTTGGTGACCCATCGGTCCCGAAGACTTTCAATATTGCTATACTCTACTTGGAACGACTATGTCGATAGTCTTTCGTTTTGTTGTTGTAAACCATTCACTGTTTCATTATTGAACGTATAGGAAACTTGCATGTAAGCTTGGGCCTTAGCACGAGCGTAGAGCGCGGTACGAGAGTTTCTATATTTGCCGAGTTCTTTTTTATGTTCTAAACAAGCATACAAGATGGGATTATTCTCTTAGCTAGGTGCGTTGAGTCATTTATTAGCATGCACGGTGTTATCGCCTAGCGATTCTCGTGATAGTGTCCGTATTGTTATGTGTCTAGGCTAAGCAAAGACGGGTTCATCGGAGCCACCCACCTTAGCGATGTTCGCATCGGCCGAGCGATACTCCGAGCGCGCCTTTGAAACTCTAAGTCTGGATTCATCTTGACGGGCCAATGTAAGTCTTGCATCGATTCTTCATCAGGTCGATGCCAACTCTTCGGGTCGACGGCTCGTTTGAGTCGTTACACTTGCCGTTTGAATCGGCGTTCCGCTAGGGCGGAGCGGGTCATTACATAATACACCACTTAAAATAAGTCTCGTCCTCGAGACTTCTTTAGTGCAGGTCATCCTATCATTCCTTAACTCGTGTCGTCGTGTTTCTTAGACAATTCTATCAAACGGCTCTATCGTTCGATGGCATCGAACCATACTCGATACTTTTCTAAGTTCCGTGTCGCATACGTTTGGTCGATTTTATTGAATAACTTTTCATTCATTTTAGAGTTGTTGGCACTTATTCAATTCAAGTGTTTCTTCGTCTTGGTTGCTATTTTTTCGTGTCATGGGACTAAAAATGGTCGCACGAGGTACGTTGTAATTCATCAAATGCGCGGGTCGTGGGTTGAGACAAACTCACTTTCGTTTATCTCGGTCATTGAGATGACCCGATTCGCTTCTCAAGCGTTCGTGTCCACGAAATCAGTATGATTTCTACTTAGCGGGGTCGACCAAGTCTAAGTAATTTTCGTCCGATTCAAGACCACGTATTGCACTATCATCGAGTGTATCTTTCTATCAATGGTTCAATTCTTTATACCAACTTTTACTTTCACGATATCGATTCCATATCATTCGCTTGTTTAGGGCCAATCTTGGTGTCGTTCATGCACACTCCGCTCACACGTTTCTTCGATTCCAAGCCACGTTCGTACTAGTATCATTCCTTTCTTTTAACACGATTCCAAGTTCTCGACACTCTTCCATTCCTCAAGTCTCGTTTGGAATTCAATGTGTCACTTGGTTAGATCGTGCACGCATTCCAGGCGTCCCCAAAATACATGCATTCACCAAACCACGTGATAGAGAATTCATCATTCTCACTCGAGTCACATCGTGCACATCCGGCGTCCCTGAAATATATGCATGTCAGCCGAGTCTCGTGAGCAGGGTTTCCTATATTCGTGATTCATGCTATCCATCCATGCCAATCCTCAAGATCAATCTTTCGATTGCTAACAATTGAAACAGGGCATCTCGCCTAACCGCTAGGCTATTTCTTTTCGAGGCTAAGTCAATATCATGATTGGAATCATAGTTCCCCAACAATAATACCAAAACTGACCCCAATCCTAGGGTCAAACCAAAGTCGATAGTACGGGGGGTTTTCTACCCAAGCTCGCGTCACTCAGATTTCTAAACATCGAGCACGATCACCTATTCGCATCAATGTATTCGTTGCGCATATTCGAATCCATTCAAATCACTCAATCGACATACTTCACATATCCATTCTAACCAATTTATGTATTCGATCATGAGGTCATACAGCTCGACAATACATTGCGTCCCAATCTCACGCGAGTCCGATCATCCACGGTGGTTCATGAATCACCATGCAACGCTCCTGCGAAATAATCATTCTCATCGGGGCGTAACTCTTGTTTGAGTTTAGACTAACTCATTCTCGATACGCGGATTGGACCTATTCAATCCTCAAGTTCAATCATCAAATACACTGATTCATTCTCGAGTTTACCTTCGCGTCAAACCACAAGTCGAAGCAATCAAATTGCCACGCCATCCAAGTTCAATCACTCCCGCTTGTATAAATCACCATATCAGCGCTCACGCGGAGTGATCATCCTAATCCGGTGCGACGCATATGCGAGGCTGGAGTTGCACTCGCATAAGACAAGAACGTCAATGTTGTGGTTGTCAACGAAGCAAATCCAAGCATTCGCATTTTCATCCAAACCAAATCAATTCGACAGTCTGACCGTCATGCGTTCAACTAGAAAATCCTCGAGCCAAGTCTATCTTTTCCTCGACACATTTCAATATCCCGAGTATAGCATCCGTCAGAACAATGCCATTTGTACGATCGTCATTTGCCGAGCCAGAGTACCCCTGAATTATCGTATATCGATCTTTGATACGCCTCAATACCATCGACGATATGCGTAACCTGACGATCTTCCTTTGCAACCAATTTCGAGTCGTACGACTGATGCTATTGTCCGAACTGGATATACCACAATTCCATTCGATTCAATCCAAGATCAGGTTCGATCGCTATTCCTCGAGCTAGTTTCAATATCGTTCTCCAAACTCAAGTCACATTTCATTTGACCCAATCCGAAATCACAAGTGCTATCCTCTAGCTTCCTTGATCAAGACATACATCTTCATTCATCGTTTCGAGTCGTTTTCTCTTGCGTTTCCCATTAACAAGTTGTTCGAACGACATCTCGTTCAGGACATTCAAAGTCATGACCAACTAAGCGTGACGCGTTCTAAGGCTTTGCGCAATACCATCGCTTGCCGACATACTCGTTCTATCCGTAAATCCTTTAGTCTTTGCTCGAACAATTTCTATAACGTCCATACACCACTCAGGGTTCGAGCCACTCAACTAATCGTCGACACCCATTCTTATTTTTCTCCAGACCTATCACATACCCCACTCGGGTTCAAGTCATTCTATCAATCCTCAAAAGATCATTCGATTCCCAATCGACATGTTCAATCATGCGTTTGCCCGTTCCTCACAGTCTAAATGAATCTTCCGTGCACGCCTAAGCGTTAGTTTGATAGCGTTCCTATCGATATACACTCTAAGTGTAGCTTCGTTCCTGACCGAGCGGTATTGATATCGCTCGCAACTCGATTGCACCAAAAGTCGAGGTGCGCGACATGCGGACTAAGTTGTGCCGCATAACCATCTCGTGCGGACTATATTTCGAGTTTGCACGCTCAATTGCTAGGGTCATCGTAGGACTAGTTAGGCAAGCACGCGACATGTTAACTTTAGCACGTGTTTTCATTCAAGATAAGTTGACACCGTTCGGCACAAAGGCCTTCACCTATCGATCCCGTTCAACCGATTCCTTGTACGAGCTTTTGAAAATATTAGACATATTGTATGGAACATCCCAAGGCACAATGAGAGAGAGCGTACACTTCTTTATTTCCAACGAGCTTTCAAAACTGAGAAATCGACGTGAAGTCCAAGGACGTAAAGTCGTGCTCTGATACCAATCTGTCATGCCCCGCTCCCGTAGGAGCGATCGTCCTCGCTAAGATGTGATGCCGCACGGACCTAGGTTGCGCCCGTACAAGGCCAAGTCCAGAAACGGCCGATTTGAGCTAGGCCACAGAGTCGCACAGAGTGTCCCCATTTACAGCGAAAAGTAAACGAACACAAGTTGAAGCGAAATCAAACTCTTTATTACTATTCAAGAAGTTTACAAGCAGCGCTAGGCCGAGGTTACAAGTCTCTCAAGCAATCTCTCTCTCTGAAACATAAAAGGCGTGCCAAGTGGCTTACAAGATGGAATGATTCATGGCGATGTTCCATTACATTATGTCCTGTATATGGTGCTCTAGCTCCTTTCAACGCTCTAAGGCTCCAGAGATAGCTCTGCGCCTTAGCACGTTCGAAGGAAGCTCCGCACCCGATGACGTCTTCTGCATCCTGCAAGCAGACTGTGGGTTATCAGTACATTGTTATGCACTGGTGGGGAGGCTAGCTCGCCCACAATGCTATCATTACCAAATACGTTCCATTTACTTTCGTACACCGTCTATCATTCATTGTCTTTCTAATCTTGCCTTAGGATCAGTTTTATGGCATATTCCATAACCTATCTCGTGTTGCCGAATTCAAGTGTCGCATAAAAATACATGTATGACTTACCCATACTTACTGTCCGGCCTTCCCTGTCCAAGGTAAACCAAGTTAGTAAACAATTCACAAGTAGTAACTTAACGTGATTCATGTAAACATTGAATGTTAAGGGCGTGTCCCTGCCTCAGGTTCTTGCACGTCGTGGGCACGTTATCTAACTCACTTGCATGAATTTCTCTTTATCATTTGGTGTGTTACGTTTCAAGCATGTTCAGAGTGTTACATTTCAAGCATGTCCAAAGTGTTACATTTCAAACATGTTCAGGATGTTATATTTCTAGCATGTTCGGGATGTTACATTTCAAGCATGTTCAGGAGACACTTCATTTAGTTAACTTAGACTACTTGTTTCAATGCAAGAACTTGCACGTGGATTGCCACCAGCATAGTCCAGTTAATCTACATGTATGGGTCGCTGGCTTTACAAGCCATTTTGGACATATCACTTGGGCATTCTCACCTATCGAAGCGTGATGGCTGGTACACCTTGATAGTCTCTTGAAATGCCTGGCCTTACGTCTCCTTGAGTGGCCGAGCCCCCACTCAAAGCAACCCGTAAGCCCCATGTCTGATTCTGCCTAGGCCGGCCACGGTATTCCCTCCATCGCCCGTGCCGCAGAATCCTTCCTCATGACGGATACGGTATTCCCCCTCATCGCCCGTGCCGTTTGTCCACGACCATTTCGTATTGTCTTGTTTAACTTAACGGCTGTCTTTGAGCCATAATGCGTTATCGACCAGGTTGACGTCTGTGCAGCGCGGGTAGCGAGCCCCGTTGCATGTGTCCGTCATGTCTGTCGCTAACGTCTTTCATGTCTTATCTTGTATTCACTCTTTTATTTTTTCTTTCACTTGTTCGTTCATTCATTCATTTTTTTAGGTATTCATTCATTCTTTCGTGGATTCATTCATTCACTTACTCGTTCATTCATTCATTCATTACGCAACTTCCCGTACGGGAGTCACCTTGGCGACCTATCGGTCCCGAAGACTTTCAATGTTGCTATACTCTACTTGGAACGACTATGTCGATAGTCTTCCGTTTCATTGTTGTAAACCATTCATTGTTTCATTGTTGAACGTATAGGAAACTTGCATGTAAGCTTGTGCTTTAGCACGAGCGTAGAGCACGGTACGAGAGTTTCTATATTTGCCGAGTTCTTTTCCATGTTTTAAACAAGCATACAAGATGGGATTATTCCCTTAGCTAGGTACGTTGAGTCATTTATTAGCATGCACGGTGTTATCGCCTAGCAATTCTCGTGATAGTGTCCGTATTGTTATGTGTCTAGGCTAAGCAAAGACGGGTTCATCGGAGCCACCCACCTTAGCGATGTTTGCATCGGCCGAGCGATACTCCGAGCGCGCCTTTGAAACTCTAAGTCTAGATTCATCTTGACGGGCCAATGTAAGCCTTGCATCGATTCTTCATCAGGTCGATGCCAACTCTTCGGGTCGACGGCTCGTTTGAGTCGTTGCACTTGCCGTTTGAATCGGCGTTCCGCTAGGGCGGAGCGGGTCATTACAGACCTAAGACTGTAGATGTTGTGCTCATAGGATATGCCCTAGATAGCAATGCCAATAGATTTCTTGTAACCCATTCTGAAGTAAATAAAATATCTAATAACACAATCATTGAAGCTACTGATGCGGTTTACTTTGAGAATTTTTTTCCTTCAAGGATAGAACCCCTTCATCTTCCTCTAACCCTTCTCTTACTCTATCTACTAGTTCTCACGATCAAGTAACTAGTTCTCAACCTGAACAAGACATAGAATCTAGAAGGAGTAAAAGAGAAAGGACTGGAAAAAAAATTAGGAGAAAGATTCTTCACACTTTTGATAGAGGGTGATCCCTCAACTTATGAAGAAGCCATATCCTCTCCTGATGCCCCTTTCTGGAAAGAAGCTCTTAACAATGAGTATAACTCCATTATGGAGAACAATACTTAATTTTTAGCAAACCTTCCTTTAGGTAGCAAACCCATAGGTTGTAAGTGAATCTTTAAAAAGAAACTTAGAGCCGATGGTACTATAGAGAATTTCAAGGCTAGATTAGTAGCCAAAGGTTTTACCCAGAAGAAAGGATTAGACTATTTTGATACATACTCTCTTGTTGCTAGGATTTCTTCTATTAGAATCCTCCTGACCTTAGCCTCCATTCATGATATACTGATCCAGCAAATGGATGTAAAGACAGCATTTCTAAATGGAGATCTAGAGAAAAGATTTATATGGAGCAACCTGAAGGTTTTATTGCTAAAGGCCAAAAAACACAAAGTTTGAAGATTAATAAAATCTCTTTATGGCCTAAAGCAAACTCCCAAGCAATGGCACAACAAATTTGACAAAATTATTTTAGAATTTGGTTTTGTGCCAAACGAATATGACAAATATTTATATTCTATCTTATGATTGTATTTTGATGATATCCTTATTCTAGGATCTTCACTGGAACAGAAAAAAATAAAATTAATTATTATTTTTCTAACCAGCTTGATATGAAAGGCCTAGGTGAAGAAAACCTGTTCCTAGGAATGCAACTGTCCAATAGGAAGATGGCTATGCTCTATCCTTAGCACATTAAATTGAGGAAATACTAAGAAAGTTTGAGTACTTTGAAAAAGAAAAAAAAAATTGTAAGAATAAAGGATCACCTATAGAACAACATAGATATTCACAAATAATAGGGTCCCTTATGTACATAACAAATAGGACCAGACCTGATATTACATTCACAATTGGAAAACTAAGTAGATATACTAGTAACCCAAATCAGTCACATTGGACTGCATTGGACAGAGTGTTTAGATATCTTAAGGGTACTCTAGATTATAAACTTTATTATACTAGACACCCTGATATCATTGAAGGTTACTCTGATACAAATTGGATAACTGATTCACATGATGTGAAATCCACAATTGTATATATTTTTTACTCTGGCAGGAGCTGCAATCTCCTGGAGATCATGTAAACAAACCATCATTGCCAGAAGTATAATGGATTCTGAAATGATAGATTTGGACACTACATGTACAGAAGCCGAATAGCTTAGAAATCTCATTATGCATATACCTATTTCTATTCATCATGTTCCTGCAATTTTTATAAACTGTGATAATAAATCTGTTATAGAACTACTAAAGCATGATTCTGTGAATGCTAAGATGAACAGGCACCTGTAGCTGCACTTCAAGACAATAAAGAGTCTATTGGACAAATTTGTGGTTCTTGACTATAAAAGTCATTAAAGAACTTTACAGATCTCTTGACGAAGAGTCTGTTTACTCTTGACGAAGAGTTTGTCTAGGACATTGATCCTAGAACCATCGAGAGGGATGGGGTTAAGCCCATAGTATAGTCACCAGCAGTGGCAACCCAACCGAGTCTGACTGGAGATCCCAAGAAGCCGGTTCAATGGGTAGAAACAAGCTGGACTAGGTGACTATTATGGAACACTGACCTGAGATTAAATTCTCTTTGGAAAAAAAGCCCAAGAGGTTGTACATGTGTACATTAATATCCCATCCCTATGGTGACAATGTTCCTTGTGTGATATGGATAGGGTGAGTTTTAAAACTCTTAATAAGTCCAAGCATGATATGCAAGGTTGATTCCTATCACCAACCCTTGAGGACTTACCTATATGAGAGGTCGTGATGGCCGTGACTATAGGACAGGACGTTCCTAGACAACTCTCATGAATGTGTAAAAGTGCGCATGGCCAATCAAACGTGCCACCCGATAGACCCAAGTACCTCTAGCGTACTATGTGTGCTAATTTTTTAGTCTGGTTCAAGAAGACTGATTCAAGGCGTAGTCCATCAAGTTCTTCTTCAGACAAAAACAATAGTCACTACGTGAGATTCAAGGCTGTAGTCCATCTCATTTATGCATAGTATTCAACTGTCCAGAAATCTTTCTCACCTTTAACTTTCCTCTTTCGTTTCTTTCCTCTATTATTTCGGAACTTGATTTTTTTTGGAGGGGGGATTATTGTAGCTGTTGCTACTATTTACAAAAACAAATTTCCTCATTATTTATTTTCAACCGTTATAATTTATTTATTCTATAACTTTTGAATGTTTGAATCATGTCCAGATTCAATGTATCACATTTTTATCATGTGCTACAATTTTTGTAACGTTAAAATTTAATAGGCTATTTTAATATTCTCATTATTCCATCCTTTGGCAATAGCCTATATAATGAGGTTTTCTCCTCCTCTCTTTGACATAGAAAAAGATGATTGCGAAACTCTCCTTCTAAATTCATCGTCTCTCTCCAAATACTGTTCGTCAATTGTTGCTCTGGGCAGAGATAGGTCGGGGTCACTCTATCCAAGTCGTGTACGGCAAAGAGATTCCGGTGGAGCGAGGATTTTACCACTAGGAGCATTCAGATACGGTCTGCACATAGACCCGAGCTAACTCTTAGGACAGTGCTACGTGCACGACTTTCCCGGAGGCCGGTAACAATTTACATATTTTATTTTCTTGCAGTTTTTTCAACGAAGAAAATAGAAAAAATTCTAACAGTCATAGTATACTAGGAGGACGATATTTTGTCTGCAGTTTGTGAATCGTGAGCATGACCGCAGATCCCATGTGACAGCCAATTATTAATCCTCCTCTATATATCATCGAGTCCCACCTCTTTAAAAATAGGATCAGAGGGGCGAGAAGAAGGCTGCCACGTGCCATGCGATCACATCCGCGATCACAAACCGGCGGACAACCTAGCAACGTCCTATACTGAAGAATGGCCTTGCTTAAGACTCTCATCACTTTCTCCTCCTGATCCTCCTCTAGGCTGCAACTGCCTATACTCCATCCTCTTTCCCTCGGGCCGAAGGCTCAGAGACGTTGTCAAGATCGATACGCCCGCGACCATCCAGCTGAACTGCAAGTTCGCCACCGCGGTGACCCTCCGCGCAGCATCCTCCGTCGGGCACTGCACCGCCCCTAGCCGGTCCGCGGCCGACGCAGCCGAAGCGTAACACCCCTCGGGCAACAGCCTCGGCACCCACAGCACACACCCCATGACTGCCAGCCACAGCCCCTGGCAAGTTATCGTCGCAGACCTAATGATCGCCACGACGAAGCTCGATGGCATGCCGACGGAGGCGACGGTTGCTGCAAACGAAGCCGCCACTATGACCTGCAGTTTTAATATATTGGATATATATATACAATTAGGACTGATTAGTTAACATAAAATGTTAGATTATATATATGTGAGTCAGTCTATACCTAGTCCATCCTAAGAGCATCTCCAACCCTATTGTCTTGTTAAGTGTTGTGAGTCTTAGGTGGCTCCTATGTGGCATAAGCCACAAGACAATGTCTTGTTTATGTGACAAAATTATATCCCAAAAGACAATGAGATAGAAAAACTCTCTCCAATGCAAAAGTATTGAGGAGACAATAAAAAGTATTTTTTTTCCAACTTCCAAGACAACTTTTAAGACAACTACTCATCTTCTTTCATTTTTCTAATATTTTTTATTCATAATTGATGACATGGAAGAGAAGACATTGTCAAGTGCATTGTCTAGAACAAGACAATCAACTTCACAATGTCTTCTTTAATTTTTGCCACATAAGCTTCACAATTGACTTGACAATTGCATTGGAGAAGAACTTTTGAATAAAATTTTGTCATTCCTATGTGGCATTAACGTTTTTCCAAAGCCACAATAGAGTTGGAGATGCTCTAACACACTCCAACCCACCCCAACTCTAGTTTCTGGTTCCGCCCCTAGTCGCAGCTGACGTGGCATGTTAAATTACATTATATGTCATCTAACATGACAACTTATATAGCAAATTTTAATCTAAAAATTAACTATCCAATTTTTAATATTAATTTTAATTGTAAAATTTGTCATGTCAGTTGATACATCAATTGTCATGTCAGCTGTCATATAAGGACAAATAGTTTGGAAGGACGTTTTGAAACGATAATTAGTATTATTCATATTTTTTATGTGGTTAACACACCCTATTATGATGCCATGCAGAGTACACTCGAAAATACTTTATGTACCTCCAAAATTACATGATTCCTCCATGTCCCTCCGCAACGTGGCTCTCTTCTATTCGCTCACATCTTCTCCCAACTCCCACCCATATTTGTTTCGGTCAATAAGAGAGTGTCACGTGGCGGAGAGACACAGAGGGATGAAATTTTAACATGGCCTAGCCATAACTACGTACCTGCAAGAGCCAATGGTAGTGGCCTTCAAGGCCGGCATGGTCCGCAGAGTGGAAGCGCAGCAGGAAGAGCTCCTGGCCGAAGGCAGAGGCAGAAAGGGCCCCGACGAGCGACGCCCAGGCCTCGGGGCTGGGCGAGAGGTCGGCGGCAAAGGCAGCAGCCGCGAAGATGACGAGGTGGAGGAACATGGACGCATGTTCGAGGCTGGAGAGCAAGGGGTGGTGGCCGTGGTGGTGGTCGTCGAGGAGGAGGTTGAAGGCGATGGCGAGGAGCGAGAAGACGAGGAGGAGGTAGAGCTCCAAGCGTCTGATCTTGGGGAAGGGGAACCAAGCGGCGGAGGTGAAGTTGGAAGGCCCATGGAGCTTGTAGGACTTGGTGGTGTTGATCGTGTGCCACAGGCCAAGGAGGGTGAACGCTAGGCTAGGCACTACGTGTCCTATGAACGTTCCCATGTCTTTACAAATTGGTGAATCATTACTCTTATGAAGGTTAAATATATTAGCATGGCTACGTTGTCCGTAGATTTGGACTGCATGTGATCCTCACCTGCATGCGGACTATGTGTGGGCGTGGATCTGATGGATATACAAAAAAGACCAATAGAAAGGTGACACATCGACCTACAATCATGCGCGGACAAAGATTTATATATATATATATATATATATATATATATTTTTTTTTTTTTTTTGCAAAGCAAAGTTGGGAGGATCAGTGGAAGATCAGTAACTTGGCACTATTTGTAGTGGAAACTACATAGAATCCATTTGTTAGACCACTGTCATCTTCAATGATGCATATATAGTGGAACAGTCACCATGGTCACCACAAACGTAGTACTAAGACTGGCCAGCATGGCTCTATTAGAGTTCAATAATGCATGTAAATATACAAATTTGCTATGGTTTATGGATACTTTCTCATCTTTGAATTAACCTTTGCTAGAATATGCTTCTGCACCAGTAGCGGATCCAGGATGAAATTTTAGTGTGGACACAATCATAAGAGGATTAATTCCAAGATTACGTTCCCAAAAATTAAATATATAGAAACAAAGTACATAATTAAAAATTGAACGTACATAAGCAGCTCGTGAACTCCGTCCGGGTTCCGATGGCTTTTTCAGCAGCTTCAAACCTTCAGCTTTGTAAAAAAATAAAAAATTTAGAAAGAAGCGGCGGAACGAAGAAGATGCAAAACAGAGGGATAAGAAATTGCTGTGCTGTGTGGTCTTTTTTTTTTTTTTTGTCTTCTGCTCAATTGTGTGTAGAGAGTGGGAGGCTGGGCCCCACGGAGCATGTGCTCCCCTATTTTGTTCACAGCACCACATTGTTGGTTGCTTACTTGCTAGGTTTTTCATTTTTTTTCTTTCACTGGGGCTCCACCCCCGAGTGCAAACACTGGTGGGTGCTCCCATTCTTCTTTTTTTTTTTTTTTGGTTTTTACTGGGGGCACCGCCTCCTAGTGCAATACATGTGCGTCCGCCACTGTTGTGCACTACTAAATGCAATCGAGGAGCCATTTTCCTAAGACGACTATAAGTGTAATCGAAAAGCCAAAGTGCATGTAGATACGAGGGAGGCTTAACAACGTTCAAAATTTAACCATCTAAGTCATTTATAAATCCCCCACCAATTATTAAAAAATATTTTAGATAAAAAATCTAAAACTAATTTTATTTTCCTCCTGCATAGCATGAAACACTCTCTTCTATTCACAAATATTCATAAATAAATTATAATTAAAATATAAGCAAATCTATAACAAATTCTAATTAAAATATACAAACCTATATAAAAAAAATCTTAATCGATATATATTTAAATACTTAAATTATTTTTCAATAATATCATAAACAAAAAAATACTTTACGTGCAATTTACTAGTTAACGTGAACGCCATAAGCATATTTCAGAGAGATTTTAACGTTGGATTTATGTGTTCCAATATATACAAAATATTTTAACTAAATAGTATAGGCTACTTGAACCTATAATTAGCTTAACTAATGCGAACCAACTGAAATGATACATTTTCAAAACCAATCTAACTCTTTTATTTTGAAACTCACTCTTTTTTTGTCCAGTCCTGTTATTCATTTTCAAACTCAATCTATTTTTCTTACTATTTAACTACAAAAGTAATTCAAGGTGGTCCCTTACAAGAAATTGAGAAGTCAGGAAAAATATAAAGAATTTTAAATTTTAAATCATGCATATATATAATATGGTTATAAATCTCTAGTATTTTAATCGGCTTGAAACCACTCAACAAAGTGCCGGCCGAACAGTATGGATAAGCTCCATTAAATAATTTAAAATAAATAAATAAAATAAAATATAAAAATATTTATAACTACACGTCTTTACCTCCTCTATTTAAGATGAAAAAAACTTCTAAATCCTTCTAACTACCTTAACATATAATAAATTATAAAATATATTTAATGTTTATATTATATTTAAACCAAGCACATGATATTATCTAATTAATCGGTTTTGGATAGGGGTGAGCATATAACGGTTGAAAACCGAAAACCGAATCGAACCGAACCGAAATATGACAAACGGTTCGGTTTTTCGGTTTTCGGTTCGGTTTTCGGTTCTTGATCCGGGTAACCGAACCGAACCGAAAACCGATTTAGATTTAGTAATTTATCAAACTACCTTCAATCTACATATACTAATATTTTGTAACTACAATCTCTTCTCCTATTCTCTGTCGGTACTTCTTTGAGCGCTCTCTCTCTTTACCCTCAATCTATATATAGTAATATTTTTCACACTATGTAATATAATAATTCATAAATACAATAATGTCATATTTTTAAAATAAGGTCCGACACATTGGCTCATGAAACCGAACCGACAAAAAACCGAACCGAATTAATTCGGTTCGGTTTTGTTCGGTTTTCATAAAAACGGTTCGGTTTTCGGTTTTGAGAAATACGGTTTACGGTTATTTCGGTTTTCATATATACGGTTCGGTTTGAACCGAACCGAACCGATGCTCACCCCTAGTTTTGGACCGAAAATTGAACCAAACTGAACCGAATAAGATGTTCGATTCGATTTTAAAAAAAATCGGTTGGGTTTCGATTTTGAAAATACTAAATTTTCTTTTTTGGTTTTGGTTTTTTGTCTTCGATTTTGGTCAAAAATCAAAAATCGAATAAGACTTATAAAATATATAAATATCTTCAATCCTATGCATATTTTGTAATTAAAAACGTTTATATTTTGAAAACAACTTTTCTATGTATGCGTTTTGAAGTCCAAATTTTGGTAATTTAATATTTAATCCAACTTTGGACACAATTTTAAAATATAACAAATGTGTGTATAAAAATTATAATATTTATATAATTTAACAACAATTCTAACTTTGAACCGAACCCATTAAACAATAGAAATAGTCCAACTAAATAAATCGATTATTCGGTTCGATAGGTTCCGTTTTAATTTTTTTTTAATTTCGTTTCTGTTTCAGTTTTAGATTTTTGGAATTTTTATTCGTTCGATTTTGACTATTTCAATTTAGTTTAAACAGAATAAATCGAATGCTCACCCCTAGTCTCAACTCTTTGGCATCGATGGAGCGGGGCCCATGTGACAGACAATCAAGATTTGGGTTCGTTCTTCCGATACTGTTTGGGAAGAAAGAAAATGAAAAAAAAAAAAGGAAAAAAGAAATTAAAAGTGATGGTATTTAAGAAAGAGAGAGGGAAGACTGTGGAGAGGAATATTGAGAAGAAGAAAAAAAATCCTGTGGACCCAACTAATTTTTTTTTCCTCCGATCCGAGCGAGCAACAGTGTGGCACTTGCTAAGGCTGGTTCTGAACGTGGCGGTGGCGGCGACCTTCCTCCTCGTCGCGTTCCAGGACCGGCCGGACGCCGCCGGGCCTCCCCAACGCGCTGACGCCGGCGCGCCTCCGCCTCGACTACGGGGACGTCTGGCTCCGGTCGTCCGACGGGGTCAGGCTCCACGCGTGGTTCATCAAGCTCCTCACCTCGTGTCCAGGTCACGACCATCCCCTCGCCCATCATTCTTCATTCTAGGGTTAGGGTTTTGATATTGGTTTGGACTCTTCAACTTCTTCTGATGGGGGAGATTGGATTTGTTGCTAATTGAGGATTTGTTGCTAATTGTGGAGTTGGACTGTTCGAAATTTTTCAAAAGTATAGAACCAGGCAGTGCCAGAGAGAGAAAATGTTTTCTTTTTTGTTTTTTTTTTTGTGGGGTGGGGGGGTGATGCAACCTTAATTATTTTTAGTCGGGATATAATTCATTCCGTTATGCAATGGTAAAAACAATAAGAAGAAATATAAACTCTACTAGAAAAGACAAATGATTAGACAATAATATTTTTAGTATCTACCCAATCAAAAATATTCAAATGTATACATACCAAGATATAGACGGTCAAATTACATTTGTTCCATGCTGAAAAAATAGATTCATGTTAAAAGACCAATAAATCCCAAGGCTTTCTAAGAACACCCCACCACAAAAAAAAAAAAAAAATTACGATGAGCACGACAAATATTGTTCGACAAGTATTGGTCGAACATGTCTTCTTCTGTTTGACAAATACTGGTCGAACATGTCTTCTTCTGTTCGACAAACACTGGTCGTACAAATTATATTCGAATATGCCATTTTCTGTTCGACACATTATGGTCGAACGTACACACTATAGTTCGACTGTCGTGGGTCGAACATTCCTCTGTTAGGTCGACAAACCAGGGTCGAACCTATCCGTGAATACATCCAAAAAAAATTCAATTTTTTTTTGTTTCAACAACAGTTTATAGAGTTCGAATCACAAACAGTGATTAAAAACAAAAATAGTGAAGAGTTTGAACTAATTAGGGTGTTCGATTTATGGATTGTGAAGGGTTTGGAGAGAGGGAGTAGGGGGGCCGGTTAGGGTTGGAAAAGAGGGGAATCGGTGTGGGGGTGGAGTGGAGTGTGGGATGTGGAAAATGATAGATTGTATGTTTTAATAGGAATGATATTTTAGTCAAGTGTTGGGGTGCCCTTAGCAATATTCATCATTTAAATCATTTTAATTGGGATAAACTTAGAACATGGGGTGTCCTTAGAAATGGTTGGGGTGTGCCATCTACAATTGTGGCGGAAACTGGTAGAATCAAAGCTAATGAAATAAGCATGTAAACCATGGAAAAACCAAGTTCTTCTTTGTTTGAACCATCCCCTCAGTAAGACCACTAATACCTTTTACAGCAAAAAAATTCATCACTACTTCGCATATCAATAAGACAAGTGTCAAGTATTGCAAGATCTACTACACAAAATTCTTCTGGATAAAATTGAGCAAGACAAATAAACTTTTCTTTGTTGTAAGCATAGAATGAATCACTCGGGTTTAAACATGTTACACAAACAAGTAACTCTGTCGTTGCCTCAGAGAAACGATCTTCCAACTCTCGAAGTTGTCTATCTATGTTGATATTGAACAACTCAAATTTGAAATGGTGCAATTTGGTGATTTGAGTTCTCCGTCTTGGACGCCCACAAGCTTTAAATGGATCGTTCATGTTACAACAACATCATGTTTGTTGCAAAAAGATGAAATTTCTTGCATCAGGGAATCCCATACATTCACTCTCATAATTTCAAACCATTGCTTAGCCACATTCACCAAACCCATTGCATTCCACTCCAACTATCTCGAATGGCGAGCCCTAAGAACAAAGTAGGGACTTTCTCTTAGATTTTCTGTGGACTTGCACCATGAATCTCCCGCATATATATGGGTTGAAAAAAAAAAAAAATCTAATTTAGGGCATAGGAAATCCCTAAAATAGTCCAGCATTAATCATTTCCTTCCAAATTTGATCACACGGACCTTATTGGTGCTGACTTGGGCCCGAACCGGTGTCATTCGTCGACTGACTAGTGTTTTGCCTGGCAAACAGAACCGAAACTGGCTCAAACCCCTGCCATTTGCCGACCGGCGGTGTACCGGTGACCGCCTTCTGCTCCCAGGCTTCCCCAGAACCTCGAATCCGAGGCTGGACTCAACACTAACATCCTCAGACCATGATTCCCCTTCAAGGCTCCAATCATGACTGTTTCTCAAATCCCAACTACGGTTGTTCCTCAAACGAATCCATCTTCTGTTGTGACCAGGGCAACAAGGATATAAAGTTTTTGATAAATTTTACTCGAGACTACCTCCGATACTAGTATTCCTTGCAGATAACAGCAATTAATGTAGCACAACTCACTGCATTGTTCACCATATTGTTGATGCAACCATACTAGAATGCTACTGTGACGGTGCTATAGTGCTTCATACGGTGCACTGAAGAGTTACCACATTGTACAGCTGGTGTTACTGAAATTGCAGTACAAGACTACCTCTGATAATAGTGTTCCTTGCAGATGACAACAATAAGTGTAGCCACAACTCACTGCAGTGTTCACCATGGTGTTGATGCAACTATATTATGATGCTGCTGTGACGGTACTATAGTGCTTCCAGGGTGCTCTGAAGTGCTCTCTCGACCACATTGCAGATTTCCCACAATGCACGACATGCGTTACTGTGGTTGCACCACAATCATGTTCCCCTTCTGACCAAATTTCCTGCATCTGTCGTCGTTTAGCCTGTTTGGAAACTATAAAGTGAGTTCAATGAATTGGAACCACTTTGATCATCCCTCTTTCTTCTTCTTCATTGGACTAATTTCATCAAGTCACAGGGTTCTGTTCTTGTAAATTTAGGAATTGTAAAACGTGGACATCTCAATTTTTAGAAATAAAATTGGATTCCATTCAGTTTATGGATGGATGCCAATCTATGTTGTGAAAAGCGTGCTTAAGCAGCGCTTAAGCGAGTTTTAGAATTAGGGCGCCTCGCTTAATGAATTTCCGTCCCAGAAAAGTGATCACGCTTAGGAGCTCCTCGTCTCGCCTTAGGCGTCTCGCTTAACGATTTTTTTTATAAACAGAATCGAAACTTTTGTTATTTACATAGTTGGATGGTTGGAAAACCTTAATGATGAACTTTAGAGACTTGGCTTTTATGTTTGATGACTATGTAGTATGTATGCATTGTGTGTCATGTAGTTTGCATTTTGATTCTAGTATTTATTTTGTTATTTTGCTTGATTGATAATTGGTATTGGCCATTGGGATTGTATAAGAAATATTGAAATTTATGTGTATATAGGGTATTTTACATGTAGGGGCAAAAAAATAAAAAAGATTGAGGCGCTAAGTAAGTGCCGCTTAAGCGAGGCGACAGCCTTGTCGCCTCGCCTCGCACTTAATACAGCATAGATGCCAATTCCAAGAATTGAAACACACTAATGTGTTATGATTTGAGCATTCAAACTTTGCCTTGCAAAATAATAAAAATCATTTTTTTCCTATTATATTTGTCTATCGGTCTATCCAACTAGCCCTAATCCAAAACAGTAAAATATATAACAAATTAATTGTTCGTTGGTTTAGTGGTTACCCTTTGACTACATAACAAAATGGTTGGAGAGAGTTGACTACTTATGAGTGTGAGTATTATTTTCCACTAAATTCTCTACCATAAATGATATTCGGATTTGCAGAAGCATGGTCCATATAGTCGATTAAGTCGATGGTGGATAGGTGATTTTGCAAGCACTGACTAGCATTAGGTACAAACTGCAAATCATTTGAAGTTTAGTTTGTTATATATTGTAGATCATATGTAGACTGAAGTAGCCTTTTGTTGGAATGTTCTGAACTCAAATTTCTGTGAAATACTCTCTTTTTTTAAGGGTTTGTTTGGTCTCTTTGCTGACAACCTTGTCTTCTGATAGTGAATCTTATTGCCTTACTCTGATGGAGATGTTCAACTTTGCAGATCGTATCCTATTCTTGTCGGGGGGTTAGATGATATGCTTCCCCCTTCTCACTTGCAGATTCTGCATGCTAAAGCAGTCAGACAACAGGAGGTATCTCTTCGTTTATTTCCCAAGCGGTATGCATGTGGACACCTGGCTCTCTAGTGGGGACCGATAGGCGATATTGGAGAACAATTCAGTTATTCTTTGATAGATACATCCCAGAGATACATAAGCAACATGGGCCACAAAAATAATATTGACAGTGATGAGGATACTGTTACATTAAAACATGCTGCAGATTAAAGTTTTCAATAACTTTAAACTTGCTTGTCGCAAACTTCCAGGCATATTACCATTTTTTTTTTTGCAACATTCATGTGTTTTCCTTGCCTGAATTATTCTGTGAATCCTCTGATGATCTATATCTTCGCATCAAAATTTCACATACCTCACTTATTAGTCCTGCCATACCGAAGTATTCTCATTTTACATGTAACTTATTGATGTTATAAGTTCTTCCTCAGTGCCAAACTCCTACCATGCTTAGGGCTCCTATATTGACATGTTAGATCTGGGCCACTGATTCTGAAGGTCATGTCTACAAATCTAATCCATCATGTCCTGAAGTCTGCTCTTCCAAATGGATACGAGATTTGGTTATTTTAACTGTTTTTGTTATTACTCATACTTGAGTATCTTTTTTTTTTTTTTTGAGTATCTATTCAATTCACTAAAACTGACTCTTTTTTTATACTGAGGAAATTATCTGATATTTCTCTTCTTTTATTTTTTTTACAGATAACATTGTGCGACAACCTACAACATTTGATTGTATGATGGCGGTGAAGCTGAATGACGAGCCTGTTTCTGAAACATGCAAACAATACTAACAAGTTTCTAGTTTCTCCTGTGTGAAATAATTTGTTTGGATGAATGATTGATAATGGAAGGCCCTTGAAGATGGTCAAATTTTATTTACTTGATCAAATTGGTTTGTTCTGTAACTTTTCTATTGGAAGACTAGTTTGCATATACCTATTATGTCATGATTTCATAATACTGGACTATGGCCAGGTTGCACCACTTTCCATCTTGCTATTAGTTATGATATGGAATGACTCTAATCGACTGGTTTTCATTTGTGACGAGCCTTCAGGTTACTGTTTTCAACAAAAGTTTCAAATTACTTGTTATTCAGAGAAAATTTTTTGGGCAGTCTACCCCGATCGTGTAGGAAGTGTTTCGTATTTTTCTTTTATTTTTGTTATGTTGTTGCATACTTCTGTTTTAACTAAAGGCTATTTATAAAGGCATATCAAAAGTTGATCAGGGCACATCAGGATTGGGGCTTGTAGGTCCTAAAAAATCAAGTTGCATCAATCAATAAAGTCAAAAATTCAAGATATTCATCATTGTGATGAGTTGCGCAGACAACAGATTGCGCAGAAATCACTTTGCGCAGGTTGGTTTGCGCATGTTCTCAACTGCGCAGGCTGACGTGGCAGAAGTCATCATTGACTGAATCAAATCAGATCTTCCTGACAGCTGACAACACGAATAACGAGGAGGCTGTTCGTTTTTGACGCCGCACAGTGCTCGAGGGCGGCTGACAGGTGGCAGCGCAATCCGTTCATGCGCAATCCGTGGTTGCGCAAACCATTTCTGCGCAGTTCACTTTGTGCATTCTACCAACATAACTAACAAATTACATGTGGCATTCATGCCATCAATTGCTCATTACGTGGCAACTGTCTATGCACGATCATGCGCATTTCAATCAAATGATGCCATGTGTCCCAGATAGTTGGCCCACGATCCAATAACTGCCTGCGCAATCCAATGCTGCGCAAATCAGTTGCTGCGCAAATCAGCTTGCGCAGTCCAAAATAACTGAAAGTTAGTTATTTTCAGAACTCTATAAATAGAGTTTCAAGTCTTCATTTCAAGGGGATCAAGATCAGAGATCAGAAATCAGAGAGTTCAGGAGTTCTTGCCAAAGTGCTGCTGCATTCTTCCGAGACTTTTGTCTTCAACTTCAGAGGCTTTTGCCTTCAATTTCCAGAGTTGTTTTCAACTTCAAAGGCTTCGTCTTCAAAGTTCACATCGTCCAAGGGATAAAGCAATCGTCATCAAGATTGGATTCCTATAGTTGTAATTTTCCCAGAATTCTTGTAATCTTTATTACAGTTTGTATCAATAAAGTTTTATACTTTTGTTTTTGCAAACAAAATGGCGACTCTGCTGGGGACAACTTTCTCCTCCGACGAGGAAGTAGCAACTCAATGTGACATAGCGTCTATCGGGAAGACGCAGAAGACGCTGGTTGTTAAGGTCAACCAGACAGCCTATGAGGCGATGCTCAACTCCAAGACTACTCCCCGTACTGTAGCCACTTCTGCCAAGAGCAAAGTGCGCTCAGTTTGGGTTTCCAAGTCTGCACAATCTGGCATTTTTGCCACCAAGGATGCTGTACCAACTGTTGCACAATCTGATAGTCAGACTGCTGCACAAATTGCTGTGCCAACTGTTGCACAGTCTGTCTCAGCAACTGCTGCACAATCTGTTGCAGTCAAGGCTGCGCAATCTGTTACAACTGTTGTACAGGCTACTTCATATGCTGCCTTGTCGAAACAGAAGACTCCTATGACTCTGGCGCAATTGGCAGTGGCTTTTCCTGCGCAAAATAGCACTCCAGTAACCAAAGTGCATCCCAAGCATTCTAAGACAAGAACTCCTGATGTACTTCCTACCAAAGCTTCTAATGCACAAATGACTAGTGCACCTTCCATCCATGCGCAAACCAAGTCTGCGCAATCCAAGAAAAACAGCCTTTTGGCTAAATTCCCTTCTTCTCACAATAAAAGAAGAGATTCTACTCCTCTTCCCAAACACCTTATTGCCTCTGCGCAATCCACTGAGGGTAGTCCTTTGACTATTCCTCCTTCTCTTCAAAGCAAAGGAAAAGGTCCATTGGTCTTTTCTCAAACTTCCTTGTCTCATGACTTGGAAAATAACAGAGGGAAACGCTCTTTAGCTAACCCTTCATCTCAAAACAAAGGAAAAGGCCCTTTGGTCTTTTCTCAGTCTTCTTCAGTCTTTACTGAAGAAGATCCATCTCAATGTGTCTCGGCACCAATCAGTTCGAGAACTCTGGTGAACAAGGATTCTTCTTTCCTTTATAACAAGAGTACTTGTACTAATCAAAGAGGTATTCTGCCTACTCCGATAGCAGAATTCCAGGACCTCCCGACTCTCCAAATTTGTCGTTCCAGACAGGGAAAACTGTTAGTGTCTCAAACAGAAACTCCTGGGGGTGAATTTGCTGACCTCAGAACTTATCTTAATCGACCCACTTCGGTAAAACGCAAACAGCCAATGCCGAAGGTCA
This sequence comes from Iris pallida, assembly GCA_029216955.1. NCBI lineage: Eukaryota > Viridiplantae > Streptophyta > Magnoliopsida > Asparagales > Iridaceae > Iris > Iris pallida. The sequence continues at coordinate 6,386,463 of JANAVB010002198.1, forward strand.
AACATCATCAGAAACAAATCTCCAGGGTCAAAAATCCTGACACTTATGCCAATGAAGTGAGTACTTCCCTGTATACTCAAGGGACTAAACATTTGAAGAATCGGAATCATGTCCCAAATGTTATCAAAGAACAGATCCCTCGAAATTTTCCTCGCCCTGTTGTAGATCTTCGAGAACATCTAAGACAAAAACAGGATAATGTCTCAATATCTTCATCTCAACCATCTGATCATCACTGTAATCATAAAGTCATCATCCAATGCTGTTGTCAAACGACAAAACGATCTGTCTTTGATCGTTTAACTTTTGCTAAATCTGAACCTATGTCAGAAGAAAACGAGTTTTGTATGCTTCTGTTAACATGACTTCCCGAGACACTGGGGGTAAAAGATGCTCTAAGCATGGTAGAATCCGCAAGCCAAGCCAGCGGTATTTGGAATTACTTCAAGAATCTTCTGAAGGAGTATTTCAACATACCCGTTCTCGAAGCCGAGATACAATTGGTCAAAGGAATCTTCCTCAAAACCCTTCAAGTCATCTTCATGTTTTCCAGTCAGGAGATGATTCGTTTTCTGATTATGATGCATACAGTGAAAGTTCTGAACAAACAGTATCTTCTACTGTGCTAAGAGAAGTGACGGCTTATGTTGTCACCGATGATCCAGATGCTTCAACCTCCGCAAATCAAGAACAGCGAATTGCTGCACTCGAAGACAAATTAAAAACCATGGCTGAGATGGTTGCTAGTATGCATTCCATCATTGTAGCACAGCATGTTACACCACCAACTGCACCTATTACTAGTCCAGAGATCATAGCATCTTCAATACCTGCCAATACTGGGCTGGGGGTAGTGCCTCCCCAAATGCCTCCTGTACAAGTGCAAGTACAAACTACGCCTAGCCATTCAGGAGCTGGGGGTAGTGCTTACAACGCTGTTCCTCCTCCTACCATTACAACTCAACCTGCTCCTTCTTCTTCATCAGAAGACGCCAATGAAGCTGTCAAACTCTTACGAACCCAGTTTGAAGCATTTAAAGAGAAAGACAATCTACAAAGGTTGGGGATTAAACAACCCTATCCGGTTGAATGGAAGGACGTCCCGTTTCCCCCAAAGTACAAAATCCCTACAATCTCTCTGTTCGATGGCAGTACTTCCCCGAGTCAATTCATCAATCATTTTGAGGTAATGACTGTTCAACTTCAGCCAAATGACGCTCTTCTTACCAAAGTGTTCGTCGGTTGTTTAGCCGGCGTAGCATACGACTGGTACAGAAGTTTGCCCGATGGTTGCATCACATCCTTTTCAGGTCTCAAACAAATCTTTCTGGAACGGTTTTATGAAGGATTTAATGATATGACTATGTCAGCTCTCAACAAAATCAAACAAAAACATAATGAAACTGCTGAGAGCTTTATTGAACGGTTCCGTCGTGAAGCTTTGAAAATGCCTCCAGGAACTCCAGCTGCTGTCACTATTGATACTTGTAAGGCAAATCTTTTACCTATTATCAGTATGTGGACAGGATCAACCCAATTTCAAGATTGGCCCTCATTCATCGTCAACGCCAAAGCTGCTGAAGTAAGTGCCGACAAGTTTAAACAATTGGGGGTACAAATGTCTAACCCTGATCGCGATGAGCATCAGAATTCAGGTGGTGGCAATCGCCAGAACAATCGTAAAGCGAAAGAGACTTTAAATATTAACTTGAACAAAAATAAAGAATCTTTGGCTGTCAATGTGGCCCCACCTACATCTACTCCTACTCCTTCTGCACCTCCACCGAGGGAACCTCGTCCGAAGGTAGAATATTCCTTTGACGAAAATGACACAGCAAGTATCTTTGAGTGTTTACTCAAAAGCAACAAAATTCAACTCCCTGATCCAAAGAAACCTGATAAAGTCAATAAGACTGATCATCCCAAGTATTGTGTCTATCACCGATTCATTGGACATCCTACTCGAGCATGCTATGTGCTCAAAGGTAAGATTCAAGAGCTTGTCAATGCAGGTGTAGTCACTTTGCAACAAGATGAGAAGACTGTTACTGCAAATATGGTTTCAGTCCAATTTGGAGATTTTCCTCCGCAGATGATACAGCATGGTGTCATTCCAATTCCTAAAGCAACCCTTGAGATTGAGAATCTCCCACTTCCATCCAATGAAGGTCTTATTCCCTTGTCTCTTGACAATGGTGAAATTATGTGGATCCATCCTGATCTTGCTCCAGAATTTGAGATATCTTCCAAGAAGAAAACTCGTTCTAAAGGCAAAACCAAGATTTGCAACATGGTATCTTTTGATCCCATTGTTGACGAAGAGATTCTGTTAGGCACCAGATCAGGGAAAGCTTATTTAAAAGATCATTCTGAAGGTCAAAGGGATCCTGCTTCTTCTTCCGAACCTACTCCGGCACAACCTGCATCTGCTGAAGAGGTCCCTTCTACATCTTCACCAGTTGTAGTATCAATTCCTCCTAAGCCAACAACGGCTGACAAAGGCAAGCAACAAGTTCGATTTGACAAACCTCTAAAGAAGTCATCTCCTACTGGGCTTGAGAAGCCTTACAACTTTGATATATTGGCTCAATTAGCCAATACACCAGCTAGGCTGTCAATCTTTGAACTCTTGCGTCTTTCCAAAGAGACACGAGAAACTCTAAGTGAAGCTCTGATGCAGGCTGAAACTTGCTTAACTCTTCTCAAGAAGCCAGAATCAGAATCAGTCTCTTGTCATCACAGTCATAGTGTCTTGGAATTGATCCCAAATATTACCTTCACTCAGGATGATATGCTAATGGAAGATAATAGACATGATCGTCCTCTTTACTATACAGGATATGTAGATTCAATGAAGGTTGATCGTATCTTGATAGATCCAGGATCTGCACTTAGTATCATGCCAAAGACAATGCTAGATGCATTGAAGATACCAGTGCATAGTCTTTCAACCACGATCACTACTATTCTGGGATTTAACCAAGAAAAGAGTGAACCTTTGGGCAAGATCCGCCTAAAACTCCAAATAGGCAATCTTCGCACAAAAGTAACCTTTTATATCATTGACAATCATGGTTGTTCTTACAATGCTCTCCTGGGAAGGCCATTCCTACATGAACACAATGTCGTTCCATCAACTCTTCATCAATGCTTTAAATACGTTGATGACAAAGGACAAGTTCACAAGGAAGTTGCGGACCTTTATCCTTTCAAGGGTGTTGAAGCTTATTGCAACGATGCTCGTATGTACAAGGATGAATTTATGAAGGTGGTATTGGCTATGGATACTGAAGAAGATCAAAAAGCAGTACCTCAAGACACTCTCATCATACCTGTTAAAGGGCGAGTTTCTCATCCTCAATCTTCCAAGCCACTGGTTATTCACTTACCAGTTCAAAAGAAATCAGTTAATGCTGATGAAAATCAAAGGGAGCTCACCTCTTCTGAGCCACTTGTTATCGACTTACGTCGTAACAAAGACAAAAAGCAGCTCATTCCTTCTGAGCCACTTGTTGTTGATCTAAATCGCAACAAGGAAAAAAGGGAGCTCACCTCTTCTGAGCCACTTGTTATCGATCTCCGTCGTAACAAGCCTCCTCCACGTTCTTCTTCTCCCCCTCTTGTAATCAATTTGACCAAACCTGCTAAGGTTAAAGGTCCTGTTGTAAATACTGATGTACAAATCAATGAAAAAGCACCTACTTTTCAGTATATTGATGTTATTTATTATACTAAAAGTTATTTGGATATGTTAAATAGCTTCCAATCAATTACACTGGGAGTCGTACAATCTCTTCAGACAGAAGTCTCGCTTGAAGATCCAGATGATTCTTACCGTATTCACCCTTCTTTGAAGAAAGGTGAAAGTCCAGCATTTTTATATAAAAGACCGAAAACAAAGATTGACTATACGGATGATAGCAAAGTTAACGATACGGGATGTCTCCAGTTCCATCGTTATAGTCAACAATCAAAAGACATCCTTCGAAAGATGGGTTACGACTTCAAGAGCGGCCTTAACTATGGTAAAGGTAGACGAACTCCTATTCGTACAACAGTTCCAAACGAAAAATCACAAATGTATTATGACAGGACCAAGAAAGGTCTCAGATATACTTCTCCTCCACTGTTATCCCCAGCAGCTTCTGAATCAGATAGTGAAGAACGTTCTAATTCTTCTGATTCCAGATCATGGGATTCCGATACCAGCATCGGTGAAGTCCATCGTATAATCGTATCTTCTAACATGGTCTCCGTTGAACTACCAGAAAGCTGTGATGAAGATATTGAAGAAAGTCCGGAAACAGATCCTTGGGCTCAACATATGGATAACCAATGGGTACTTCGTTTTGAACAACGTGAACCTCCTACTGAAGATCAACTAATTCAAATTGATGTAGGGGAAAGAGAGTCACCTCGGCCAATCTTTATTAGTAAGAATCTTCCAGAAGCAGATAAGCAAGAGTTGATTCTTCTTATTAAAGAATATATTGACGTCTTTGCTTGGAGTTACGAAGACATGCCAGGTTTAGATCCCAAGATTGCTACTCACAAACTGAACATTCTTCCTAATGCTAAACCGGTCAAACAGCAACAAAGGCAATTTAAGCCTGAAATGATGGACGCAATTGATGATGAAGTCAAGAAGCTCATCGCTTGTGGCTTTATTCGAGAAGAGCAACATCCTGATTGGGTAGCCAATGTCGTCCCAGTTCTGAAGAAAACTGGAAAAGTTCGAGTCTGCATCGATTTCCGAGATCTCAATGAAGCATGTCCGAAAGATGAATTTCCTCTTCCTATCACAGACGTCATGATTGACAATACTTATGGGTTCAAAAGAATATCTTTTGGATGGATTTTTCGGATATAATCAGATCAAAATACATCCTGAAGATGAAAAGCTACATCTTTCCGCACTCCTCGAGGAGTTTATTGTTATACAGTGATGCCATTTGGTCTCAAGAACGCTGGTGCAACCTACCAACGAGCTATGAGTACTATTTTTAGAGAACATCTTCGTAAAACAGCCGAATGCTACGTTGACGATATTACTGTCAAAAGTCGTCTAAAAGAAGATCACATCCAAGATTTGAGAACAATATTTAATCTCATGCGTCAACATCAGCTCAAGATGAATCCCACCAAGTCATTCTTGGGTGTCTCTAGTGGTAAATTTCTCGGCTTCGTCATTACCTCTAAGGGTATACACGTGGATCCCGAGAAGATCAAAGCCATCCAAGAGATGCGTCCTCCACGCAACCTAAAAGAGCTACGAGGATTCCAAGGCCGACTTGCGTACATCAGGCGATTCATTTCGAACTTGTCTGGACGCTGCAGACCATTCACTCAACTAATGAAAAAGGGTGTATCTTTTGTTTGGACTGAAGAGTGTCAACGAGCATTCGACGATATCAAACAATATCTTATGAACCCACCAGTTTTGGTGCCACCTATCTCTGGCATTCCATTCTTGATGTATGTCCGTGCTATGGACCATTCATTGGGTGCTTTACTTGCCCAAAAGAACAAAGAAGGCCATGAACAAGCTATCTACTATCTTAGTCGAACTATGATTGGTGCTGAACACCATTATAGTCCGGTCGAGAAAGAATGCCTGGCTCTCATGTTTGCTGTGCAAAAGACGAGGCATTATATCATTGGTCAAACTATTCATGTTATATCTCGAGTTAACCCTCTCCGGGTACTCATGAAGAAACCTAGTACACTTAATTCTCGGTTGGCTATATGGGCAATCCTGCTAGCTCAATATGACATGGTGTATGTTCCACAAAAGTCCGTCAAAGGTCAAGCGTTGGCAGACTTCCTAGCAGCTCATCCTGTGCCTGAGACATCTAAACTCTATGATGAAATTCCTGACTAGATATTAGAAGTCAACATGATCTCCGAAGAGTTTCCAACCTGGCGTTTATTCTTTGATGGTGCATCAAGAATTGGACCAAATGGTGCTATAATGGCAGGTGTTGGAGTTGTTCTCGTTTCTCCAGACGGATTAACTATCCAAAGAGCCTACTCTTTAGATGAACCTTGCTCCAACAATGTGGCAGAGTACAATGCCTTACTTGTCGGCCTTCAGCTAGCTAAACAACTGAATGTTGAATATCTGGAAGTTTATGGTGATTCTAAACTGGTTGTGAACCAGGTTAGAAGAACCTATGAAGTCCGTCATCAAGACCTGGTGCCTTATCATGAAGCGGCAATCAATATAGCTACATCATTCAAAGCTTTCTTCATCGACTATGTTCGACGAGCTTGTAATACTGAAGCCGATGCTTTGGCCAATCTTGCAGCTGTCTTAGCCATCCCTATCAAAAGACATCAGGTGGTGGTTATTTCTAACCGAGAATTGTTCTGTATTGAAAATAATCGTAATATTGAATTTAGTAATCTTGCTGAAGTCAATGTTATTGATGACGATTGGAGAACTCCTTTTATCGATTTCGTAGTACATGACATACTCCCTGAAGATCCTAAGGAGGCTACAAGCGTTCGACGTCGATCTTTACGATTTTATTACAATCAAACCACCAAAACACTTTATCGGCGAACTTATGATGGTCTTCTTCTACGTTGTTTAGCTGGTGATAAAGCCAAACAAGTGTTGCGTGAAGCTCATGATGGCGTCTGTGGAGCACATCAACCTGGTCCTAAATTACAGGATCGCATCCGACATATGGGTTACTATTGGCCCTCTATGGTATCAGATGCCATTGAATATGCAAGGAAATATCGTGCTTGTCAAATCCATGCAGACTTCATTCATCAACCCTCGAAATTCTTACACCCGACTGCTGCTTCCTGGCCTTTTGAAGCTTGGGGTATGGACATCATAGGTCCTATTAATCCTCCTTCTTCTAGAGGACATCGGTTCATATTGGCGATAACCGATTACTTCTCCAAGTGGGCTGAAGCTATACCTCTGGCTGAAGTCAAGACTAGCAGTGTCATCAACTTCGTTAAACACCATGTCATCTATAGATTCGGTGTACCTCGAAGAATCATTCATGACAATGGACCTCAATTCATTAGTCAGAAGTTCACTAGATTCTGCGATGATCATCGGATTAACAATGTTGCTTCGACGGCCTACAATCCTGCTGCTAATGGTTTAGCTGAAGCCTTTAACAAAACTATTATTAAGCTCCTTAAGAAGTTTGTATCCACTAACAAACGGAATTGGAGCGAGAAACTTGGCGAATGTCTTTGGGCCTATCGAACTACAGTCCGTAATCCCACAGGTTTTACACCTTTCTCTTTGGTGTATGGCTGTGAAGCTGTCCTTCCTTTGGAGTTACAAATTCCTTCTTTAAGGATTGCTATTGCCAATGAGCTCACCACAGAAAATAATGATCTTCTTCGACTTCAAGAGTTAGAAGCATTGGATGAAAAGCGATTAATGGCTCAACAGCATATTGAGTTATACCAAGCCCGCATCTCAAAGACATTTAATCGTAAAGTGAAGGTCAGAGCCTTTCAGCAAGGAGAACTTGTTCTAACGGTCAGACGTCCTATGAATATGACTCATATGAGCAAAGAGAAATTCGATACGAAATGGGAAGGTCCCTATGTTGTGAGCAAAGTCTTCTCAAACGGAGCTTATCAACTTTCAGAACTTGATGGTCGAGTTGCTATGATGCCTATCAATGGCAAATTCTTAAAGAAGTATTATGTATAAATATAAATACTTGTAAATTATCAGACAGAATCAAGTTCATGAATAAAATTCAAATTTTATTATATGATAGTACATATTAAAGGTCACTATCATCTTTTTCTACATTGGGACGAGGGCCACTGTCGTCCTTCTCAAAAATGCGATCAGCAAAAGAGCCAAAAACCTCCTTGCTGGATCCCATAAGAAACTTGCAGGCGGCCATCCTCATGGCTTCTTCTTCTTTAGTCTTTCCTGGTTCGAGCAGGAAGTCCAAAATGTCCCGTGGTGGCTGGGGTGCAGACGAACCTTCGCCTGCTTCTGCTTCCTTTGGCTGAACTGGATCGGCAGGGTGTTCTTCAATACCCTTCTGAACCTTCGAGACTGTCTCAACCTTCTTAGATGCTTCTCCAGAAGACATTTTTATGTTGAAGAGTAGAAGTGTTCGTTCCTGTCTGATTTCTGCTATATTTATAGACAGAAGTTCCTCAATTAATGAAGCATTACATTCATCCGACGGTTCGTCCGTTCATTAAACACCTGACGGTTCATCCGTTCATTTATTACACTCATCCGACGGTTCGTCCGTTCGTTAATATCTGACGGTTAATCTGTTCATCTATTTTGACAGTTAACTCGTTCATTTATTATCATTTGACGGTTAATTCGTTCATTTCAATATCATTTGACGATTTAGCCGTTCTTTCATCATTACTTGACGGTATTCCCGTTCATTCATTTTCATATACATTGACGATTCATTATCGTTCATCTTCTACATCAGCAACTTGTCGTTTTCGATTAAGTTGTCAATAAATATATCATATCTATCTATTATTTATATCTGAATAAGATATGCAATAAATAATGGAGCCACAACAAAATGTCCTTTATATCAAAAAAATGAGACATTACAAAAATGCAGCTACAGCAACAAAACCAAAATACAAAATCAAGAAGGAGGGACAATCAGATTGTCAATTTGCTGCTTCAATGTCTGCAGCTCTTCTTCGTGTGTTGATGCTACTATCTTTCTTGCCTCCTCCATCCCGCTGTCTTCATCAAAAATGGGCATATCTACTGTCCTGCGGGTGATCTCTTCACCATGAGTGGTCTCATACTCATTCCTTTCTTCAATCAATGCATTAAATTATTCAATCACCAGTTGGTGATTAACAGTTTCTTCTTCAAACTCTTGTTGGAGGCGAGTAATTTCAGCCTTCAGCTCAGCAAGTCGCCGTCCTTTACTTTCAGCCACTAGGGTAATTGATTCTATTTTAGAATTATATTCAGCTGATTTTGCTGAATGAGCTTCTAATAGATTTTGAAGAGTTAACCTTTCTATATCAGCAGCTTGAGCTAGCCGCTCAAACTCAGCTTGTACTAAAGAATCTACATCTTTCTTCTTGAGTTCTTTATACTTCTTGATGGAGATTTCTAATTCATCCAGTATATGTTCAAGGAGAGTGGCCTGAGCTTCGTCTCCTTGGTCTCTTATGGCTCTTATCAAAAAAGAAGTGGGCTTTCTAACCATAATGAAGTCAGCTCCTTCTTTCTCTATCATTTTACGGACGAGAGATCCCAGCGATTCAAAGAAGCATTTAGTAAATGACTGGATAACCTGCTGATTGATGGCTAAAGTTCCAGGAGTCGCTGCTACTCCCGATGATGACGGGGTAACAGGTTGCTCGATTCTTTGAGGTTGGACAATAGGCTCTTTAAATAAGGGAGCCAGAGTAGAGCTGGTTGCTCCTCCTGCTTGATCTTCTGCAAAAGTAAAATTATTGTTTTACTAATTGATTGTTGATGAACAAAAAGATCAAATTAAGAGCAATGTTACCTTGGTTTGGTTTAACAACGAGTTCATTCCTTACTGGAATGGAATACTGTTGAACAGAAGTAGCCTCCGCTGCAACAGCCTGACTGCTGCCCGCCTCAGAACCACAAGATAAATGATGACTACTGCTAATAACCACCGTTGGTATAGGTACCATAATCAGGTCCGTTGGAGGTATTGGCAAAGTCTCAAGATCTGCAAATGAAGATATTAGTTATCGGTTCATTGTAAAACAAGAAAAGATTGTTAAATCTCGTTTTATACCTTGAGGGTCAGTGGCGGGATTTTCTTTTAGCACACCTTCGTCGGCTACTTCTTCAGGAGATATTTCTATTTCAACATCGACAGCCTTTTCTGCAGACGCCTCCACTTCAATATCCTTTTTAGGATTTGAAATATCATCGGCAGTATCAAGAGATCTGTGTTCTTCAGTTTGCTTTTCAGGATCTTGTAAATACTCATCAACATTTTCGGATGAAGATCCTTCCTCGTCTTCTTCTTCTTCTTCTTCTACTGCTGCATTTCCACTGCTAGTGGCAGCCTGATCTTCCTGCAAGCTATAACTGCAATCCTCCAGAGCTGCAATCATTTCACGGTCTTCGTCCTCACGAAGAGTCCTGGGAGTAGGAGGAGGTTGAGTAATATCTGCAATAGAAGAATGAGGTCGTACAACACTTTGATCTTCCTCTAAAATATGTTCTCTAGGCTTTTCAATTCTTGGGACAACATCTCCCCTCTGTTCATTCTCCTCGAGAGTTTTGCTCCCTGATTCAGAAGCGGGTGTGGGAGATGCCATTAGAAGTCCTGCAGCAGCATCTACTGAAGTCAGGAGTTGTATAGAAGAAGACTCTTTCAAGACTCTTCTAGTGACTACTCTTTTCTTTCTGTGTAGAGGCCTAACAGGACTCTCTACATTTTCTGGCTCTGCTTGCTTTTGCACGGAGGTTGGTGTACTGGCAATTTCTTGATGAGTCTCGGCCAATTGCCGGGATTGAGATCTGGTAGTCACCTTTTCAGAAGAAACATCAAGAATCAATTTCTTCTTCGCCACAGGAGCAGGAGGCTCCTCTCTTCTTCTCTTCTTCGCAGGAGATTTACCCACCTTCAGAGAAATACGAAGTGGTGCATTCACTTCTTGGGGGAATATAATATCCCTTGTAGTCTCCAGAGGTGCATCTGCCGGTTCCTGCGCCTCCTCATTTATAGGGATTGATGGAGCAATTCTCCCTCTTCTCAATCTTGTTGCAGTGGCGAAACTATCTACAAGATGGAAATTCTCGGCAAAAGTATTCGCTGATGTGTAAAACACGGAGTATGTAAAAAGCATTCGAGGACCCTGAGGAGTAGTCCTTGCTGGCATGGAGAAAGTGGCTTTTGTATCACGGGCATTGTAATAAGCCCAAGCCCTAGCTCCGTCTATCAGATAACCCTTGCCTTGGAGGCAGGTAATTGCGTTCCCTACGTGGAACTGATCATACCCAAACTGTCGAGCAAAACGGCTTGGGAGGTATGGTTCTAAGTAGCACTCTTCTTCGAATCGGTAAACCAAATAAGATGGTCGAATTGTCTTCAACCATTCAAAAGCGACACGAGTTAGAGGCTGCAGTTTCGAATCCACCATATTCGTGGGCATCTGATCATATCCAGTAGGGAAAGAAGCGCAGCAGAAGTTCCAGCCTCTGTTCAGATTCAACATAAATCTACATTCAGATAAGGAAGTATATTTCCATTTTCCATCGAAATACCTTCGAAGAAAACTGCCGTCAACTGGTCCCATGCCAGGATCCATTAGAGTTGGATAGTGAAGAAGCAACCATCCAAACAAATGTGTATATGGCAATTCTAAGCGAGGGAATTCTCTCTCTCCTTTCGCTTTCAACATCAAGTCAACATATAAACGGAGACTGGCGTTCAGCTTACAGGTCATTGCTGATAGTAAGTCCATTTTATAGCCAAAGACCAATTTAACAGCTGCAAACAAGACGCCACGGTGAAAACGATCCACTGCACTGGATCCGGGAACCACGAACCTTCGCAGCCAGTATGTCAAGAATCCCGCCAATTGTGCTTCTTCTGACATGGGCCTATAGCCCATTCTCAAGTAACTTTCCAAATTATCTCCTCTCTTCAAAGGAGGATATTCATGGTCATCGTTCACTTCTTTATCAAAGTGACCACTCTGTTCCATTAATTTTCTGACCTCTGTATGGCTCAAAGGTTTGAAAAAGGTTGGGTAACATTTATCGTTCTCCTTGGTTTTCTTCTCCTCTATATGATTAAGAAACAGATATGGTAGCCACTTTAAAGAATAACAAGTATTGGCAGTGGCACTCTTGTAAAATAAAGAGCAGATCTTGTAATGGCACAATAGTTCTTCGAACACTGTCACCATCTCTGGATTCTCTTTTCTGAGCTTGTTCAACTCATCAATTGTTGGTACATACTCCTCATACGGAGCATCTGCCATGGGCAAGAACGAGATATACTTCATCTCGTGGAGTGCAAAGCCCATCTCTCCCCCTGGGGTCATGAAAGTTCCAGTCATGTAGTTGTATCTCTCAGCTAAGGCTAAGAACATATGAGAATTGGGAGCAAATCCATATACAGTGGCATGCACTGCTTCATACAGGTTGATTTGTTGGAGTCTGTCTTGGAATTTTCCCAGAACCCAATTTGCGATATAACTCCATCGCTTGTAGTCTGGATTCACCAATCCAGTCATTCTTATATCTTGCTCAGGATATTTTCCTTCAACTTTCACAAATTCATTTGCGAATATTGGTGTCCTAACAGGCATTAGCATGGAGGAGTTCTCTGGTGGAATACAGCCAGGTCTTAAGCCTCTCAGTAGGACACTATATCTGTCGGAAGAGCTATAAAACATGTCCTTATGATGTGGCCCCTTCTTTACGAAGATTTTTCCTGCCCGAGCATCCTGAAAGAGAGTGATATTCCATTCCATCTTCCTAGGGTAGCTTGCATGAGCGTATCGTGACAAAGGAAGGCATCGAGCGATGTCGGGTATAAAAAAGGATCTATCTTGCTGGTGAACTATCCTATCTTCCATCCTTGGCCTAGGCTGAGAGGCTCTCTCAAAGGCGTCACCGAATAGGAATAAGGGTTTCTTGTGAATTACAGCATCAGCTGATTCTAAAGGCTGTCCGTTCATCAAACACATCAAAGTTTCATTGTCCTGAGAAATCAATATAGCCTGACGGGAGGCTGGCAGATCATACTGAGGGTAATGGACATGAGACAGATCCTCTTTGTATTCAGACTCTGTGAGGGTTCCCACAAAATGTTCGTAATCTGGATCTTCATTGACTTCAACTGCATCAACAAACAGATGAAAATTAGTCCAAAACAAAGATTTTGTTTTTAGACATAAAACATGATTTGCGCAACCTCAGACTGCGCTGACCTGATTTGCGCAATCTCAGATTGCGCTGACATGACTTGCGCAATATCAGTTTGCGCATCATTAAAGGTGCGCAAAGCAATGGTTTGCGCTGATATCTGCGCAACTTAATCGTTTGCGCTGACTTCCTGTCAGCACAAATCAACAATTTGCGCAAGAATGCAGCCTTCATAAAAATGAAGATAGTTCATGCAACCGAAACCCTAAAAAGGGTGGCGCAATATGAACTTATCTCTAAAAAGAGATGAGTTTCAAGGGAGTCGAATCACCCTAAGAAGGGGTTTTCGATCGGTTCAATCACCTCTCAGAGCAGGATGTGCGGATTCGTGTCGGGAAGCTCGCCGTGCAACCCTGTCAGAAGACTCGGCCGGAGCTTTTCCCTTCGCGGCGGCAGTAGTAGCGGCAGCATTTAATCGTCGTGGGGCCATGACAATCGTCGGAGGAGGAGAACAGTGAAGGTTTTCTTCTCAAAAAGTTCGAAAGATTGCAAAGTAAAGAATTGAAAACAAAAAGAGGGGTATTTATAGTTTTTGAAATGCGAAACGGATGCCTCGGATTGTGCCTAAACTTTTGGTCTATTCGCTTTGCGCAGACAGCTCATCATATTGCGCAAAATGATTCAACATTCAAAAATTCAAAGTATTTCGAAATTTTGATTATAATCAACTTTCGAAAACTTTGAAGGGGGTCTTGTAGGTCCTAAAAAATCAAGTTGCATCAATCAACAAAGTCAAAAATTCAAGATATTCATCATTGTGATGAGTTGCGCAGACAACAGATTATACAGAAATCACTTTGCGCAAGTTGGTTTGCGCATGTTCTCAACTGCGCAGGCTGACGTGGCAGAAGTCATCATTGACTGAATAAAATCAGATCTTCCTGACAGCTGACAACACGAATAACGAGGAGGCTGTTCGTTTTTGACGCCGCACAGTGCTCGAGGGCGGCTGACAGGTGGCAGCGCAATCCGTTCATGCGCAATCCGTGGTTGCGCAAACCATTTCTGCGCAGTTCACTTTGTGCATTCTACCAACATAACTGACAAATTACATGTGGCATTCATGCCATCAATTGCTCATTACGTGGCAACTGTCTATGCACGATCATGCGCATTTCAATCAAATGATGCCATGTGTCCCAGATAGTTGGCCCACGATCCAATAACTGTCTGCGCAATCCAATGCTGCGCAAATCAGTTGCTGTGCAAATCAGCTTGCGCAGTCCAAAATAACTGAAAGTTAGTTATTTTCAGAACTCTGTAAATAGAGTTTCAAGTCTTCATTTCAAGGGGATCAAGATCAGAGATCAGAAATCAGAGAGTTCAGGAGTTCTTGCCAAAGTGCTGCTGCATTCTTCCGAGACTTTTGTCTTCAACTTCAGAGGCTTTTGCCTTCAATTTCCAGAGTTGTTTTCAACTTCAAAGGCTTCGTCTTCAAAGTTCACATCGTCCAAGGGATAAAGCAATCGTCATCAAGATTGGATTCCTATAGTTGTAATTTTCCCAGAATTCTTGTAATCTTTATTACAGTTTGTATCAATAAAGTTTTATACTTTTGTTTTTGCAAACAGGGCTAGCCCATGTTTGAGGAAAAATTACTCAGGATATCTATTTTCTTACTCATTGGACTGTTCCAATCCCCCCCCCTAAACACCACACACACACAAACGCTCCCCAAACCTAAATTTTTAGCTTCATTTCAAAATTTCACTCTCTCCCTCCAAAAATCCTAGCTTTCTTCTTCTTCTTCTTGTCCATCATTTTCCACTCCCCAAACTATACATCTTCTTCTCCACCATTTTTTCACTCTAAACCCTAGTTTTCTTCTCCATCGTTCCTATCAAAATTCTAGTTTCCTTCTCCACAATTTACATTCTCATATTTTCATTCCTCACAAAGAATGCATGAAAATAAACCCTAAAATATTTATTTCATTCTTTCTCACAAAAACGCATGAAAATAAACCCTAAAATGTATATTTCACTCTATTATCAAGATTGAAATTAACCCTAACATGTGTTTTTTTTATTCGGCCATTTCGATTTTAGGACTGCCAGAAATTATGACAGTCCTGAAAGAGATTTGCTGTACAGCAAGTCCCTTTCAGGACTGCCACAATTCCTGACAGTCCTCAATACTTCTAGGACTGCTAGAAATTGTGGCAGTCCTGCTGTACAACAAGTTTCTTTCAGGACTGCCACAATTTTTGGCAGTCCTCAATACTTCTAGGACTGCCAAAAATTCTGACAGTCCTGATATGGACTTGCTGTACAGCAAGTCCATTTCTTCTATTAATAAAAAAAATGATTAATAGATATATAGATTTGATAACCCAATTTCTTCTACAACTAGGATTTTATCCATAAACTATGGTTTGGAGAAAGAAATATGAGAAATTAGAAAAGGGCAAAAAAAAAGGATTTGGAGAAAGAGATGTTCTTATTGTTTTTCTTTCTTCTTGTTCTTGTTCTTGTTCTTGTTCTTTTTTCTTCTTGTTCTTCTTGTGAGGAAGTTGTTCTTCTTCTTGTGAGGAAGGAGAAGAGAGCAAAAAAAAAAAGTTGACTTATATACTTACATTTGGGCTAGTCCTGAGTAAGTTTTTCAATGACAAACTTGTAAATAAACCAAAGTTAGATTTGGGCTAACCCTGATCAACTTTTGATGTGCCTTTATAAATAGGCGGCTAACTAAATTGATTGGTTATAGATGTCTGTCATAATTACTTTTTCTTGCAGATAGGAACTGGTATTATTTTGTAGATAGTGAATTGATGACGATATTTCTTTGAGAAAATATATTTGCATTTGATGACATAAACTCGTTATTACAAAATATGATTGAAAAAGTGGGACAATCTAGCCTATTTTTCAGTGCAGAAAGAATTTCGAGCTACATGTGGTCGACAATTGAGCAAAGTTTATGCATGTTAAGTATATCAAAAATGCTCCCTACCCCCCATTCCCCCTCCTGCACTACTGTCACTCTCGTTTCTCCTTATACGTATTTTCAGTATACGTGTACGGATTCTGACGTTTGTCAGGTGACCCATGTTTTGACTTGTCCTGTTTAGCCTAGTCTTGGTTTAATCTTGGATTGATTTGGTTTGTTTTGGTTCATGTTGGCTTGGTTTGGTTTGAGTTGGTTCATTATGGTAAACTTCCTATTTAAACCAACTCCTCTCTCTCTCTCTCTCTCTCTCTCTCTCTTCATTCATCTTCTTCATTTACTTCTTCTTCTCCATTACTTCTCCCCACCCACCAGAGAACCTTAGGCAAGTGCAAACTTGCTTCATGATGGATCTCCCCTTTTATTGTTCTAACCTCTTCCTTGCTTGATCTTAAGACTCTTTAGGACTTGGCACTTTTGGTTTTAATGGATGGATTTGTGTAGATCTAAGTTTATGTTATTTTCGTTTTTCTTGGTTTTGATCTCTCAAACCTTGTTATTTCTGAATTCTAATGGTTCTATGTTGTAGACAATTTGATTCTACCCCATTTTAGATCCTTGGAAGTCTTAATTTTGACTTGTTTTGAAGGATTTATGGAGCCTTGAAGTTTTGGTTCCCCATGGGTTCGTCTTTGCTGTTTGGAGAAGAAGAACAGTGCCCGGCGTCCAAGTTTGGCCTTGGCGTCTCCCCTGGTCTAGGCGCTCCGACATGATTTGGCGCCCCCTGCCCCTTGCGCTCATGGTGCTTAGGCGCCAATATGATGCGCCCAGTCTGGCCAAGGCGCCCTGCGCGCTCTGGCGCCCCTTGCCCCTTGCACTCACGGGTGCTTAGGCGCCCAGTGTGACGCCCCCCTCCCCTCTGGTCATCAAGGCCCTGGCGCCCATGTTGGCCCTGGCGCCCATGATGATCCAGCGCCCCCGGACCATGCGCCTGTACTCTGCCATGCGCCATTCTGACCCTGTCGGCCAAGCTTACTTAGGCGCCATTCTGGCCCTGGTGTCCATTTATGCCTAGGCGCCATCTTGGCCCTGGCGCCCATTGGTGTCCAGGCGTCCATCCATGCCTAGGTGCCCCTTGTGATGCGCTTACCTCCCTGCACCTTCTTTATTCTTGCAACTATTTTTGTGTTTTGTTATATGCATGTGATAATTTGATAACTCTTGACATGAACACGACATGATGGCATGAACCCTTCTTGATAATCTTGATAGTGGCCCATCGAGGCGCACTCTTGACAAATAACGAGTAAACTTGATATGACATGTATAAGCTTGATAGTGGCCCGTCGAGGCGCACTCCAGACAAGTAATCTTGACAAGTTACAAGTAAACTTGATATGACATGTATAAACTTGATAGTGGCCCGTCGAGGCGCACTCCTGACAAGTAATCTTGATAAGCAACAAGTAACCTGACATGTAAAATCTAGAAACGCTGTTGCGACAGCTACCCTGACTTGCTAAGTAACTCTTGTCTTGACATCGTAGTTGATTTTCTTGATTGTGCCTGTACAAGCTACCTGTCTCGTCTTGCATCATGTCTAAGACATGGATTCCTGGTTACCACAGTCAGGAATTCATAATGAATTTGACTAGGTCAATGACTAGATTGATCAAGTAGTTCATATAGAGAGATTTTTTTCAGTTACATGTGATCCCATTATCCCGACCACACCTGCGGGATTTTTAGCCTGCCGACGAGTATGGCACATTTCCCGCCCACTGTCATGTAGGGCACTTCTTAAAATTAAATACTAAAGCACACTGTCATGTGTTGCACTCTAAGTCACCTAATAATTCTTGTAACCTAATAAATCACCTCGCCTGGATAACCTGGATAGTTGTAGGGCTTGTGAATGTGGGAACATCTCATTGCATCTTGCTAGTAACTTGTCACGCCCCAGAACCAGAATACTGGAGAGCGGGGGCAGACACAGCCAGCTACGTATATTGAAATGGAAACCACCTCGATATACGGTCACGGCTGTCTAGAAATATGAGGGTTTACTACAAGCCAACGATCTCTTATGGTCAAGCCTATTGTCTCAATCTCAAGCAAGTAATATAATTACAAGATGTTTGACCACCAAATAGACAATAAAAGGCGTCCCAAATATTACATATCAGCTGATCATGAAGCTAGTCGTACAAAATGCTAGGACTAGCAAGAATTAAGTCATACATGATCAACCCTAGGATTTGTTAATCATGTTTACAGCCCGTAGGCAGACAGTAAGTAAAGTGCATCGAGCTAACAGGTGCTCGTCGGCTAAACGCCTCAAAAGAATAGTTTTACAAATAAGTGGGCAAGACAAAAAGGAAAACCCACTCTTGGCCCGGGTTCCGTCTAGTGTTCACCATTGGACTGGAAGCTTGGTAGATCCTCGGGAGCTGCTCCGAAATCTGGCCACACAAAACCAGCTGGGTCAACCCCAGAAAGAGCAAGTGCCACAAGGGGGCCACGAAAATAAGAACAAAGCCAGCAAATAGCACAAGAAAATCTAATATTAAAACTAGAATTACGAGAACATGTCAGGATGATATACGACAAGATAACCATGGAACTATTCCGATAGCCAGGTTACAATCCGTAAACCAGACAAGGATCGGGGTTGTAACCCTTCGTTTGAACAGAACTTGGTATCCCACCATTTATCGGCAAAATAATGTAAGTAAATCAAGACAGGAAACAATCTTGTACGGGATCAAGACATAGCTAGACTGGTTATACCTCATTCAATCAATCACGGCCAAGCAGATCCTACGGTTTACTACTTTAACTAACTAGGGTTATCACAGGCCTAATTACTAACAAGATGCAATGAGATTGTTCCACAGCCACAAGCCCTGTAGACCATCCAGGTTATCCAGGTCGAAAATTAGGGGTTGAATTCAGGTGGGTACATCGTCCAGGAAACACATGTACCCTTAGATGACTTAGAAGGTGCAACACATGACAGTGTACTGGAAATGCGCCCTACTCGACGGCAGACTACAAATCCCAAGAGCGCCCAGGTAACGGGATTGCCTGTAGCTGTGTCATCTCTTCATGACTACTGTGATATTCTAATTATTAACCTTAATTCATTTTGATAGGTACCCCTGACCGTGGTACTCAGGAGTCCCATCCTAGACATGATGCAAGACTGGACAAGTGGATTTAACAAGCAAGCAAGAAAGAACCACCCACGGTGTCAAGGCAGGTCAAGTTAGGTTACCAAGTCATGTCAAGTCAGGAGTGCGCCGCCACGGCCACTATCAAGTTATCAAGATAAATCATGTCAGGTTGGTCATGTGAGGAGTGCACCACTACGGGTCACTGTCGTGTTATGTAAGTTCCGTGTCATATCAAGCCATGTACAATAGTCCTTTCAAACATGCTAAGTAAAATCAAGTTCATGACAAAAGGCGTAAGGATATAAAATGGGCATAAAATATCTAATAAAATATCAAAATACGGGGCTATAGAAGAGCCAAGCTTAATAAAACCAAAACTCCAAGAGCCAATGGGTTAAACAAGGGGTCAAGGGACAGCATACGTACAAAAGCACGCACGCAGGGAAGCTGCGTACGCACAAAAGCACGCACGCTAGGGAGAGCAGTGTACGTACAAAAGCACGTACGCAAGGCTCGCTCAAGTCTGCGTACCAGGTCACTCAAGTCTGTGTACCAAGGCACGCTCAAGTCTGCGTACCAAGGCACACTCAAGTCTGCGTACCAAGGCACACTCAAGTCTGCGTACCAAGGCACACTCAAGGGAGCAGCGTACGTGAAAGTCACGCACGCTCAAGGGAGCAGTGTACGTGAAAAGTCACGTACACTCAGGGGAGCAGTGTACGTGAAAGTCACGCACACTCAAGGGGAGCAGTGTACGTGAAAAGTCACGCACACTCAAGGAGACACGCTTTCAACAGGAAGCGTACTCAAGCCTACGTACGCAGCGCTAAAGAGCACGCGTAGCTCAGGGTGCGTAAGCTAAATAGCTCTGCACACTGCTCACTGTCTTCTCCAAACAGCAAGAACACCATGGCTGAACCCAAGCTTCAAAATTTATAACTTGGCCATCCGAACTCCAAATCCGAATTTCCAAAGCTCCAACTGGAGTGAAACTGAATGCTCATCCACATGGAAACATCAAAAACCCATAAAATCCAACTTAAGTAGCTCAAACCATGCAAAATTCAAAAATAGATATAACTTAGATCTACAATAATGGAGGCTCAAAATCATAAAATACCAAGTTCTAATGTTGGTCACCATGTCCTAATCTAGCAAATGGACAAATAAAAGAGGGTTCTCATGTAGTGGCAAGATGCACTTGCCTAGGGTTGGGAGAGTTGTGTAGAGGAAGGAGAAGAAGAAGAAGAAGGAAATAAATGGTGGTTATGAGGAGAGAGAAAATGTTGGTAGAGTTATAAAGAGGGGGAGTTGTGGTGGGTTGAGGGGGTAGCATAAGCTAAGGTGATCCAAAACCTATAAACCAAACCAAACCGAACCAACCCAATAAAACCGAGCCATGCCAAAATCCAAAATACAAAAAATACCGAAATTCCACAAGTTAAGAAAAATAAAAAAATACATGCCAAAATCCAGATACGAGTATAAATATGGAATACGGAAAAATACGGGAAAATATGGGAAATACGGGAAATGAGGGTGACATAACTAGGCTTGTGACAACCCTAGTTAGTTAAAGTATCAAGCCGTACTCTTGCTTGGCCGTGATTGATGGATGGAGTCCAGTCTAGTCTTATCCATACAGTGCCAGTATATGATTACTTCAGTGTATTATTGTTTATGCTTTACTCTTGTCGATAAATGGTTAAGGACTAAGTTCTCTTCAGGTGAAGGGTTACAACCCCGGTCCTTGTTTGGTTTATAGATTGTAACTTGATTTCTGGAATAGTTTCTTAGTTATCTTATCATTGTCATCCTATCTTTCTAATCATGTCTTCTTGTTACTTAATCATGTTCATTTATTTATATTTTCTGTTTATTAAACTGCTGGTTTTAGTTAGTTCCTAAGTGAATTTGTCACGCCCCGACCCGGAATCACCCGAATCTTCGTCCTCGCATGGGGCGTGATGCCATTGAACATTGAAATGAAGTATGAAACGTAAGAACATAGAAAGTTAACGGAAGAAATACGAGATGATAATGCGGCATGGTGCCCTTCGAAATGTTCATGGCCTTCGGGCGTTCGATGAGAACATTCGGGCGTTGTGTCAATTGAAATAGAGATAAGCGAACTTGCTTGGTTGTATGAAAGATAAGATTCGTTGCATGGTCAAATGGACTTAAAGATATAAAAGCCCGTGCATGGGTATTCCCTTGCACGCGGCGCGCCAGGGCGCTGGGACCGTTCGGCCTAGGAGGGATTCGTTTTCGGTATTATTGGTGCACATCATTTAGAAGGGTAGCGACCGTCTGGTGAATGTGATAAGCCACTTGCTGCGATTATTTCGGTGGCCTCTGATGTTGGTTAGCAACCACACAGAGTTAACATCGTCTTATGTTTCGATTCGATAAATATAAGTCCATTCTAGCCCGAAAAGCTAGTGACCTTCATATAGTTAAGGGCGACAGGTTTGGAAGTGCAAGGTATGCATATATCCTGTATGGACGGATCCTGAATAGCGAGCACTTATAACATGACAGGAAAAACGGATAGGCGTATTCACCTTGCGTCGGTGCAAGGGCGAGTGCGTCGATATTGCTAAGTTGTGCCACGAATCATACACGAGATTGCTTGCCTGTTTACTTACGCGAATTGAATAACATGCTTGCCATGCTTTACAGTCTTCGAATATGCCATGAACTCATCCTAAGTAGAACATAGAAAGAGAACTAAATTGTATGCTTGCATGAATCAATACAATACTAAATGTCGGTTTGTTAAGCAAATTTTTGATCAGTACAGCGAGGACGAAAGTACTAATCCTCCACTAGTTTGCTAGCAGGTTCAGGGATTGGTCTGCTCGCGGCGGAGCTTCGCTTGAACGCGTTGAGGCTTGGAATGCCGAAGCGTATTGAAGCGTGCGATCGTATTGACGCTCGGACTCGCGACAGGATTGATGCGGCCGAGATATAGAAGGCATGATGTATGGAACGGTGAAATCCTTTGTGGGCAAGAGAGAACCTGAGTGTTGTAGCCAATCTGGCAAATTCCGTTGGGCTATCGAAAGCCTTTGTAATCTGATTTCGAATATCAATAAAGTGAATCGTTTTCGTATACTCTGTTTTGCCTTTCATTGTTAACGTTCAACTCAAAGATAACCATTTGAGAACTTGTCATCTTGCCTTGCACGAGCGCAACTCCAGGCTCGTGCGGCATCACGCCCCATGCGAGGACGAAGATTCGGGTGATTCCGGGTCGGGGCGTGACAAATTGGTATCAGAGCTCTAGGCTCAATTTTCTTTGGACGCTTGCTTCATTTCAGTTCTAAAAGTTGTCCACCACCAATCGAAATCACTCTCGACTCTACTCGATGCCGCACTGGATGTTCCATACATTAAGTCTAATATAAATCATATAATTTCGTCGCGTGTTGTTTTGGAAATTACATATTGTTTGCGGGAAAAGTCGAAAAAGGTTTGTTGCTATAAGCGCAACAAGTTGCGAGATATGAATTCAATGAATTGTTGCTGCGGATGCAACACGTCGTAAATTGTGATTTGAGATATTCGTTGTTTGTAACGAACGATACGAGAAATGTTGGTTGCATCGATACAATGATAGTCATGGAATGTTGCTGCAGCAATTGCCACGCGTTGATTGTAAATGATGCGTTGAAAAGAAAATGAAAGTTGATATTGAATGTGTCGAACGGATTCACGTATCGATTTCGAATGTGCGTTTGTGATGAAAAGCGATAAGTCAATATCGAATGTGTTGAAACGGATTTGAGCATTGACTTTGAATGTCGAAAATGAAATGTTGCACGATGTGCAATGCGTATCGAGAATAAATCGATGCACGAGGTGCGGTAAATATCGAAAATAAATTGTTGCACGATGTGCAATGCGTATTGAAAGTAAAATATTGCACGTGGTGCAACGCATGTCGAAAGTAAAATTATTGCACGTGGTGCAACGCGTATCAAAGTAATCGATGCACGAAGTGCAACGGATATCGAGAATGAATTTTTGCACAAGATGCAACGGAAGAAAACGAAAGTCATAAATCGAGAAACGAAATCGGTTCGGTTGCGCACCGAGCTTGTGTTGGCAAATGAATGCATTGGCCGAGTTGCATCGGATTTTGATTAATCAGAGTTACGGTTGTGATCAAGCACGATCACTGCGAAAATCGTAAGTCGGAAGAGATCGTTGGTTTGTAAGGAGTACGTTGCGACGGGAGTAACTTAATTTTTGGGTGGTATATGGCATACCACCGATGCAATGAATGGCTCGATTCCGAGAGGTATATGTAATACCACTTGTGCGATGAATTGCATCGACGTTTTGTGAGAATTGCGGAAGGTTTGTCTGCAACGGACGGGATAGCACCGAGACTCGATTGAGAATTTGTATGATGGCATGTTGATGCAAGTGTTCTTCGATGATCGGTTAGCACGGCCTTGAGGCAACAATCGGATCGACGGGATAGGAAACTTAAAACATTGAAATCGAATCGCACGACTTGCGAGCTCGATGAAAATGTTGGGCGATACAAATTATAATAGAATCGCACGACTTGCAATCCTGATTGAAATGTTGGGCGAGGCGAATCGAATCGCATGACTTGCAATTTCGATAGAAATGTTGAAGAGACGAATCGAATCGCACGACTTGCGATTTTGATAGAAATGTTGGGCGATGTGAATTGCAATCGAATCACCCGATGTGCGACTTCGGTAAGAAAGTTGGTTGACGCGGGTAATCATGTCTAAGAAATAATTGGTTACGTTGCGGCGAAACTCATTCGAGTATGACTGAAAAATACGCGAAACTTAGAGGGCGAGATCGTATGACTTGAGGGTTCGATGTTGGATAATCGGTAACTCAGTTACGCGATCGAAGTATAGCGGGATGCGACAAATCGGAGAACGGATTGATGTGTATGGAAAAGTTCGTTGCGAACTTGGATGTATGCGATGCGAGTTAAGTTGACGTTGAAACGGATTCAAAGTTGACCCTTACGTTATCGAAATGGATACGGCGTATCGAGATCGATACGTAAGGAAACGTAAACGATGTGAGAATACGAAATAGAGCGTGCCTTGTGCTATAAAATTTTATAAGTAATGATACGAGAATGAACGAACTTGGTTGATCATAAACTTTGTGATTGAGCAAAGACGAGACTATAAGTTATCGACGATTGCTCGATGCGTATAGCATCTCGTATGTCGATCGCGAAATAAGATAGACTCGAACTCGATATGAGTAGATGTTTCGTAAATTGCAGAATCATCGACGATAGTGCATGACTTTACTCGGAGGATAGTTGCGCATCAGTTGCGCCGATAGAAATGGTTATGTACGAATTTGGGTAGTCGCATAGAAATCGTCGGAACGTGATTTGGCTCCGAAATAAGATATAGCATGGTTCGTAGTAAACTGTCCTTCGGTGATGATCCACAATTATCGAGCATAGCTTCGGGGCAGCTGACCCTAGAAGACTTGACCGCCAAATCAAATTGAATGTTGCAGACCGTAAGATGATCCATACGATATCGCACATGAGATTGCATCGATAACAAATACAATGTGGTGCATGTTGACGATAAGTCTAGGCGGTCGAGAATTGTTGGAACAACTTTCGATTGAGAATGATATAGTTAGATTTGAGTATTCGTCGGATGAATGCTTGAATGGTTATGTTGGTCGACGATAGAACTTGAAATTCACCAACGAACTTGGTGATTCGAATAGGCGATTACGAGAATCGTGCTATGCACGAGAGAGAATGATAAGGGAATGACTTATGAGTCATGTCGTTAGATTCGGATTCACCTTGCAATTGAGCTTGCGTGAATAGAAACTTATGTTCGATGTTGCGAGACGGATAAGTTAGGAATTTGGCTAGTGAATTCCTACTCGTTAGGAATCGAACGTAAGGCGTATCGGAAAGACCTTCGTGTCAAGGCGATCGTTGTCTTGTGCACCATCGTCTTGATGTAAACTGTTATGTCGGATAGATTGTGGCCTTTGTACAATGTCAATTTAAACTTGCGTCAGAAGGATTTGAGCATGGTGTCTAAGTAAGTCACCTAGCGGACGTAGTCCTGAATGTTGATGCTTTTGCAAGTCAACCAAAGAGAATCATGTCGAGATAGGATACGAAGTGAAACAACAGAAATCGTTGGATAGTGACGTCGAACGCAAGGCGTTGCGGAGACTCGTTGTGATCGGATGCACGATGGCTTAACGCGATGCGTAGAATTGATAGTCCCGATGAAATATACAAAGTGAGAAATACGATTTTTGAATCGCATCGTGTGCCTTGACTTTTGTTGGAGGATCGCGTATGTATCGATATGCACGTGTGCTAGAACTGCGAGAACAAATAATAGAGCCAAGTCCGATCGAGAAAACGAGATGTCAAGTTATCGAGAATAAGAGTTACGTGTTTGCATTGTTCCGATATCTTACAACTAAGCTTAACTGAAATGCATATATTGGTGGGACGCCTAAAATATGTGTACGATTCTAAACTAAGTTGTACGATCCAAACGATAGTGAGACGAGATCGTGGAACGATCTAATGAAACCCTTGGAAATTTAGTATTGGTTTCGGTTCGGGACGAACCTTGTTTTGAGTGGTATATTATGTAATGTCCCGCTTCGCACGGTGCATTATGCTGAGTCGTTGACTCGAAGAGTTGCGTTGACCGATTACGTATCGATGCGAATCGATACAAAGTCTTAAGTTGTCCCGAGCAATGCGTCAAACTAAGTCGATGCGAAGAGTTGCCTTGTCCTAAAGAATACATCGAATGAATTGATGCGAAGCGCCGCGTTGCCTCGAAGGATAAGTGCGTTCAGACGGCTCGAAGAGTCTAAGAAATCGAATCGACCAAGGCATAAGTCCAAATCGTTGCAAGTAATGATTTAGTTGGTTTCATGTGCAGGCTATACGTTTACGCTGAAATGTTAGAGGTTGATCTTTTGCCTTATTCAGTAAGGGGTCCGCGAAAGCAAATCGTCGCCTTGCGACGGACGGAAGCGTTGGCATGCTAAGGCAAATCGGACGTATAACTCAATGAAGCACGAAGTGCTCAAATGGCTAAGTCAGGAGAGTTGCCCGTGCGATGAAGTTATAAAATTGAGCCGCAACGGCTCGGCGAAACGATAAGGCGCATTGACTCAAGGTGGGGGGACATTAACTCTCTTTCCTACTCCGTCATGCTTAAGTAAAATACATATCATTGAATGCTGAGTTAACCTATCAACGCCATGGGCATGGCTCAATAGCGAGATAAACGTAGTGCGTGTCGAACACTAAGATAGAACAATTGAAATGAATCGTACGACAGACGTACGAGTCGCTATGGAACATTGGATATCGCAAAGGCGAGCGCCTCGGTGCGCAAGCCGCAAGAACATGGAATAACTGTACTCGGCAAGTGCCTTAGTGCACGAACCATACCGTGCCTTCGCACACGAGTTAGAACGGCTAGAACATTGAAAGACAATAGGCGAGCGCCCTAGCGCGCAAGCCACGGACATTGAATACTAAAGAATGGAAATACGGCTTCAACGCGTGCAGCAAGTGCACGACGCGAAGGATATATGATAAATGTGTCGAAACGTGCCTACGTGCACAAGATCATAAAAGATGACTTCGTTACGAAAGAATACAGTTGTGACATGAATGTGGCGGAACTGTCGGATATGACATAATGCCTCGAAAGGTGTTCGGGACCTTCGGGTCGTTCGGTTGACGAGCATTGAGTTGAGGCATGATGCCATTGAATATTGAAACGAAGTATGAAACGTAAGAACATAGAAAGTTAACGGAAGAAATACGAGATGATAATGTGGCATGGTGCCCTTCGAAATGTTCATGGCCTTCGGGCGTTCGATGAGAACATTCGGGCGTTGTGCCAATTGAAATAGAGATAAACGAACTTGCTTGGTTGTATGAAAGATAAGATTCGTTGTATGGTCAAATGGACTTAAAGATATAAAAGCCCGTGCATGGGTATTCCCTCGAACGCGGCGCGCCAGGGCGCTGGGACCGTTCGGCCTAGGAGGGATTCATTTTCGGTATTGTTGGTGCACATCATTTAGAAGGGTAGCGACCGTCTGGTGAATGTGATAAGCCACTTTCTGCGATTATTTCGGTGGCCTCTGATGTTGGTTAGCAACCGCACAGAGTTAACATCGTCTTATGTTTCGATTCGATAAATATAAGTCCATTCTAGCCCGAAAAGCTAGTGACCTTTATATAGTTAAGGACGACGGGTTTGGAAGTGCAAGGTATGCATATATCCTGTATGGACGGATCCTGAATAGCGAGCACTTATAACATGACAGGGAAAACGGATAGACGTATTCACCTTGTGTCGGTGCAAGGGCGAGTGCGTCGATATTGCTAAGTTGTGCCACAAATCAAATACGAGATTGCTTGCCTGTTTACTTACGCGAATTGAATAATATGCTTGCCATGCTTTACAGTCTTCGAATATGCCATGAACTCATCCTAAGGAGAACATAGAAAGAGAAATAAATTGTATGCTTGCATGAATCAATACAATACTAAATATCGGTTTCTTAAGTGGATTTTTGATCAGTACAGCGAGGACGAAAGTACTAATCCCCCACTAGTTTGCTAGCAGGTTCAGGGATTGGTCTGCTCGCGACGGAGCTTCGCTTGAACGCGTTGAGGCTTGGAATGCCGAAGCGTATTGAAGCGTGCGATCGCATTGACGCTCGGACTCGCGACAGGATTGATGCGGCCGAGATATAGAAGGCATGATGTATGGAACGGTAAAATCCTTTGTGGGCAAGAGAGAACTTGAGTGTTGTAGCCAATCTGGCAAATTCCGTTGGGCTATCGAAAGCCTTTGTAATCTGATTTCGAAAACAATAAAGTGAATCATTTTCGTATACTCTGTTTTGCCTTTCGTTGTTAACGTTCAACTCAAAGATAACCATTTGAGAACTTGTCATCTTGCCTTACACGAGCGCAACTCCAGGCTCGTGCGGCATCACGCCCCATACGAGGACGAAGATTCGGGTGATTCCGGGTCGGGGCGTGACAAAGCCTCTCTTATGGCACTTGCTCTTCTGGGTTCTGGCCCAACTGGTTTTGTATGACCAGATTTTGGAGTAGCACCCGAGGATCTACCTGTCTTCCAGCCAGATGGTGAACACCAGACGTAATCCTGGCAACGAGTGGGTTTCTTATTTTGCTTTCCCACTCTATTATAAATTATTTTTTAGGCGTTTAGCTGTCGAGCAAGTGTTAGCTCGTGTTGAAACTTACTTTCTGTCTGCCTAAGGACTGTTACATAATTGGTAAATCTTAGGGTTGATCATGTATGACTTAACTCTTGCTAGTACCATATTTTGTATGACTAGCTTCATGATTATCTGAATATGTAATGTTTGGGACGTCTTACTTTGTATGTCTGATGATCTAACATCTTGTACATTATTTGCTTGCTTGAGATTGAGACACTAGACTTGTTCTTGACTATATAGACTGATGGATTGTAGTTTAACCCTCATGCATCTAGACAGCTGTGACCGTATTACGAGGTGGATTGCACTTCAATGTATGTAGCTGTCTGTGTCTGTCCCCCGCTCTCCAATATTCTGGTTCTGGGGCGTGACAACTACACCGGGCCCGTGTTCAAAAAATTTTGACCCCCTCCAATGAGAGGCCGACACGTGACTGTGGGCTAGGAATGCGGTCAAAAATCGCGATCAATGTAGCATCGCCGTAAGTATATTAGTGAGTTGAAGCCTCTTGGTTATAGTAGTCAACAAGTGAAAGACGTAGTACATCATGACTAAAGACATAATACATCCTGACTAGGTGTGGAAAATCAAATTATTTCTTTTAATTATGATGATAGTTAAAAAACTAAAATAAAAAAAATACTATTTGTATCTTGTTCTTACTCAACCATTTGGGTGATTGACAAACGAACAAGTCAATGACCTAAGTATTCTTATCAGCCCACCATAAGAATGTGGACAGTAGCATTAATGTCACTCACGTTTTTCGTTATACGTATTTGTCACGACCCGCACCCACTGTTTGGGTACGAGAACGTAACAACGCCCAGCCTACGCCGCAGTGTCGGCGGTAGAACGCTGTCCTAGGTCACATCATCTAACAATATAATGCTAAGCAGATACAGTCTCAATCACATCTAAGGTAGAGCATGATAAAGATAAATAAACATATAATCCAAAGAGATACAGGAGATAGAAGTCTAAGTGTCTAAGATACAAAAACCCAGAAATACATCTCAAAACTCAAATACAGTAATCCACAAAGTAAATAACTCCAGACAAATGAAATAACTATCTAAACAACCTCTATTGTGTCTCCTCTAGGCTAGCAGGCAAACTCCAAGCTATCTGTAAAATTTATCAACAGGTCCCGTCAGGACAGGAACGAGCACATCTCATCTAGAAAACCCAAGTAAATGACAGAGAACTATAAAGCAGTTATAGGCAGTTGTATTGATGAAAATGGCAGTTTATATTCAGGTGATGGTAAGAAAGACAGATAAGGTTCAAGGAAAGTAAATAACTAAACAAGAGAAGAATCATAGCAATGAAGTCTGTAAAAATAGAACTAGCTGAACCAGGGTAATATGATATGAGGTCCAGACAACAATGTAGACCAGTGTAACTCTAATGTAAGTCCAGTACAAGATGAATCTAATACAAGATGAATCCAGTAAGGGACGATTCCAGTTATAGTGATCAATGATTCCAGGGTGAGTCCAACCTATACTCTAACAGTATGTTTTAAAATACCGAGATCGACATGTAAACGACTGTGGGAAATTCGGCACACCTCTCACTGATCAGGCGAGAGATAACTATCATTCCAGTAGATTCCAGTAGGGGTGATTCCAGTAATGGGGTATGTCTACATGTCTTACTCTAGTATTTCCCCTCCCAGCAAGTGAATCCAGAATTCCGACACAATGATTCAAGATGAGTCCAGCCAAAATATAATGATACCAGTAAATAATTCCAGTAAATGATTCCAGTAAATGATTCCAGTAAATGATTCCAGCAGGTGATTCCAGTAATAGAAGCCGGAAATAATGATACCAATAATAGAGGCCAGAAAATAAATGTGTGTCGTATACATGAATCCAGTAATATCCACACGTGTTGTAACAGAGAATCGCATACAACTAACTAGAACTGAAATACAGTAATTGACAAATAAATGAGAGAACTATCAGAGAATGTACTCGCCTGATATCTGAATGTCCAAGATAAAGATACTGTCCGAGGAGAGGTCATGTCTGGCTCCTAATTAGAACAATATAAGTCACAACATGTCCAGAAGGGTAATATAAAGCACTACAATGTATTCTACATGAATCTAGGTCAAACTAGGCCAAAGTCAACCCTTGGTCAACTCTGGTCAACTGTACTAGTCAAACTAGGTCATGTCCTAACCCAGTAAGTCTTACTAGGCCTAACCAAGACTATCCTAGCAAGCACACATCAATACAAGGCTATACAAGCCAACATACACCCAACTCTATAGCATGCAATTATTCAATACTCAAATAGGCAAGAATTCACATTGGATATACACTAGGTAATCTATTACTTTAAGGTATATATGTCTGCACATATATACACATGCATATATTGGTATTCAACATTAGGTCTATAATCATGGCATTTCAAATGGTTATATAAACTTATACATTACAACACAATAAGCTAACATATATATAATATACATACATAGCTAAGTCAACTATATTCATAAATACTTATTTAAGAGGCTATGTGTGTGTATGTGAACATGGCAAAGGGGCAAGTGAGGGTTAAATGGGCATACATAGTGTATACATATCAAAGAGTGTCAAAGTGTAAGTGAACAATGTGTCAAGTGTGATAGTGTCAACATAGTGTAAAGGGGTACATGAGGTAATATAGGATTTGTGTTAACATAGAACATTACATCTCATTAACTTGTATATTGCATACATTACATCTATTATTACATTACATTCATGCTTGCATTCATTCATCATTCATTATTCTCTTGACCACTATATGCACCATATATTACATACTATGGAACCTACATATTCATTACAAGCCATACTTATACATGCTTACATTAGATAGGATACTTACACCTCATACATCATTTATTTAACCATTTACTCATGCTTGTATTCTCTATTTAATTATATAATGTATATACATTAACATGGGTTAAAATCAAATAGACCATTATATTACACACAAGGGTGCACAAAATGCATATGCCGAATTGTAACTCCTACTAATAATCAATACTGTACCATCTCAGCATGAATTAAAATTTAGGATTAAAGTATGTTATAGATCTATGTGTTAGCTTTCCGAAACTTTAAACGGATCGCATTTTCGTTTCCGGAAACTCCCGGAATCGCGAAAACACCGAGAACACGTTTGTTTTTCGTACAGCTGACACTCAAATAATTCTCCAGAAAGTTACAGAAAGAATTAGGCCTATTAATACATGTTTTTGGAAATCTAACTTCAATACGCTTCTTTTAAAAAAAAAACGAGAGATTAAACCGAGCTTTGAGCTAGAAGTTATGACATTTCGAAGTTAGGGCTGAAATTAAAAACGTGGATAAAAATCATGACGGATTTAGATAGTTTGAGCCAAAAGAATACACAATATATATCCTAATTATCCACAACAATAATAGCAATAATAATATGAGGAACCACACTCACAAACTTGATTATATAATCATCATGAACCATTTATTACATATATAAATATAGATACACTCTCATTACAATATATATATATATATATATATATATATATAAATCTATATATGTAACATGAACACATCCACAACACAAAGGACACTCCTATGACCTCCAAATGGACACAAAATAGACACAAATGGAGATACAACCATGGAGGTCATTCCTATGGGTTCAAAATAGACCTATATGCATGAGGAAATGAAAAGGAGAAGGGATTTATACCTCCCGGTAGATCGAATCGAAGAAAAACCTTCCCGGAGCGACACCGACACGTAGAGATTCCAAAAGGACACGAACGAGCTCCGAATCCTCCCAAACATGGGTAGCTTCCTCCTTGACTAGAATGGAGAAGGAAAGAAGAAGATTTGGTGGTGAAATGGAAGGATTTGGTGGAGAAATTGCTAGGAATTGCTCTCTAAGAATTTGGGAAAGAACAAGAGAGAGAAAAATAGATGGATAATGACAAATGGGAGGCTCAACCCTATCCTTATTGTGGCTGGCCATAAAGGTGGTTTTGTCCTATTAGGAAAAGTCCAAAAGCCCCTACTAACCTATTCTATGAGTATTAGGAAAGGGCTAATTGGTTGGGGCTAAATTAGTCATTCTAAAGTCTCTAATCACACTAACCTTATCCATAATAATTAGTCTAACCTCTAACTAAAATATTTCTATCATGTGGACTAAAATTAATATCATGTGGGTCATGCCTAACTAGTGTGTGGGTTCCACTAGAGTCAAACTACCCCCGGGTCCCCGTTTCAAGTCGGATTGAGTTGAAATTTGAACCCGACTCAAATAACCCCAAAACAATATCATAAATAATAAAATAATATCAAAATAATTCAAAGAGGTCAAATGCAAAAATATCCTTAGGCCAAAAATGACAATAAAATATCATAATCACATGGTTAGGCTCTAGGTCAAACAATCTCTAGGATTTCACTAGCAAAACGTCAAAACCACAAGTCATTGATTTAAATAATTTTAAAATAATTTAAAATCACCTAAAATCATATCATGAATAAATATCATTATTAAAATAATTATAAACACGAAATTTTAAAATTACCCTCAATCAGAAAATTAAAATAAAATAAAAAAAATCAACCCAAAATTTAGGGTGCTCACATCCTACCCACCTTATAAAAATTTCGTCCTCAAAATTAAAATGTTCGTAATCCTTCTAGGTCAAACCCCCACAATCAAATCCCAAAACTTAAATAAATCATACCATCAAAAGGACGACATACAGGGTCATGGCATACGGTGGTAGTGAAAGTCTCATCTAGGTATTCTAGTAATGCTAAACCAAAACGGTCATAGGGTATCAAAACACACATGCAATCTAGGGTGCTAAACAAAGGTTACAAAAACAACAAACCATCAAAACTGTAAGGCAGTCTACCATCCTATATGAAAACTGATACTTATCATAAAAATAAAGAAAAGTAACTACCCATTATCTTTAAAGGGTTCAGAAAAAAAAAATCAAAATCAAAGTTAAGGAATGAAAGCCAATTCCATAAAAATTTCCAATCACAATACGTATTAAGAATATTTTGTCTTGATACGATCTAAGTTGATCAAATTGGAGGAAATCAAGATTTAGGCAATATGGAGGACAGGTTCAACAAAGTCTGAGATCGAGCATACAAGGATAGAGATTCAAGTCACAATCAAATTTAATTCAATTAAGTACAACCCAAGATATAAATATGATAAGAAAAGATAATCGAAGTCGATTTGGTCGGATTAAGGAAACTAGGATTCAATGATATTGAAAAACCCCTTTTAGAAAAAACAGGAAAAGATTTCATACGAAGTCAGCAAATCATCCCTCTCTAATACTATCAGTTTATCATTTGCTAAACCATATTCTTTTTTTTCTCACAAGTCCCAATATGAAAATCAACCTTTATATAACTATCATCGAAATTTTATAACCTTCAGTCATCGAAATTTTACCACAATCACCATAGACAAAATCTTTAACTTCCAAAACATTTTCCACGAAACATACCCCTCTTTTTAGGAGTCAACACTTATTCATTTAATCAAAATTTCAAATTCCTTCACCTCGTTTTAAATTAGATCCGAAACCTCTAAATCCAGTTTATGGAATCCTTGGACTTGTTTAAATCGAGTCTCGTATTCACTAAACTCCAATACCACTATGTCACACAAAATTTATTCTTTTTTATAAATCAACCTTCATATTTTCTTCAACGTTCACCTTCAAATATTTTTTTTTGAATTCTACAATTTTCTTCCAATCATCTAAAATAATTTCTATAACGTAAAATCCTTGTGTTCTCTCTGTCTCTAGTCACCATCTTACAATATCTAGTTCAATTTCGCATAATCATTTTATTCGATTAAATTCTCCTTTCCATCTCTAAATTTTTACATAGCCTTGTAATAGTTCCCAAGAATCAATAACAAAGATTTTTAAGTTCTCAAAACTAGGTTGACCTTAAACATCCTCATTAGTTTTGAAATACATCCATGAATTATT
This sequence comes from Iris pallida, assembly GCA_029216955.1. Lineage (NCBI taxonomy): Eukaryota > Viridiplantae > Streptophyta > Magnoliopsida > Asparagales > Iridaceae > Iris > Iris pallida. Next base: position 6,420,784 of record JANAVB010002198.1, read on the forward strand.
CATAACCCACTTTCTGTGATTGTTTCTAAATTGATAACATTTATCCCTCGATTTCATTTTAAACCTTTACCACATCTCTATTTCAAAATTTTCATATTTGACATCCAACACTCTGATTCCTACAAAATCATCATATGATAACCAATTACATCATTTCTGAACTAGATGATTTACATCACTTCCTCAACATTTCTCAGATAAAAAATGATATAAAGATTCAAGAGTTTTCAAGGTATAGCTGACATAATTATATATGAGACATGGAATTGATATAATCAGGACAGGTATATAAGACAAGGAATGATGGTAGTAAAAATATTGGCAGAAAAAGAATGATAATAGAATCTGTTCTGCTTATCTATTTAAAAGAGGGACCCATTTTTTTTGAAACAAGAATTATAATACCAAATCCAAAATAAGGCCTAGCAAAATCATTGGTTTATTGTATTAAGAAGAAATAAATTTTTGTAAAAAGTTACACAAGGTTTATAAAAATAGCTAAAGCTACATCCTAAGTAAACAATGAGAAACAAAACAAACAAAACAACAATAATTCCTTCTCTTTTTTTTGAATGACTAAAACAAAAGTAGCAAAAACATGTTCGAAAACATTTAAGGTACAATCTGATAATCATATGCGTCTATCCAAAATCATGGTACTCTAAATCTTCGTCATACTAGTGAGCAAGGCTACGATAATCACAGAGTCCTTGACTTATGCACATACCTCTAGAATCATGGTATTTAACATTTTTGCGATGCCGCTAGCTTGGCTGCGAAAACCTTAAATTTCCACATCCGAGAAATATATCCAAAATCAGACTATATGTCCTCACCATGCTGGCTAATGTGACTATATAAGACAAGATTTCCATAACTTAGATGACCTAGCCCATATAATTTTATCTTGCCAAAAATTAAATTAAATCAACAATGAATACAAAAAAAAATCAAATTTATCAACGAACATCAAAATTCAGAAATGAACAAAATCCTTCAAATCATATAACCACAAACTCGGATGCTACAGCTAACAACAAGATTCAAAATTCTACAACCTTCATCAAATTCAATAAATACAAACTAAAATTCAATAATAATATATCAAAATCAAATTCAACAACAAAAAGTAAAGATAAATCAAATCAAGGAAAAAGAGTTTTCAAATCGGAGTTAAACAAGATTCTCAAGGGTCGTCCCAGGAATCTCTCAAGGGATCCTAATTGTGATTGAGTATCTTCAAGATATATCCTATTCCTACTGCAAGCTGTAGTGGTACTCAAGTTCGAATACCACTACATAAACTCGACCTGCATGGGCCACCACTAAAAACGTGTCACGACCCGCACCCACTGTTTGGGTACGAGAACGTAACAACGCCCAGCCTACGCCGCAGTGTCGGCTGTAGAACGCTGTCCTAGGTCACATCATCTAACAATATAATGCTAAGCAGATACAGTCTCAATCACATCTAAGGTAGAGTATGATAAAGATAAATAAACATATAATCCAAAGAGATACAGGAGATAGAAGTCTAAGTGTCTAAGATACAAAAACCCAGAAATACATCTCAAAACTCAAATACAGTAATCCACAAAGTAAATAACTCCAGACAAATGAAATAACTATCTAAATAACCTCTATTGTGTCTCCTCTAGGCTAGCAGGCAAACTCCAAGCTATCTGTAAAATTTATCAACAGGTCCAGTCAGGACAGGAACGAGCACATCTCATCTAGAAAACCCAAGTAAATAACAGAGAACTATAAAGCAGTTATAGGCAGTTGTATTGATGAAAATGGCAGTTTATATTCAGGTGATGGTAAGAAAGACAGATAAGGTGCAAGGAAAGTAAATAACTAAACAAGAGAAGAATCATAGCAATGAAGTCTGTAAAAATAGAACTAGCTGAACCAGGGTAATATGATATGAGGTCCAGACAACAATGTAGACCAGTGTAACTCTAATGTAAGTCCAGTACAAGATGAATCTAATACAAGATGAATCCAGTAAGGGACGATTCCAGTTATAGTGATCAATGATTCCAGGGTGAGTCCAACCTATACTCTAACAGTGTGTTTTAAAATACCGAGATCGATATGTAAACGGCTGTGGATAATCCGGCACACCTCTCACTGATCAGGCGAGAGATGGCTATCATTCCAGTAGATTCCAGTAGGGGTGATTCCAGTAATGGGGTATGTCTACATGTCTTACTCTAGTATTTCCCCTCCCAGCAAGTGAATCCAGAATTCCGACACAATGATTCAAGATGAGTCCAGCCAAAATATAATGATACCAGTAAATGATTCCAGTAAATAATTCCAGTAAATGATTCCAGTAAATGATTCCAGCAGGTGATTCCAGTAATAGAAGCCGGAAATAATGATACCAATAATAGAGGCCAGAAAATAAATGTGTGTCGTATACATGAATCCAGTAATATCCACACGTGTTGTAACAGAGAATCGCATACAACTAACTAGAACTGAAATACAGTAATTGACAAATAAATGAGAGAACTATCAGAGAATGTACTCGCCTGATATCTGAATGTCCAAGATAAAGATACTGTCCGAGGAGAGGTCATGTCTGGCTCCTAATTAGAACAATATAAGTCACAACATGTCCAGAAGGGTAATATAAAGCACTACAATGTATTCTACATGAATCTAGGTCAAACTAGGCCAAAGTCAACCCTTGGTCAACTCTGGTCAACTGCACTAGTCAAACTAGGTCAAACTAGGTCATGTCCTAACCCAGTAAGTCTTACTAGGCCTAACCAAGACTATCCTAGCAAGCACACATCAATACAAGGCTATACAAGCCAACATACACCCAACTCTATATAGCATGCAATTATTCAATACTCAAATAGGCAAGAATTCACATTGGATATACACTAGGTAATCTATTACTTTAAGGTATATATGTCTACACATATATACACATGCATATATTGGTATTCAACATTAGGTCTATAATCATGGCATTTCAAATGGTTATATAAACTTATATATTACAACACAATATGCTAACATATATATAATATACATACATAGCTAAGTCAACTATATTCATAAATACTTATTTAAGAGGCTATGTGTGTGTATGTGAACATGGCAAAGGGGCAAGTGAGGGTTAAATGGGCATACATAGTGTATGTCACGACCCGTTACCCAAATTGTTGGGCCGGGCCGAGCCATGTCCAGCCTACGCTTAAGATAAAGCGCAGTAAGCTGTTCTAGAGATAACAAGACAAGACTAAATGTGCTAACAGTTCTATAAGTGAAGAAGAATCATAAATGCTCCAAACACAAAAGTCGTCGTATATAATGAAATATCCAAGTACAAGTAAACTGAAATGTAAAACTGGATACATGTCCAGTTACAAAATGATGTAGTCTAATACATGACTATACTAAGTATCCCAAGTGACTACGCAAACTAGGCGAGTCTCCCCGCAGGAACATCCTCGTATGGCAAAACCGGGTCCTCGGCAGTGACTCCATAATACGAATCACAGAGCAACTCCTCCTCAGTAAGTATACCTACAACGTTATCCTGTCAGGACGGGAGCAAGTACAACCTCTACAACTAAAGTACTGAACATATAATGAAAGAGATGTACAACAAGAAACATGGTGTGATAAGTCTATAAACAGGAAATACTGGAAACATGGCCTCATGGTACAACTGGGATCATAGTATCATAGTAACATAGGGAACATGGCATATCATGGTTTAATTTGTCATTTCTACAAATGACCACATATAGTTTAAAAGTTTAAAACCGTAGCATGTACGTGAATCGGTCAATAGGTGATTCAGGATGTACTGTGGTACATATCAAGTTTTTCTGGTGTGCCCACACGTGCACGAACGGCATCGGTGTATATCCATACACAAACGCGAGATTCAAAAACATACGGCAAGGTCGCATATAGAATGTCCCCGAGCGCGGTAAGTACATACGGAGAAGGGGGTCATGTTCACGTACACTACTAACAGTTTCTCCTTAACCCGTTTATTTAACATGTGGGAGATACGAGAGCAGTAAAAACATGTGAATACTCAGAGCAGTCTAAAGCATAGTGAAACTTGTACTGAGAACCCGTAAGAAGCATGTGAAGATATAAGAGCTGTACTAAACATGGCCGGTACTGAAAGTGATACAACATGTGAAGACATAACTTGCTACCTCAAGGATCAGTCTTTTAATAGGGTTAATACATGTTCTAGCATTAAAAGACAGTAAATGAGTTTGTAGATGTACTTGCCTCTAGCAAAGCAAAACAAGCTGCGATAAATGTGCTATGGATGTCTGGTAACTCGTCACTGTAGGAATAAATGCAATAACTTAGCTTTTACACTAAGCTAAAATACTAGAACACTAATTGGTGCGACACGACTTGTGACTGGACACCTAGCCAAAATGATGACTTGGCATAGGAGACCAATGTGGGGTGACACACTATGTTAACTAACTTTCTAGGGTCTTTACACTAGTGAGGGATGGGGTTCAATACGACTAAAACTCCAAATAACACAAAAAGCTACAAGTCGTAATTAATCAATAAATAAATCAAAAGATCATTGTTTTCTAACAATTTTAGAGATAGGCAAAAAGTCTAGTTTTGCATAAAACAAAGTACCAAAACGATCCTTGCTAACTATAGAAATTTATTATAATTTTTCTGGAATTTATTAACCAGTACAAATATTTTATAAAAATCAGTTTTCCTAAGTATACAGAAAGTGAGTTTTGGTTTCATATGCCAAACTAGTGGCAAAACAGTAATTTAAATAATACAAAAATTATACTAAATTGATCAACTTAACAAAGTATCTAAAAACTATTTTTCCATAATTTTAGCAACACTCTAAGTATTTTTAGAAAATCAAAAACAGCAATGCACACAATAATTAATTATCTGCGTATTTTGTCCATGTATATAATTTGAACCAAAGTTCAAATACAGGACCCAAGGCCATGAATCAAGTCCAATATGACTTGTACAGGTCTTGAATGTGTGAAAACACATTTGAGCCCAAATACCCATGCTAGGCTTGGACATCAAATGGTTGCAGTAATTTAAATACAATAAAATACAATTTGGTAAAAGTACAAAATAATTATTAATATTTTAATAGGGCAAAGTTATGCATAGTGAAAAATATAATTACATGTGTTAAAAGTACATATATATTTGTAAGGAAAATACTTAATTTATAGAGTACAAATATACATATATAAATATATATACATATACATAGGAAGAATACTTTAATAATAAAGTGTATATATATATATATTAATATATATATACATGAAGATATATACATATATATACACAAAATTTACTAATTATAAAATATATATACATATATATATAATACTGTAAAATACAGTATATACATTTATATATACTAAATTATATATACATATACATATATATATAAATATATATATACAAAAGAAAAAGAAAAGAAAAAAGAAAAGAGAAAAGAAAACAGAAGAAAAAAAGGGGGGGGGGATTCGAACCCATGCCAGAGAAGCGCGCGGGGGGGGATGTTAGGTCGGGTCGGGCTGGCCAGGGGGTCAGCCCGCGGCTTGTGTTAGGGTTAGGTTGTTGTTAATTTTATTAGGTTTAGGGTTGATATAATAAAAAAAAAATATAAAACACAGTCCTGTGTCCTGACAGTTAGGGACACAGGAGTCTGTGTCTTAGGCTTGGCACGACACGCACGAGTCCTAGCTCGCGTGTCCAAGTACGGGGCTGGGGTCGTCGTGTCCTGGCGAACAGCATACTCGAAAACGAGACACGTACGATACGAAATGGAGACTGCTACGTACGTGTCCGGCGAACTCGAGCGTGGAAGAGTGGGCGATCGGCGGCTGGGGGCGTCGGCGTCGTCGCGCTCCGGTGGCGCTGAGCTCGGCTCGTCAAGGCGAACGTAGTGGTGGTGGTTGCGGGCGGTGGTGTTCGGCAGTGGGGCTGCGCTGGGGGTCGCCGGAGTAGGGATAGGGTTTAGGTGTTCGTCGGGGAAGAACGGGGTATTCGGTGGTCGTGGGGCTGATTTAGGGTTAGGGTTTGGTCGAGGGGGGTGAGGGGATCCTTTATAGGGGTTCGAGTCGGTGGTTTTGGCCGAGAAAGGCGGGGGCAGGGCGGTTGTGTAGGTCGGGCAGCCGGAGCAGTCGGGGTGGGTGAGGGAGGAGAGAGAGAGAGAGTGACAGGACGGGGGGGTATGGGTAGATTTGCATTAGGGTCCCCTAGTTTTTAGGAAATTGCATTTAGGTCCTATCGGGTCTAAGTGCAAATAAAAATTTGCACTCCACACACTAAAAACAATTTATAAATTACAAACTAATATGCTAACAATTAAATAATTGCATACTGATATAAAAACAATTTAAAAAATTGCAGAATGATATTAAAACATTTTAAAAATTTGCAAATTGATATTTTAACATATAAAACTTATTTAAAAATCATTTAAAAATTCTAGAAAAATTCCTAAAAATCTAAATAATTATTTTAAGGCCATAAATAACATTAAAAATTAATTAACACTAATAAAACTAAAATTTGAAAAACAGGGGCTTACAAATCTTCCCTCCTTGAAAAATTTCGTCCTCGAAATTCACAAGGATTGAAGACCCGACAATATTCTAACATAGCAAGCAATACAACAAATGACTAAGACTACGGTCAAAACTAACCTCCCGAAACCTGTTCCGGCTCCGGCTCAAGGACTAGGCTATAAGTCTTCCCCTGGGGTCCCTTGGCTACTGGGCAGTCCCGAATCTGATGGATGGCAGACCCACAAGCTAAACACTGATCCAACCTCTTCCTGCAGACGAGAGAGTCATGGCCTTGCCTCTTGCAGTATACACAAAAAGCTCCCTTCTGCTGCTGCTGTCGGGGTCCCGGGGCTCTAACTGGCGGGGTCTGATGATGTGGTGGAGGGGGATGGTAAGTCTGCTGGGGTGGCGTCGGCGCTCTCTGCTGGAAAGCCTGACGCTTGGACGGTCCCTCATGATGTACAGAAGCCGGCCTCTTGCTAGACAGAAGACGCTCCTCAATGCTCCGGGCTAACTCTAGGCTCTGGTAATAGTCAGTCGTACCGTTTGCCACTATAAGGATGCCAATGTCTGGAACTAGACCATGGCAAAACCTACGGGTCATCTCCTCTGGATCAGCAACCAGACTAGGAGCAAAATGGCTCAGGCGACTAAACTCTCCCGCATAGTCATCAACAGAACGGTTCCCCTGCTGGATGTTCTGGAATCGTAGACCCATGGCTACTCTAGCAGTGGTCGAGAAGAACTTCTTCTTGAACTGGGTCTTGAACTGGTCCCAGGTGGCTCTACCTCTCGCGAACAACGGCTCATTCCTGAACCAGACTCCGGCTAAGTCTATCAGCAGAAATCCTGCTGCCTCGACCTGAAGGTCATCCGGCATCCTAACTCCCAGAAGCTTCCTCTCTACTGAATCTAGCCAATCATCAGCTACTACTATGCCCTCAGTCCCTGAGAACTCCTTGGGATTCAGACCCATGAAGTCCTTGACCGTTCCCGCTCTCTGCCGCGGCTCTACATATGGTGGGACCACGGGACGTCCCTCAGAACGCTCCATGCTCTGGCGGAGTAGGGTAGTCTGCTCCTGATGGGTTGTTAGGAACCCCTGGATCAGTGTGAGCAGCTGGGTCCCGTCGAGTGTGACGGAAGCCTGGGTGGGTATGGTGATAGGGGGTGGTGGAAGTATCGGGTCCTGCTGGGACTGGGATATGGAAGGTGGTATCTGGGTATGTGGATCTGTGGAGTGGGAGAATGTGGTAGGTGGAGGTGTATCAGTCAACTGGTCAGCTGACTGGATATGGAGGGCCCCATTCTCGGGGGTAATATGCTGGGACGAACGAGTAAGCACCATCTAAATTACACATAAAAGACTTATAAGGACTTGTTTAAAGTAAGCAATCATATGCAAGAAAATCTAATTATAATAGCAATCATGTGATGTGTTTCCTATGTTGCAATCCTAGCATTCCTCTAAGTGTTCTAAGCGTCTTTCCTAATGTTGTCTAATTACCTTAAGTTCCTAATTGCAGGCATGTTTGGTACAATAACGTAACCAAACAATTTAGTCAGGACCTTGCATGGGCCGCCAAAAAAACATGTCACGACCCGTTACCCAAATTGTTGGGCCGGGCCGAGCCATGTCCAGCCTACGCTTAAGATAAAGCGCAGTAAGCTGTTCTAGAGATAACAAGACAAGACTAAATGTGCTAACAGTTCTATAAGTGAAGAAGAATCATAAATGCTCCAAACACAAAAGTCGTCGTATATAATGAAATATCCAAGTACAAGTAAACTGAAATGTAAAACTGGATACATGTCCAGTTACAAAATGATGTAGTCTAATATATGACTATACTAAGTATCCCAAGTGACTACGCAAACTAGGCGAGTCTCCCCGCAGGAACATCCTCGTATGGCAAAACCGGGTCCTCGGCAGTGACTCCATAATACGAATCACAGAGCAACTCCTCCTCAGTAAGTATACCTACAACGTTATCCTGTCAGGACGGGAGCAAGTACAACCTCTACAACTAAAGTACTGAACATATAATGAAAGAGATGTACAACAAGAAACATGGTGTGATAAGTCTATAAACAGGAAATACTGGAAACATGGCCTCATGGTACAACTGGGATCATAGTATCATAGTAACATAGGGAACATGGCATATCATGGTTTAATTTGTCATTTCTACAAATGACCACATATAGTTTAAAAGTTTAAAACCGTAGCATGTACGTGAATCGGTCAATAGGTGATTCAGGATGTACTGTGGTACATATCAAGTTTTTCTGGTGTGCCCACACGTGCACGAACGGCATCGGTGTATATCCATACACAAACGCGAGATTCAGAAACATACGGCAAGGTCGCGTATAGAATGTCCCCGAGCGCGGTAAGTACATACGGAGAAGGGGGTCATGTTCACGTACACTACTAACAGTTTCCCCTTAACCCGTTTATTTAACATGTGGGAGATACGAGAGCAGTAAAAACATGTGAATACTCAGAGCAGTCTAAAGCATAGTGAAACTTGTACTGAGAACCCGTAAGAAGCATGTGAAGATATAAGAGCTGTACTAAATATGGCCGGTACTGAAAGTGATACAACATGTGAAGACATAACTTGCTACCTCAAGGATCAGTCTTTTAATAGGGTTAATACATGTTCTAGCATTAAAAGACAGTAAATGAGTTTGTAGATGTACTTGCCTCTAGCAAAGCAAAACAAGCTGCGATAAATGTGCTATGGATGTCTGGTAACTCGTCACTGTAGGAATAAATGCAATAACTTAGCTTTTACACTAAGCTAAAATACTAGAACACTAATTGGTGCGACACGACTTGTGACTGGGCACCTAGCCAAAATGATGACTTGGCATAGGAGACCAATGTGGGGTGACACACTATGTTAACTAACTTTCTAGGGTCTTTACACTAGTGAGGGATGGGGTTCAATACGACTAAAACTCCAAATAACACAAAAAGCTACAAGTCGTAATTAATCAATAAATAAATCAAAAGATCATTGTTTTCTAACAATTTTAGAGATAGGCAAAAAGTCTAGTTTTGCATAAAACAAAGTACCAAAACGATCCTTGCTAACTATAGAAATTTATTATAATTTTTCTGGAATTTATTAACCAGTACAAATATTTTATAAAAATCAGTTTTCCTAAGTATACAGAAAGTGAGTTTTGGTTTCATATGCCAAACTAGTGGCAAAACAGTAATTTAAATAATACAAAAATTATACTAAATTGATCAACTTAACAAAGTATCTAAAAACTATTTTTCCATAATTTTAGCAACACTCTAAGTATTTTTAGAAAATCAAAAACAGCAATGCACACAATAATTAATTATCTGCGTATTTTGTCCATGTATATAATTTGAACCAAAGTTCAAATACAGGACCCAAGGCCATGAATCAAGTCCAATATGACTTGTACAGGTCTTGAATGTGTGAAAACACATTTGAGCCCAAATACCCATGCTAGGCTTGGACATCAAATGGTTGCAGTAATTTAAATACAATAAAATACAATTTGGTAAAAGTACAAAATAATTATTAATATTTTAATAGGGCAAAGTTATGCATAGTGAAAAATATAATTACATGTGTTAAAAGTACATATATATTTGTAAGGAAAATACTTAATTTATAGAGTACAAATATACATATATAAATATATATACATATACATAGGAAGAATACTTTAATAATAAAGTGTATATATATATATATTAATATATATATACATGAAGATATATACATATATATACACAAAATTTACTAATTATAAAATATATATACATATATATATAATACTGTAAAATACAGTATATACATTTATATATACTAAATTATATATACATATACATATATATATAAATATATATATACAAAAGAAAAAGAAAAGAAAAAAGAAAAGAGAAAAGAAAACAGAAGGAAAAAGGGGGGGGGGATTCGAACCCATGCCAGAGAAGCGCGCGGGAGGGGATGTTAGGTCGGGTCGGGCTGGCCAGGGGGTCAGCCCGCGGCTTGTGTTAGGGTTAGGTTGTTGTTAATTTTATTAGGTTTAGGGTTGATATAATAATAAAAAAAAATATAAAACACAGTCCTGTGTCCTGACAGTTAGGGACACAGGAGTCTGTGTCTTAGGCTTGGCACGACACGCACGAGCCCTAGCTCGCGTGTCCAAGTACGGGGCTGGGCTCGTCGTGTCCTGGCGAATAGCATACTCGAAAACGAGACACGTACGATACGAAATGGAGACTGCTACGTACGTGTCCGGCGAACTCGAGCGTGGAAGAGTGGGCGATCGGCGGCTGGGGGCGTCGGCGTCATCGCGCTCCGGTGGCGCTGAGCTCGGCTCGTCAAGGCGAACGTAGTGGTGGTGGTTGCGGGCGGTGGTGTTCGGCAGTGGGGCTGCGCTGGGGGTCGCCGGAGTAGGGTTAGGGTTTAGGTGTTCGTCGGGGAAGAACGGGGTATTCGGTGGTCGTGGGGCTGATTTAGGGTTAGGGTTTGGTCGAGGGGGGTGAGGGGATCCTTTATAGGGGTTCGAGTCGGTGGTTTTGGCCGAGAAAGGCGGGGGCAGGGCGGTTGTGTCGGTCGGGCAGCCGGGGCAGTCGGGGTGGGTGAGGGAGGAGAGAGAGAGAGTGACAGGACGGGGGGGTGTGGGTAGATTTGCATTAGGGTCCCCTAGTTTTTAGGAAATTGCATTTAGGTCCTATCGGGTCTAAGTGCAAATAAAAATTTGCACTCCACACACTAAAAACAATTTATAAATTACAAACTAATATGCTAACAATTAAATAATTGCATACTGATATAAAAACAATTTAAAAAATTGCAGAATGATATTAAAACATTTTAAAAATTTGCAAATTGATATTTTAACATATAAAACTTATTTAAAAATCATTTAAAAATTCTAGAAAAATTCCTAAAAATCTAAATAATTATTTTAAGGCCATAAATAACATTAAAAATTAATTAACACTAATAAAACTAAAATTTGAAAAACAGGGGCTTACAGTGTATACATATCAAAGAGTGTCAAAGTGTAAGTGAACAATGTGTCAAGTGTGATAGTGTCAACATAGTGTAAAGGGGTACATGAGGTAATATAGGATTTGTGTTAACATAGAATATTATATCTCATTAACTTGTATATTGCATACATTATATCTATTATTATATTACATTCATGCTTGCATTCATTCATCATTCATTATTCTCTTGACCACTATATGCACCATACATTACATACTATGGAACCTACATATTCATTACAAGCCATACTTATACATGCTTACATTAGATAGGATACTTACACCTCATACATCATTTATTTAACCATTTACTCATGCTTGTATTCTCTATTTAATTACATAATGTATATACCTTAACATGGGTTAAAATCAAATAGACCATTATATTACACACAAGGGTGCACAAAATGCATATGTCGAATAGTAACTCCTACTAATAATCAATACTGTACCATCTCAGTATGAATTAAAATTTAGGATTAAAGTATGTTATAGATCTATGTGTTAGCTTTCCGAAACTTTAAACGGATCGCGTTTTCGTTTCCGGAAACTCCCGGAATCGCGAAAACACCGAGAACACGTTTGTTTTTCGTACAGCTGACACTCAAATAATTTTCCAGAAAGTTACAGAAAGAATTAGGCCTATTAATACATGTTTTTGGAAATCTAACTTCAATGCGCTTTTTTTTAAAAAAATGAGAGATTAAACCGAGCTTTGAGCTAGAAGTTATGACATTTCGAAGTTAGGGCTGAAATTAAAAACGTGGATAAAAATCATGACGGATTTAGATAGTTTGAGCCAAAAGAATACACAATATATATCCTAATTATCCACAACAATAATAGCAATAATAATATGAGGAACCACACTCACAAACTTGATTATATAATCATCATGAACCATTTATTACGTATATAAATATAGATACACTCTCATTACAATATATATATATATATATATATATATATAAATCTATATATGTAACATGAACACATCCACAACACAAAGGACACTCCTATGACCTCCAAATGGACACAAAATAGACACAAATGGAGATACAACCATGGAGGTCATTTCTATGGGTTCAAAATAGACCTATATGCATGAGAAAATGAAAAGGAGAAGGGATTTATACCTTTCGGTAGATCGAATCGAAGAAAAACCTTCCCGGAGCGACACCGACACGTAGAGATTCCAAAAGGACACGAACGAGCTCCGAATCCTCCCAAACATGGGTAGCTTCCTCCTTGACTAGAATGGAGAAGGAAAGAAGAAGATTTGGTGGTAAAATGGAAGGATTTGGTGGAGAAATTGCTAGGAATTGCTCTCTAGGAATTTGGGGAAGAACAAGAGAGAGAAAAATAGATGGATAATAACAAATGGGAGGCTCAACCCTATCCTTATTGTGGCTGGCCATAAAGGTGGTTTTGTCCTATTAGAAAAAGTCCAAAAGCCCCTACTAACCTATTCTATGAGTATTAGGAAAGGGCTAATTGGTTGGGGCTAAATTAGTCATTCTAAAGTCTCTAATCATACTAACCTTATCCATAATAATTAGTCTAACCTCTAACTAAAATATTTCTATCATGTGGACTAAAATTAATATCATGTGGGTCATGCCTAACTAGTGTGTGGGTTCCACTAGAGTCAAACTACCCCCGGGTCCCCGTTTCAAGTCGGATTGAGTTGAAATTTGAACCCGACTCAAATAACCCCAAAACAATATCATAAATAATATCAAAATAATTCAAAGAGGTCAAATGCAAAAATATCTTTAGGCCAAAAATGACAATAAAATATCATAATCACATGGTTAGGCTCTAGGTCAAACAATCTCTAGGATTTCACTAGCAAAACGTCAAAACCACAAGTCATTGATTTAAATAATTTTAAAATAATTTAAAATTACCTAAAATCATATCATGAATTAAATATCATTATTAAAATAATTATAAACACGAAATTTTAAAATTACCCTCAATCAGAAAATTAAAATAAAATAAAAAAAATCAACCCAAAATTTAGGGTGCTCACAGTATTCCAGTGTGCGTATACAGATTTCGACCCGTATTTTACTTACTGTATTTTCGTATTTCTTTATGGATTGCCTTGATGTTTCTTGACTAGGGTTGACCTTGGGTTGGGTTGGTCCAACTTGACTTGCTTTGGATGGCTTGGTTTGGTTTATTTTGATGGTTGATTCAACATGTTGAACCATCCCCTCTCTTTATAAAACCTAACCATCCCTTTCTAGATCTCTCTTCATTACTTTCATTTATTTCTTCTCCTTCTTCTCCATTACTCTCCCACCAACCTAGAGAGCATAGGCAACTGTAATCTTGCTTTATGATGGATCTTAGATTTTATTGTTCTATTATCTTTCCCTCTTGATTCTAAGCCTCTTTAGAACTTGAGGTTCTTGGGTTAGATGAAGGGATCTTTGTAGATCTAAGTTTGTGTCATTTTCGGTTTTATTGGGTTTTGATCTATCAAACTTTATTATTTTCATGTTTTGATTGTTCTATGTTGTAGAGAATTCGATTTCACTCAAAATAGACCTTTGAAAACCCGAATTTTGAGTTATTTTGAGTGATTTATGGACTTTGGAAGTTCATGAGTTCCATGGTCATCTTTCTCGAATTTTTGGAGAAGATGTACAGTCTGGCCGCATATGTCCTGCGAACCGACTTGAGTCCTGCGGAACACATGCATGCATTCTTGACCGCATGAACCCCTTGACCGCATATGTCCCACGGACCGACGTGATTCTGCGGACCGCATGCATGCATCCTTGACCGCATGAACCCCTTAACCGCATGAGTCCTGCGGATCACACGAGTCTGCGGACCGCATGCATGCATCCTTGACCGCATGAACCCCTTGACTGCATGAGTCCTGCGGACCGCATGAGTCGACGGACCGCATGCATGCATCCTTGACCGCATGAACCCCTTGACCGTATGAGTCCTGCGGACCGCATGAATCTGCGGATCGCATGCATGAATCCTTGACCGCATGAACCCCTTGACCACATGAGTCCTGCGGACCGCATGCATGAATCCTTGACCGCATGTATTCTTGGCCTCATGCAGTCCTGCAGATCGCATGTTTGGGTCGCATGTATTCTTGGCCGCATGCAGTCCTGTAGACCGCATGTTTGGACCGCATGTAATCTTGGCCGCATGCAGTCATGCGGACCGCATATTTGTGCCGCATGTATTCTTTGGCCGCATGAGTCCTTGGTCGCATGCTTCCTTGGCCCCCATGTCCTTGTCCCTTGCATGTTCTTTTATTATTATATTGTTTTATGTTTTAAATTGCTTACATCTTATACTCAGCCTAGCTTGTGACTACCCGATTTGATGATTGTGAATCTTGGACATAACTTGTCTTAGTTGAACCATGATCGCGGCATGATCACATGAACACGATATAACAACATGACATGATAACTCTTAAATAGTGACCCATCGTGGTGCACTCTTGACAAGCAACCTTAATATGATAATTCTTGATGGTGGTCCGTCGTGACGCACTCTTGACATGATAAGTAATCTTGATTGTGGTCCCCGTGGCGCACTCTTGACAAATAATCTTGATAAGTAAGTCTAACATGTAATCTTGAATGTTGTTGCGACGGCTATCTTGACATGCTGAATAATAACTCGTCTTGACACCGTGGGTGATTGTTCTTGAATGTGCTTGTATAAGCTACCAGTCTTGTCTCGCATCATGTCTAGGACTTGCATTCCTGGTTACCACGGCCAGGGATTCATGCTGAATTTGACTATGTTAATTACTAGATTGATCAAAGTAGCTCATATAGAGAGATGTTTCCAGTTACAGGCGATCCCATTATCTGGACGCCTTGAGTGGACTTGTAGCCTGCCGTCGAGTAGGGCACATTTTCAGCCTACTGTCATGTGGGGCACTTCTTGAAACAAGTAATATGCACACTGGCATGTGTTGTATTCTAAGTCACCTAATAATTCTTGATAACTCTTACATGAATCTCGTCTGGATAACCTGGATAGCTGCAGGGCTTGTGACTGCCGGAACATCTCATTGCATCTTACTAGTAACTAGGCTTGTGATAACCCTAGTTAGTTAAAGTATCAAGCCGTACTCTTTGCTTGGCCGTGAATGTTGGATGGAGTCCAATCCTGTTTACTCTTGTCTAGATCCAGTACATGGCTATCTCAGGACATGCTTGCTTACGCTTTACTCTTAGCAATAAATGGCTAGAGACCCGGTTCTGTTCAGGCGAAGGGTTACAACCCCGGTCCTTGTTTGGTTTAAGGATTGTAACATGGCTTCCGGAATAGTTCCTCGTCCTCTCGTCATTTGTTGCCTTATTTGTATTTCATGCCTTCTTGTTATTATTCTTATTTATGTTCTGACATGCTGGTTTTAGTTCTTAAGTGAAGCCTCCTTTGTAGCACTTGCACTTTCTGGGGTCTGACCCAGTTAGTTTTGTATGGCCTGATTTTAGAGCAGCACCCGAGGATCTTCCAGCCTTTCAGCCAGATGGTGAACACTATACGTAACCCTGGCAACGAGTGGGTTTTATTTTGCTCTTCCATTCTATTGTAAATTATTCTTTTGAGGCATTTAGCCGCCGAGCAAGTGTTAGCTCGTGTTGAATACTTATATTTCTTGTCTGCCTAAGGACTGTAACATGATTGACAAATCTCAGGGTTGATCATGTATGACTGAAACTCTTGCTAGTTCTCGCATCTTGTACGACTAGCTTCATGATCATCTGTATATGAAATGTATGGGACGCTTTACTATTGAATATCTGATGGTCTAATATCTTGTGACTATTATTACTTGCTTGAGATTGAGACGCTAGGCTTGTTCTTGACCATAAGAGACTGATGGCTTATAGATAAACCCTTATACATCTAGACAGCCGTGACCGTATATCGAGGTGGATTACACTTCTATATACGTAGCTGGCTGTGTCTGCCTCCGCTCTCCAGTATTCTGGTTCTGGGACGTGACAATTAATCACCATAGTCACTTCATGATTGACCTACATATTGAATATCTTGCCAATTATGTCTCGACAATCAACATTTGTTGAAAGCCCCAATAACAAAATCAAAACACATCTACTGAATGTGTTGTGAAAGTGCATTCATAGAGATTGAAATTTCAGTAAACATGACACAATGACAAGTAATTTTTAGGCTTCATTGTAGCTAATCAACTATTCCAACTTTTAAACTTGATAGCATACCATTGTATATTATATCATTAAGTACTTCAACTATAATTAGACAATTTGATGGCCTAAAGGAGTTGACAAAAAATTCTAAATGACAAAAATATTTCTTTAACAATTTTTTTTCTTCCATTCCCTTATATTTTTCTTCTACTGTCATATGGACTCGTTGTCAAAGGTGGGGGCGCTCGAGGAGGCCAGGGTCTTGGTGTACAGAGGGGATTGTTAGTCAAGCTCCTCATCACCGACAAATTTTGGATTGTGAGTCCTACCATCACAATTTGTTGGTCAAGCTCCTCCTCAGCTCCAAAACGCCTCCTTCATGGCATACATCTTTCTTCCATATAGTAATATCTTTACATGTGAACTTCACCATTTATGTTTACATGTTCATTGCTTCCATTGGTTTGCTTGATGATTGTGCAAGCATATACAAAGAATAATATTTTAAGGTCTTTTGGGAAGTCAAGAAGGAGGTGAGTAGAGGAGGTAGAGGAGAGGGGCTCGACGAGGAGCTGCGACCAAATATAAAAGAAAGAAAAGATCTTAACGGCGAGGCAATTAGTTGTCATGTTGGAGTTGAGGGAGACGACGAGAGGATATGGTGGACAACGAGTGGGGCCAAAGTTGTTCGAAGGAAAGTGTTGACGACGATGCACTGGGATGCTGCTGCAATTATTTGGAAAAAAACAAGAGAGAGAGAAGATGGACTCTCTAAATCTCGCAAAACGAATGAGTAAAGACTCGGGGTTGATAGAGATAGAGAAGTTGATAATGAGGTATGTCGAGGTGGCCAGGTGGAGGAGATCATAGGAGGAGAAGTTGGTCAAGAGAAAAATATCAAAAATTAAAACGAAAAGAAAAATGAATAAAACTGTGATTGCATAAAATTAGGGTACGCTTGGTAACCATGTTTTACCCTTTTTAGGGTATTTTTGAACCGACTGTTTATGAAAACCCGTGCTTGTTAATTTTTTTGAGGCACTGGTTTTGGTCGGCTCAAAAATCTTCCAAAATAGGTGTAATGTATTTTTGGGTGACTTTATAAACACCTCAAATCGGTGGGTTTTGAGGGATTTTATTATTTTATTCTATTTATATCCTAAAAAAATATATAATTATAACTACTAATACCCTTTAATTTTATTGGTGTAAAAAAATTTCAGAACCGCTCGTTAGTGAATTACCAAGCATGGATTGAATTGGTTTAAAATTTACTACTTAAAAACTATCCAAAATTGAACCCTCGTAATCGATCATAAACGATACTCTAAAAAAAAAAATCTCATAATGGCTACCCTACAATTCATGAGCACGCCCTTAGAGAAGAAAAGAGGAGAAAAGAAAAGAAAAGAAAATATTCTTCCAAATATTATTTATACATGAAAAGAAAATGTAAAGGCAATTTTGTTGTTGACCCGCATTAGTCTTTCCCTTCCTCGCTCGGCATCATTCGGATCCGGATTCCTCTCCACTCTCCAATTCGGTTAACCCGTCCTTCTCAATCCCGTTTCAAATCCGACAACCAACCCTCTCTCTTTCAATTCCTTCTTCTTTAGAAACGTCGAATGTATATATATATATATGTTCCTTTCTTTCTTTCATTACTTCCTCTCTCTCTCTCTCTCTCTCTCTCTCTCTGCAGCCTTTGGATCCGAGACCCGTCCTAAATCTCTCCGAGATCCGAGACCCGCTAAGAAAATGGACGTCGGCAAAGCCGCGCCGTACCATCCGCGGACGGTGGATGACGTGTTCCGGGACTTCAAGAACCGGAGGGCCGGCATCGTCAAAGCCCTCACCACCGGTGACGTCACCCCCCCTCTCTCTCTCTCTCTCTCTCTCTCTTTCTTATCCATATAGGGTTTCGTAAATTTATTTTCTCGAATAGGCCCCTCTTAATTTACTGTTTGTTTCTTCTTTGTCTATGCAAAAATAATTTGGTTTCTTTTTTTTGCAATGCAGACGTTGAGGAGTTCTACCAGCAGTGCGACCCTGGCGAGTATTCTCTACTCTTCTCCTTTTATTATACTATAATCACTTGCTTGCTACTTCTAGTAGGGCCTGTTTGGTAAACCCCGTAAGTGTTGGAAAATATGGATTTGTACTTTCAAAGATGGATTTCATATAAGAATCCATTAACTTTCTTGTCCCCCTAACAGGGAACAAATGTGTTTGGTTGGAATAGGAAAGTGAAAAGTGGAAAATGAAAGATTAAACAAATGTGTTTGATTTTGATAGGAAAGTAAAAAGTGGGAAGTGGAAGAATATATTATATTAATTGTAAATTATAATTAATTCACATAACAAACAAATAAATTAAATAATTAGTTTAATAATTTAAGATAATTAATTAATTAAAATTTATATTATTAATTTTATTGGTTATTAGTTAGTTTAATAAATAATTAGCAACAAAATTATAAATATTTAGCAACAAAAATGAATAATTTTTTTGATTTTTTGATTAATTGTTAAGTAATTGAAACTAGATTCCAAAATTTAAGAATTAGAAATTAATAAGTAATTAATGTTGGAAAGAAAAAAAAATTGACAGCACTCACATCTGGCTAATTAAAGCTAAGTAATTATAGCTCAAGTAACGTTATTTGTTAAGTAAAAAAAAATTTGGAAGCACCACATCTGGCTGCCAAAATGTGGCAACGATTAAATATGGCACTAATTAATTGTTAAGTAAATAAAATTTTTGAGCAGTGATTAAATGTGACAGTAATTAATTGTTAAACAAAAATTTTTTTGATTACCATCCACATCCGGCTGCCAACTCCGGATGTGGAAGCAGCCCAAAACCCCTCTCTACATGAACGACAGGAACTGGCAGCAGCCACAACTGCCAGTTCCAACTCCAATTCCCTCAAACTACCAAACGGTGGATAACCATTCCACTCCCTCCACTTCCTAGTATTTCCTAAATACATCTTCAATTTCATTTTGCCAAAAGCCCCTTAATGTGCAATTTATTGGGTCAATGGTCCTTTTCTGCAATATCGCCAGCAAACATCACACCATGAAACCGAGTATACCTACTAGTTTTGTTCATGGCGGGCAT
Source organism: Iris pallida (assembly GCA_029216955.1). Taxonomy (NCBI): domain Eukaryota; kingdom Viridiplantae; phylum Streptophyta; class Magnoliopsida; order Asparagales; family Iridaceae; genus Iris; species Iris pallida. The sequence continues at coordinate 6,440,722 of JANAVB010002198.1, forward strand.
AAATATATGCGAGGGCTCAATGATGATATGCTTGACTTAAGTCAACAGTGATAAGAAAGGATGTGGAATTTTTCTTCCAATTGGCAGCACAATGATCGTAACTTTATCGTACATATCCTATATAATCTCAACATACCAGAGACTTGTTTCTTTTCAAAAATCCACCACATTGTTCCGACACTCTATGATAAGCTTTTTCTACAACAACAAAGTTTGCGGGATGACTATTTGAAGCATGGTTCACAGTATCGGTATCGGAATCGGTATCGGACTATTCCTACAAGTGTTGGTATCGGCAGTTTCGGATCGGAGTATCAGATTTTTTGGTATCGAAAAAAAATAATTATTAATAAATTATTTATATTTAAAAACATATATTTTATACATTTAGGCATAATTTAAGTATTTTCAGTGTTATTTCGTAGTACTTTTGAAATTAAATAACATTGTAATCACCCTTAGCGATTGGTTTACATATAATAGATTGATTTTCTTCTTTTACATGTTTTAATAATCTTATTATGCTTTAAACCCTTGATGATTTGTCTTTTTTGTTTAATTTTTTTTGCCAAATTGACCGGAAAAGAGACCCTCATTGTTGGTATCGGGTATCGGTCGGTATCGGATCGGAACATGCCAACCGTATCGGTATCGGTCGTATCGGATCGGTATCGGCCGATACTTTAAACCATGATTTGAAGCCTTTTCTTCTATTCAGCTCTTTTAAGGGCCATGTCCACAGTCCGATGTACCATTATTTGTTACCGGCTTAGTCCAAGTTTGTTTACGTCTACCCCTAGTTCTTGCATCTCCTTTGACTCAGGGGTGGCCGTGGCCTAGGGCAGATTGGGCGACGGCCCTACGCCCAAAAGTTGTAGGGGCAACATGGACATATCTAGAATAGAATAATGATGTACTATGGGCTACATTTAACTCAAAAGAGCTATGGTGTAGTGGTTATTAGGTTAGTCTTACATACTAGAGAGGTTCTTAGTTCAAATCTTGGTGGTAACAATTTTTTGTTAGTTTTTGTTATTTAGTTGCTCTTTTTTTTTTCTCGCATTATGTATATGGGCTCCATTTCGAGAGTTTGTCTCGAACCTCCATGAGCTCAGAGTCGGCCCTGCTTTGACTAATATCTTATCGCCTATCGGTCCTTCCAAATGTTGCATCTTCTGTTCTATGTTACACATGTCGAAACAACTCGAGACTATTTTCCCTCGTCTTATCCTCAATTCCGCTTCCAGCTTTCCACGAATCTATTGATTTCTTATCCTATCTTTTTTCAATGTCTTGCCACTGATCCATCTTAGCCTTCTCATTTATGTTGTTCCATAAAGTCTGGCTGGTCTTATAGCTATCCTATAAAACTTTTCTTTTAACTTCCATATCACTTTTGAACAAAGCACTTGAGAAGTAGTCTACCATGATGTATGGTAGATCCTAAATACTAAAGCTATCACTCTAGTTATATCTTGTCCATCTAGGTGTACTCTCCCCCTCATTTCTTTTTGACCTTCTGTTGGAGTTATATTTCATATACTTTGCTTTCGTCTTACTAATTTTAAAACCCTTAGATCCGAAAGTTTCTCAACACAATTATATTTTAGAGACTAACCTTCTCTAGTCTCAACAACTACTATAATATCATCAACAAACAATATATATACACCATGAAATTCATTATGAAATAAAGGCGGACTTCCATTGTAACATTTGCAAACATTCTTCTTAGGAAGTAATGGTTTCCATAGTAGGTTTTCTCCTTAGACTAGAATTCTATTCTCTCTCTCTCTTTTTTGCTAAATTACCATCTCCCAGTGTTTCATGTTAGGGCTCATAATCATTGATACTTAGTACAGTTATGTATTTATCCATTGCTTTATACATGTGTGTGTACTATAATACTACTTAATTCATGAGCATTTTCCCAGTCCTTAGAATTTTTTAGAAGTTAAATTATGTTTTTATGCGTTGCAGAGAAAGAAAACTTGTGCTTATATGGATTTCCAAGTGAGAAGTGGGAAGTTAATTTACCAGCAGAAGAAGTTCCTCCTGAGCTTCCTGAACCTGCTTTAGGCATCAACTTTGCAAGAGATGGAATGCAAGAAAAGGATTGGTTAGCTTTGGTAGCTGTACATAGTGATGCATGGTTAATTGCTGTAGCGTTTTATTTTGGTGCAAGATTTGGATTTGACAGAAACATGAGGTACTTACTAAATCCTGCGAAAAGTGCAATCAAGTTTATTGGACCATGTTGCTTACAGTTTTCTGCGGTATCAGATTTATCACTAGTGATTTTCTTTTGCCCTTTTGCTCTAATTTAGGTTTGCTGTTACTAGTTGAGTGAGCTATGGTCCCCTTCCTCTCAGATTGTCTTTCCTTCTGGAGTGTTTTTTAGTCTTTCTTTGCCATGTCTGACTTCTTAGTCTCTTTTTTCTTGTAAGGTAGATTGTTTCTTTTACCGAGTCTTCTCATTCCATATAGAGAGATTGGTTGATACTGATTCTTGTTCCTAATGTATTTAACTAGTCTTGTGCTGCATTCGGCAGGTTGTTAATTTGTTAGTGTTATAATGCACTTGGAAATTACATTGCAGCCATAAGTTGAGGTTATAATGTACAAGGAATACGATGATCTTGTGTGTGTTTATGTCAAATCTACCATACCAAATTTTGATTATTATCTTGCCTATTTGTCTTGACTATAGAGTCTAACTTGGAGGGTGCTCCTTGGTTGCACGAGCTTAAAATGTATGACCAAAAGGGCAGGTCTACCTACCTTGCCCAACTAGCCTTCTAGATTCTATTGCAATGGCCCGTCTTGCTCGCAACTGCGATGGCTAGGAAATTTGACACCAGCTTGGAGGTTGACATCAAGTTGACGACAACCTGTAGTAAGACTTCCATTTCTTTGTGGAGCTTTCTTATGTTCCATAGTCGACCTCATAAAACTTTCATTTGATTGTGGAGCTTTCTTATGTTCCATATTTGACCTTAGTCTAATAGGAGAAGTTTTGGATGATAATGATGATGTATCTTTAAAGAGTGAGAACAATGCTGGTTATATCTTGTCATGGAATTTGTTTCTCTAGCATTCATCTTCTTTATCTTTTTTTTTTTTTTTGAGAGAATAGGTGAGAGGTTAAAGGACCTAGGTATGTTGCCACAGAAATTACTAATGAACTAGAGAGCATAGACACTCCATAACTGGTATCACATCCATGTCAACACATGGCCATGTCAGAATAACTAGTACAACCGACAACCCAAAATCAATCTAGTGTTTCTACCATGCCATATATTTGTTTATTGTCATGTTCTTATCTATGCAACATGTTTCTTGTCATGTTCTTATCTATGTAACATAGAAAGTCAGCAACAACTCTTAATGGTTCAGGCCAATGATTTCTTGCAATAAAATGATATCATCAACTTAATCAGTTATATGATAATCTGGTTCTATTTGACTTTTTGGCTAGAATCCTGCTACAGAAATAAATGTTGTTTCCTACATCGTACCATAATGTGATACCTCTTTGTTTAGACCTTTTCCAAGTCGAGGGGAACCCGCGTGATTGCAAGAGAGATTAAACTACATTCACCAAAAAAGGTAGAACTACCTATATGCCAAATGGTTTTTGAGGTTTAGTGGTACTCTCTTACCCATGGTTCCCTTGGTTAGGAATGTGACACCACTATTGAGGGCTAATGTCAACTTCGATAGCCAGTCGTAAAAACTTGATCCATTCCTTTTAGCTTTCTCGATGTTGAGTCAGCTAAACAGCTGAGTTTCTTGTTGCTTCGGCTGCATGATATTGACCCATGTTTTGTTCCGTCCGCGTCAAGCCCCAGCAAGCTGGGGAACATTTCCGCTTGGGTTCTTGATGTGGTAGGGGCCGTATCTTCTCCACTCTAATGGGAAAAGACAATGATGATGATTAACGGCTAGTTTGGTTCCCGTTCCAAATGGAGATTCCATTTCCGCCAGTATCATGGCCAAAATGGCCAACGAAACCTATTTGGTCCCCTGCATTTGCCATTTTCACTATACAAAAATGGCCGAAGCGGCAAACACCAAACACTCATGAGAGCAGCATTTGGCATTTGCCATTTGAAATGGAATGAATGTTTACCATTTCAAGTGGGAACCAAAGTAGCCCTGAATAGTTCTGTGGACTTCTAATACATAGAAAAAAAAAACACTGTGCCAGATAATGGTATGGATGATAAATGACACTTAAAGAGTTTGGAAGTTGACAACCATGTAAGTCCAACAGCCCCTTAAAGTCGACTATAATCACAACTCTCAACTCTCTCCATGAATGCAACCTGCAGAGTCCTAAGATCTAGTTAACTTTTTGCAAACTGTAGAATCCTTTCTTAACCCTAAAGAGAGCGTAATCATTGATCACTATGAACACTTCATAAAAAGATCAACTCTGGAGAAGTGCCAAGATCTGTACATTATAACATGCACAGACCAAACAAATACAAGTTGACAAGCACTCAAAATTTGACCATAAAGAAATCAAGAGTTTGTACTTTGACCCACATGAATATGCATATACATGTAACCAACAAATAACCAAAATCTAAGAATACTAAAATAGCATATATTAAGTACTTGACAAAGAAAATGAACTAGTAAAAACAATCATCTAATGAATAGACTTGAGAAAGTTGTCAAACACAACTTGTCTAAATGCTCATGTCCACTGAAGTATCGTGATAGAATGCAATAAGTGGCAAAGCAAACCAAATCAAACCAAACCAAACCAAACTGAAGAAAGCCTCAACTTCCTCGAAGGAGGGTTCAGAGTAATTCTTTCTTACACAAATAGGTAGGAAACCAATTCCCTTTGTCTGGTATATTTAAACATACATATTAAGACCAAATAACAGGCCAAAATTTTAGAAAGAAAAAAGTGATCACTTCTTAACCAAGGTTCACGGAATCGGTATCGGACTATTCCTACGAGTATTGGTATCGGCGATATCGGTAGTATCGGCGGTTTCGGATCCGAGTATCGGATTTTTTGGTATCGGAAAAAAAATAATTATTAATAAATTATTTACATTTAAAAACATATATTTTTATACATTTAGGCATAATTTAAGTATTTTCAGTGTTATTTCATAGTACTTTTGAAATTAAATAACATTGTAATCACCCTTAGCGATTGGTTTACATATAATAGATTGATTTTCTTCTTTTACATGTTTTTACAATCTTATTATGCTTTAAACCCTTGATGATTTGTCTTTTTCGTTTAATTTTCTTTGCCGAATTGACCGGAAAAGAGACCCTCAATGTTGGTATCGGTAAGTATCGGGTATCGGTCGGTATCGGATCGGGACATGCCAAACCGTATCGGCCATATCGGATCGGTATCGGCCGATACTTTAAACCATGCCTAGGAGATGAGGCTTCCTAAATGTCTAAGAAGTTTCGCTGCGAATAGAGTTGCACACTTATTTGCTCATTCAATTAGTACGTGCAATTGAAGGATAACTTTTGAAATATTTAAGCAGTAAGCATTTAGGGAAGAGGGAAGTTGACATGTTTGCTTTAGATAATTGCATTAGAAGTTTTGTAATGCCAGTATCTGATTTATGAAAGCTTGTCCGTTTGTCCGGATTGGTGGAAACTTGAATTATCAAACTACTGATAGTAAAACAGAATCTTTACATGTAGATACTGGACTTCCTCCCTTTTTGATAATAAAATGATGTTAGTTTATGATAATGAGGATGCCTGAATCATTTGCTATAGATATAATGTTTTTATCTACTGATGGTAACATGCCCATTTCGGAACTTCAAATACTAAAAGAAGTTGAGGAGTCGAAAAATAATGAGAATAATATAACGATCATTCGAGAATCATACGTGGCAAAGAGTAATGTTTGACCAGAGTTATTACCTATTACCATTATTCTCTTTCTTAATTCATTTTCTATATTAAATCTGGTTGTTTCTCAACTTTAGTCTCAGTTAAATTAGTCTCACATAATCTGAAGATTTTCCATAGTCATAATCTTAAGAATATGGTTTTATGTAATGCAGGAAGAATCTCTTTACTATGATAAATGATCTGCCAACAGTATATGAAGTTGTTACTGGGAAGAGCAAAGTGAGGACATCGGGCACAAATAACAGCAGTAACAAATCAAAATCTAACTCAAAAGTTGTAAGCCACTAAACTTTATATTTTTTTTTATCTTTATATGGTTTTCGTTCACTGTTCACTTTCCAGCTGTAACATGAATCTTTTTGGTATCCCCATGGTCCATACCTCTTAAAGTTTTCTGCTGCTAAATGAACATTCAACCAATCTCATAAATCCAATTATATATATATAAGAGCATTGGCCCAAGTGATCAGAACTTGAAGACATAGTAACTAGAAAACTAGGTCAGAGTTCGAGTCCCCATAGACATAATATGCGCTTAAAATATTAGGTTGAATCGATATTTAGGTAGCGGCTGATTTATAGCTGGAACTGGAGGAGCGGTCTACCCGGATAGAGGATCGTGATAGTGACGTTCAACTCTAGTGGAGAATGTGAAGGGGATTGGCCGAGCGGTACCAAAAGGAGGGTATCTTAAGTCAGGGAATGGTTATTTAAACAAGAAGTATCAGTTGAGATAGTCAAATTTGCCCTGGATAAGACAGAACAATAAAGCACTAGGACCGGACAAGTAACATTTTTTTTTTAACTTTAAGAATCATTGGGAAGAAGTTAAGGATCAAGTGGTGGAGGCTACGAGGGACTTCATTAAAGTTGATAGACTTTTAAGTTCAAACATAGCGTAATCATACTTCTCTTACCTTAATCCCTAAGGTGAAAAAAAATCTACTAGGTGCTACCCAAAAGACGAGAGACTATGTTTCATCGCCTAATCCAAAGACATGTAAGGTATATTCTCCATGTGACGTCTAATCGGTAAAGGCGCCATAGGCAAGATTAAGAAAATGGGTAATTAGGCGAGCATAGTTGTTTTGTGTTTTATGCAGTTTTTTAGGCTGTTTGGTTTTGTTTATAAGTTTTATGAGCTTATTTGGTTTTATTGGTTTTTAAAATTGTAGACTTAAGTTTTAAAGGCCCAATAGAATATTTTTAAGTTTTAACACTATATAAGTTATTAACTAAATCGACATAAATAAAAAGAGAAGAATATCGATGAACAAAATTGCAGACTTAAGTTTTAACACTATATATGTCGATTTAGTTACTAACTATATAAGTTACTAACTAAATCGACATAAATAAAAAAGAGAAGAATATCGATGAACAAAATTTATCGATCAATGAGGATGGCGATTTCATTTTCGATGACGATATTGATAATAATGTTCAGGTTATTCTTTTAAACTTAGATGATGAAAGTGAATGAAGGATGATCTAGTAGGAAGAAGAAGAATGATTCTTTAAGTCAATTTAGGAATGTGGAACATTGACTCATTGATTATATTATATTTGTTTTTTCATTTGAATAATTAGTCTTCTATCATAATGACTTATATGTGATGCTATTGTTTTTAAACTTAATGTTGTGTTTCATACAAGGTTGTAAAAGGCACTAGTCGGGTAGGCCCCGGGAGCCTTAGACCCTGCCTAGGCGGCCGCGGTTCAAAAAAAAAAAATCCTAAAAACCTACTAAAATTTGCAAAAAAAAGTTATTAAAATTCCAAAACATGCATAGTGGGGGGTCGGTCTAGGTGGGCGCCTAGGGGGAAATCAGGCGGGCACTGGATGCCTGGCGCCTAGGCAGCCGTCTAGGCCGGTTTTTATAACAGTGGTTTCGTAGACTTTTATAATCTTGATAAGTTACTTTGTTGTTTTCTATTGGTAATTTGATATTGTTTTGACTCATTTCTTTTGTTTATGGTCTAAACACTCAAGTTCGATGAGATTTTAGGGATATAGAGCATATTTAGTAACCTAACATGAGCTACAAAAATGACAATATGTGCTATGAAAAGAAATTTGTGATGCTGTCAAAGTGACGATTTTTTTCTCTGGACAAGGCTAGGCACGCCTAGGTACTCCTAGGGATGAGGCGATGCAGTTCGCCTAGGAGCACCTAGAGCTTTTTAAAAACACCGAGGGTGCAAGATTTTAGGCCACATATCATGCTCCAATTTAGTTTACAAATTGATTACTAAAATCATGTCACAATGATGAGATAATCAAGGATTTGGTTTCACAAAACCAATCAGCTTTTATATAGGGGAGAAGTATATCTGACAGCATATTAATTGCCGATTAGTTGGTCAGAAACTTTGATAGGGTTGGTATAGTAACTGTTGAATTTAAGTAGACTTTAGAAGTCATGACACTGCCAATAGAACTTTTATATTGTTACGTGCAATGCATGAGATCCTGTCTTTAGCTACCTGATCCAATCATCCCTCCTGAGTTGAGGTCTTGGAAAACCTTGATCGGTTTCTATTAGAAGGGATTGCTTTACTTCAGAGCGGCATTAGGCGTTGCAAAGGTGCTTCATTCCGAGAGCATTTTCCTTCTTTCTTTCAGAGCATGAGAGAGAAAACAACCCTGAGCTGTGGTCCGGGAAAACCTTGATCAATTTCTACTAGGAGGAGTTGCTTCACTTCATACCGGCATTAGGCATTGGAAAGATGCTTCATGCCGACATTAGGCACTGGAAAGATGCTTCATTCCTGCTTTCTTTCAGAGCGGAAGAGGGATAGCAAGAAATCAATCGGCTACAGAAGTTTCAGAGGCTGTCGAACTTTGTGTGATCACTATATTGTGATTGTCTAACTCTCTTCCATTTTCTCTTATGATCAATGGTGTGTCCAAAGGGTTTATTAATAGCATTAGAGGACTCGTGCATGGATAGGGATGTAACGAATCGGGTTAGAGTTCAAGCGGGTGGCAGGCTATGTTTGTTCTGCTATAGCTATAGTTTGTGTTGGCTAACTTATGCCAGTGAGTTACGTCCCACATTTTCAGTGTGGTATTCGAGCTTGTACCAACAATTGTTGTTCAGAGATAGATTGCGCCGTAGAGGCTACAATAGGACCAAGCTCCAAACTATATTGCTACGTTTTTGCCGCAATGGGACTGTTGGCTTGTTCACTGTTGGTCGATAGCGAGCCTCATTTCAAATTCGTTCCGACGAACTTCATGGGTCTTATCATCATTTCCCGTGATGAAGATGATGGTGAAAACAGAGAGAGGAGACAGAAAATTCGGAATCCAAGCTTTGTTGAGATTAAGGTTCTTTGAGCTTTAAGAATAGGAAGATGAAGTTTGTGATGGCAGGATGGAGGAAAAGGGGATCAAGAAACTTGCTTTGGTCGATTTATGTTGATCGATAGCGAGCCTCATTTCAAATTCGTTCCGTCGAACTTCATGGATCTTATCATCATTTCCTGTAATAAAGATGATGGTGTCCCTATAGAGATGAGACTGAGAAATTTCGGAATTCAAGCTTTGGTTGAGCTTATGGTTCTTTGAGCTTTAAGAATAGGAAGATGAAGTTCTGATGCCAGGGTGGAGGAAAAGGGGATCAAGAAACTTGCTTTGGTCGATTGTTTTTCCTTCTGTTTTCTGTTCTTTTTTGAGTATTTTGTGAAGAAAGATGAAGACATGCCATTTTTTTAAAGGAAAGAGATGTCATTGTAGGCGCCCAAATATTTCTGTCTTAAAGGCGTCAAGCTATCTTTCTATTTAGGCTCCTATTCTCTTAGGCGCCTCAGAGTGAATGGCCACGTGGCAAGAATTTCTCAAATTATGCCATCATGAAGTCTGACAGTACAGATTTAGGCGCCCCTGATTGAGATAGGCGCCCTTCCAAGAATGCGCCCAGTTTTCTTAAATGCGCCTAAATGATGAAGCGCCATACTGGAATGATGCACATAAATCCACGTGGCGTGATAAGCTGTCATCTATATTGAACGTAGTGCACTACTCCGAGTTTCTCGAAGAACTTGCACGTCACTTGGCCATGATCATGCGCCTATTCAGCATGGGTTGCCACATGTCAATGACACTCAGAAAAGTAATAGGCGCCCCTTTTGAAAAGTGGTGCACAGTGACTTAGACGCCTTTCCATATAGGGACGCCTGTCTTGAATAACTACCTGTTAGTTATTTCTTGGCTCTATAAATAGAGTCACGTTCTCCAAACGTACACATAGAGAGGAGGGGTATAGGTAGAGCATTCATCTCATTTCCACAATCCAAGCATTCTCATCTGCAATCAACCATTCAAAAGAGCGGATTTTCTATCGTTAATCGAAGACGAAGTTCTGTAGATACTTCTACACGCTCGAGCCATACAGAAGATTTCTCGTCAACAGAAGCTCCGAGACACGACGATAAGCTTACTTTCTTCCGCAATCGTCTCGACGATAAGCTTACTTTCTTCCGCAATCGTCTCGTCAAAGGGACAAAGCGGTCGTCACTCAGGCCGGACTCCTACAGTTTGGCTTAGGCGACTTTCTATATAGGGACGCATGTCTTGAATAACTACCTGTTAGTTATTTCTTAGCTCTATAAATAGAGTCCTGTTCTCCAAAAGTATATACGGAGAGGAGGGGTATAGGTAGAGCATTCATCTCATTTCCAGAATCCAAGCATTCTCATCTGCAATCAACCATTCAAAAGAGCGGGTTTTCTATCGTTAATCGAAGCTGAAGTTCTGTCGATACTTCTACACGGCCGAGCCATACAGAAGATTTCTCGTCAACAGAAGCTTCGAGACACGACGATAAGCTTGCTTTCTTCCGCAATCGCCTCGTCAAAGGGACAAAGCAGTCATCACTCAGACCGGACTCCTACAGTTGTACTTTCCCGAAATTCATTGTGCTCTTGTACTATTCTTTTAAAGTTTGTAATAAATTTTTTTGTTTTTGCAAACAAAATGACGACTCTGCAGGGGACGACCTTCTCCTCTGACGAGAAGGTGACAACTCAAGGCGATTTATCATCGGTTGGTACTAAGAAAGAAATGCTGGTTGTTAAATTCGACCAAACAGCGTTCGAAGAGATGCTAGGCGCTCCTGGTGCTAAACGCGCCCTTGTTTCTGCAAACAGGGCGCGTAAAACTGCTGTTGTGAACCAGGCCGGGAGCACTGCAAAAGTGCGTGGCAACGCTCTGAAGGCGCGTCTCGAATGGGTGCCCAAATCTGCTGTTCCTATTTCTCCTGTGATGCCAACTCCTTCGGAAGAGACATCACATAGAGATAGGCGCCTGCTTGAGGGCGCCCATTCTCTTAAATCTACTGTTCCTATTTCTCCTGTGATGCCAACTCCTTCGGGAGGCGCATCACATAGAGATAGGCGCCCTCTTGAGGGCGTCCATTCTCTCAAATTTGCTGTTGCTATTTCTTCTGTGATGCCAACTCCTTCGGGAGGCGCGTCACATAGAGATAGCGCTCGCTTGAGGGAGCCTATTCTCTCAAATCTACCTTTCATATTTCTCCTGTGATGCCAACTCCTTCGGGAGGCACGTCACATAGAGATAGGCGTCCGCTTGAGGGCGCCCATTCTCTCCAATCTGTTTTTGCTACTTCAGCAACAATAGATAATGTGTCAAATTCTGGATCTTTCAGCAAAGGCACTACGGCTGCTCAAAGGTGCCGTATCAGGCGCGCTGAGAAATTGCGTGCACAACAGAAGGGGATACTTCCTACTCCTCGTATGAGTGAAGAACTTCCTACTATGCGCATAAGTCGCAATACACGAGGAAAACTCCAAGTGCAACAGACTGAAATGATGATTGACATTGATATGCGCACCCTTCTTAATAGGCGCCGAGCCAAACTTAATCAAAATATGCGCCCTATTACTAAACAAGCAATGGCGCCCACAAGCTCAGAGCGCCCAAAATTTTCATCTACCAATGTGGGCCATGTTCAAATGGTGGCGCCTATTGCCTTAGAGCGCCCAAAGATGAATGCTAAAAATAAGAATTCCATCACCTATGCTGTTGAATTAGGGGCTTCTTATTACCTTCAAGGGATCAACAAGGCTAAGAACAGGTCGTATCTCCCCTCTTCCTCAGCTAATGAAATCGACCTCCGTGACCTGATTTCACAGAAACGGAAGGTCGTATCTCCATCTCAACCTACAGTGCACCATTGCAACGCACATGAGATCACAATCAAATGCTGTTGCAAAGCAGCCAAACGGTCAGTCTTTGATCGTCTAACTCTGACCCGTCCTGTCGAGGTATCTTCAGAAGATGAAGACTAATCAATATATGCCTCCGTCAACATGACGACTCATCGCTCTCACGATACTGGGGGTAACCCAAGACGTACGTCATCTCGAACCCGTAATCATAGACCTCCGGTTCGAACCTATTGCTCATTTGACGGGGTTTATCGACATACCAGATCAAGGAGCCGAGCTACAATCGGTCAAAGGAATCTTTCTTTCGACCAAGAAATAATCGGTCAAAGGAATCTTCCTGACTTTGGCCAAAATTCCTTAAGTCAAAGGAATCTTCCCGACTTTAACCAAAATTCCTTTAGTCAAAGGAATCTTCCCGACTTTGACCAAAATTCCTTAAAGGAATCTTTCTGACTTTGACCAAAATTCCTTTAGTCAAAGGAATCTTTCTGACTTTGACCAAAATTCCTTAAGTCAAAGGAATCTTCCCATTCCTTGTCCCGGGGGTAGTTCTTTATATGATTTTGATGCCGACAGTGAAAGTTCCGAGCGGACCATCTCCTTTTCAATAGCTAGAGAAGTGACAGCATATGTCATTAATGAGAAACAAGATGTATCTAGCTCCAACAGTCAAGAGCAGAGAATTGCTGCCTTGGAGGCTGGGTTAAAGAGTATGGCTGAAATAATGACAGGCATGCATGCTATAATCATGACACAACACAGTTCTGCCGGTTGCGAACCCGATTCCGACCCAAGAACCTGTAACAACATCTGCTCCCATCAATACTGGATTGGGGATACAGTCTTCTCACACCACTTCAGTACCCGTTCAGACTATTTCGAGTCAGTCTGGTGCTGGGGTGGTGCTTATCATGCAGTTCCTCCACCCAACAAACCATATCAATCCACTACTCTGCAACCATTAGAAGATGCTAATGAAGCCGTAAAACTTTTGCGTACTCAGTTTGAAGCCTTCAAACAGAAAGACGGGCTGCAGAAGCTTGGCATCAAACAACCCTACCCTATTGAGTGGAAAGAAGTTCAGTTTCCACCCAAGTACAAACCTCCTACTATAATGTTGTTTGATGGCAGCACATCTCCAAAGCCAGTACCTTAATCACTTTGAGGTAATGATTGATCAACTCCAGCCAAATGATGCTTTACTAACTAGGGTATTTGTTGGTTGCTTAGCTGGTGCAGCTTACGACTGGTATCGCAGTTTGCCAGACGGTTGCATAACCTTCTTCTCTGGATTCAAACAAATGTTCCTGGAACGATTTTATGAGGGAACAAACGACGTGACTATGTCTGCCCTCATCAAAATCAAACAACGATATAATGAAACTACTGAACGTTTCATTGAACGATTCCGCTGTGGGGCACTCAAAATGCCTTTGGAACTCCAGATGCTTTGGCTATAGACACTTGCAAATCAAACTTGTTGCCTATAATCATCATGTGGACTGGATCGACACAGTTCCAGGATTGGCCTTCATTCACAGCGAATGCCAAGGCGGCAAAAGAAAGTGCTGATAAATTTAAACAATTAGGCATTCAGATGCCTAATCTTGACAGAGATGAACATGCTGCATCCAATAGCGGTGGTCGTCAGAACAACCGCAAGGGCAAGGAGACTTTGGCTATCAATGTCAAAGGTAAAGAAGCTCTAGCCGTCAATATAGGTCAATCAACACCTACTCCAACGGCACCACCACAGAGAGCACCTCATTCGAAAGAAGAATAGTCCTTCGACGAGGATGATGCCATGAGCATCTTCGATTGCCTGATCAAAAACAATAAACTCCAGCTGCCGGACGCAAAACGGCCAGAGGAAGTAGGTAAAACTGACCACCCTAAATATTGTGTCTACCACAGGTTTATCGGACGTCCAACTCGAGCATGCTATGTGCTCAAAGGCAAGTTCCAGGAGATGGTCAATTTCGGTGCAATCACTCTCCAGCAGGACGAGAAGACTGTGACGGCTAACGTCGTCTCTCTACAGTTTGGTGATTTTCCTGCTCAACTTGTACAAGACGGCGTTGTCCCATCCCGAGAACTACTCTGGAGATTGTAAATCTCCCACCTGTACGAACTGATGGTCTTGTTCCTCTGTCTACCGATAAAGGAGAAATTATGTGGATCCATCCCGACTTGGTGGCTGACTTCGAAGTATCTCCTTCCGCCACAAAGTCCAAAAAGGCGACCAAGTACAAGTCATGTCATATGACTTCATTGGGTGAACATCGTCTTCCGCCTTTAACTGCTACCTTCATCTCGGCGGCAGATTCTTCTTCTTCTTCTGAAACAACACTGCCAAAGCCAGAGGCCAAATATCAACCAGCTTTCCATCTATATAGTCCACGGTCCCGTAAACTAATGACAAAGATGAGATATGATTTACAGAAGGTCCCCGGCCTGAATCATGGAAAAGGATCTCCGATGCCTCTTTTTCTATGCCTGTCACACAACCAATCTCGTGTTGGCTTGGATTTCTGGACGGACTCTTCATCATGCCAGAAGAAACATTCTAAAAACAAGAGCCGTGGTGACTTTCGAACCTGTATCCGAAGAAGAAGTCTTAACTGGTACTAGGTCTGGGAGACTTTACTTGCGAGATTACTCAGAAGGTCAAGGGAACCCTGCTCCAACTCCGGAGGCTATTCCAGCACCTTCTTCCCCCGCTGTGAATGTTCCATCCGCTTCATCACCTTCAGTGGAACCGACTCCTCCCAAACCGACGGCAGCAGACAAAGGAAAACAGCCAGTCCGCTTCGATAAAGTATTGAAGAAGACTCCACCTCTTGGACTGGAGAAGCCATATAACTTTGATATATTGGCTCAACTGGCTAATAACCCAGCAAGATTATCAATCTTTGAGCTCTTGCGTCTCTCGAGGGAAACTCGAGAAACATCGAGTGAAGCGTTGATGCACTCTGATATTTGTCTGACACTCCTCAAGAAGCCAGAGGAAGAACCTTTAACTTGCTTTCATTGTCATAGTGTGATGGAGCTGATGCCCAACATCACTTTTACGCAAGATGATATGCTGATGGAAGATAACCGTCATGATCGGCCTCTCTACTTCACGGGATATATCGATACCATGAAAGTTGATCGCATCTTGATCGACTCTGGGTCTGCGCTCAGTATCATGCCGAAGACTCTACTATGCATTGAAGATCCCTGTGCATAATCTTTCTACAACTATTACGATGATCCTGGGATTTAATTCAGGTAAAAGTGAACCCCTGGGGAAGATTCGCCTGAAAGTTCAAATCGGCAATCTTCGCACAAAGGTTACTTTCTATGTGATTGACAATCATGGCTCCTATAATGCTTTGCTGGGAAGACCATTTCTGCATGAGCATAACATTGTGCCATCCACTCTCCACCAATGCTTCAAGTATGTAGATGTCAATGGAGAAGTCCAGAAGGAAGTAGCTGATCTAAATCCTTTCAGAGGCATCGAAGCATATTGTACTGATTCCCGGATGTACAAGGATGAGTTCATGAAGGTTGTACTGACTTTGGATACTGAAGAAGATCAGAGAGACCTCAGATGACGTTCTCGTGATTCCAGTCAAAGGACGTACTTCTCGTCCTCAGTCTTCTCAGACGTTAACCATCCATTTTTCCTCTCATAAGAAGCAGTCTCCTGTTGGAAAGATGGAATAAAGGGAGCTCACCTCTTCTGAGCCACTTGTTATCGACCTTCGTCGTAACAAACCTCCTCCTCCTCTTTCTTCTTCTCCTCCTCTAGTTATCGATCTGACTAAGCCTTCTGCTAAGGCCAAGAATCCTAATGTAAATGATGTACAAATCAATAAAATAGCATCTCCTTTGCAGTATACTGATGTCTTTTTTTATACTCGATGTTATTTATAAATGTTAGATAATTTTAAACGACTTACAATAGGAGCAGTTCAATCTCTCCAAAACGAAGTATTGCTCGAACCAGTGCAAGATTCCTTCTTCCTAGTTTCTTCCAGAAAGAAGGATGAACTTCCTATACTTTTTAGTAAAGGTACAGAGCAAGAGACCACGCTCGATAGCGAGGATGAAAATGACGATAATGGAAGACTACAACTACGTCGTTATAGTCAACAATCAAGAGAAATCATTTGAAAGATGGGCTATAATTTTAAAACTGGTCTCAATGGCGGTAGAGAAAGATGAACTCCCATTCGTACCCCTGCTCCAAAAGGAAAGGCATTGCAATATTATGAAAAGACGAAGCGTGGGTTGGATTATATTTCGCCGGTTGTAACTCCAGAAGCCTCCGAGTCTGACAGAGAAGAGCGGTCTAATTCTTATGACTCCATGTCGTGGGATTCTGACACTAGCGTCGGACACGTACATCGAGTGACACTATCTTCTAATATGGTGTCTGTCGAGTTCTCAGAGGATGACGAGGATGACGTTGTTGAAGCTCCTGAAGTAGATCATTGGGCACAAAAGATGGACATTCAGTGGGAACTTCGTTTCGAACAACGAGAACCACCTACAGAAGATCAATTAATTCAGGTCGATATTGGAGAAGAAGGTTCGCCTAGGCCAATCTTCATCAGCAAAAGCCTCCCAGAGTCGAATAAACAAGAACTAATTCAGCTTATCCAGAAATATATTGATGTCTTCGCTTGGAGTTGTGAAGATATGCCAGGATTGGATCTTCAGATCGCTACCCATAGATTCCACATTCGGCCTAATGCAAGGCTAGTCAAACAACAACGTCGATTCAAACCTGACATGATGAATGCCATAGAAACTGAAGTTAGGAAACCTATCGCTGGCTTTGTTAGAGAAGAACAACATCCCGACTGGGTCGCCAATATTGTTCCAATTATGAAGAAAACGGGAAAGGTCAGAGTCTGCATTGACTTTAGAGACCTCAACGACGCTTGTCCTAAGGATGAGTTTCCTCTTCCGATCATTGATGTCATGATCGATAACACTTGTGGATTCGAACGGATGTCTTTCATGGACGAGTTTTCTGGTTACAATCAAATCCGAATGCACCCTGAAGACGAGAGATATACATCTTTCCGTACTCCTTTGGGAGTCTATTGTTACATCGTCATGCCGTTCGGTCTTAAGAACGCTGGTGCAGCCTATCAACGGGCTATGAGTACCACCTTCCGTGATCATCTTCGGAAGACAGTTGAATGCTATGTCGATGATATTGCTGTCAAAAGTCGTCTAAAGGATGACCACATCTAAGACTTGAGAACTATCTTCGATCTAATGCGCCAACATCAACTCAAGATTAATTCCACCAAGTCATTTCTGGGAGTCTCTAGTGGCAAATTTTTCGGATTCGTTATTATCTCTAAAGGTATACACGTTGACCATGAGAAGATCAAAATCGTTCAAGAGATGCATCCTCTACGCAACCTAAAAGAGCTACGAGGATTCCAGGGACGACTTGCCTACATCAGGAGATCCATTTCGAATATGTCTGGATGTTGCAGACCATTCACTCAATTGATGATGAAAGGTGTATCTTTCATTTGGACTGAAGAATGCCAGCAAGCATTTGAAGACATAAACGGTACTTGATGAACCCCCCAGTCTTAGTACCTCCAATATCAGGAATATCTTTCTTAATGTATGTCCGAGAAATGGATCATTCGTTGGGTGCCTTGTTGGCCCAGAAGAACAAAGAAGGTCATGAGCAAGCTATCTATTATCTCAGCCGCACAATGATCGAGGCTGAACATCGTTATAGCCCGGCGGAAAAAGAATGTCTAGTTTTAATGTTTGTTGTTCAAAAGACAAGACATTATATCACCGGCTAAACTATTCATGTTATTTTCAGAGTCAACCCTCTCCGGGTCTTGATGAGGAAGCCCAGTACACTCAATTATAGGCTTGCTACATGGGCCATATTATTAGCACAATATGATATGGTTTATGTTCTCCAAAAATCTGTTAAGGGTCAAGCTCTCGCTGACTTCTTAGCGGCTTATCCAATTCCAGAGACATCTAAACTCTATGATGAGATTCCTGATAAAACTTTGAAATCTAACATGGTTCCAGAGGAAGTTCTAGCCTGGCGTCTATTCTTTGATGGAGCATCCAGAATCGGACCCAAAGGCACCATCGTCGCTGGAGTTGGAATTGTCCTCGTATCACCAGATGGATTGGCTATCCAAAGGGCTTATTCTCTAGACGAGTCATGCTCCCACAACGTGGCTGAATACAATGCTTTGCTCATCGGTCTCCAACTAGCTAAACAATTGGATATTGAATATCTCGAAGTATACGGAGACTCTAAACTGATCGTCAATCAGGTCAGAGGAACATATGAGGTTCGACACCAAGATATTGTTCCATATCATGAAGCAGCAGTCAGAATGGCTATATCGTTCAAAGGATTCTTCATTGAACATGTACGTCGTGCATGCAATGCGAAAGCTGATGCATTGGCCAATCTTGCAGCCGTACTGGCAATTCCAATCAGAAGACAGCAGATGATTGTTATTACTAACAGAGAATTGTTTTGCATCGAGAATAACTCAAATATCGAGTTCAGCAATTCAACTGAAATCAATGTCATCAGCGAAGACTGGAGAGCTCCTTTCATTGACTTCGTGGTCCATGACATCTTACCCGAAAATCCTAAAGAAGCTATGACAATCCGTCAGCGATCACTACGGTTCTATTACAATCATACCACCAAGACCTTTTATCGACGAACGTTTGACGGTCTACTCCTATGATGTCTTGTGGGAGATGAAGCAAAACAAATACTATGTGAAGCTCACGATGGTGTCTGTGGTGCACATCAACCCGGTCCTAAGTTACAGGATCGTATCCGACGTATGGGCTGCTACTGGCCCACTATGGTTTCAGATGCCATCGAGTATGCAAGGAAGTGCCGAGCTTGTCAAATTCATGCAGACTTCATCCACCAACCATCGGAATTTCTTCATCCAACTGCCGCATCATGGCCCTTTGAAGCTTGGGGAATGGATGTCATTGGTCCTATCAACCCACCGTCCTCTAGAGGTCATCGGTTCATATTAGCTAAACCGATTACTTCTCGAAATGGACGGAGGTTATACCTTTGTCTGAAGTTAAGACTACTAGCATCATCAATTTCATCAAACATCATGTGATATACAGATTCGGCGTTCCTCGGCGAATCATTCATGATAATGGACCACAATTCATCAGTCAGAAGTTTACTCAGTTCTGCGATGACAACATAATCGACAATGTTGCTTCCACGGCCTATAATCCTGCAGCTAATGGTTTGGCTGAGGCATTCAACAAGACTATCATCAAACTTCTCAAGAAGTTCGTTTCTACCAACAAACGCAACTGGAGTGAAAAGCTTAGAGAATGTCTGTGGGCTTATCACACTACTGTACGCAATCCTACCGGTTGTACACATTTTTCCTTGGTGTACGGGTGTGAAGCTGTTCAGCCATTGGAAATTCAAATTCCATCCCTGAGAATTGCAATTGCTAATGAACTCACGACGGAGAACAATGATCGTCTTCGACTTCAGGAGCTTGAAGCGTTGGACGAGAAACGGTTACTAGCTCAACAACATATTGAGCTATATCAGGCCCGTCTCAAAAGCTTTCAACCGTAAGGTCAAAGTACGAGCATTCCAAAAGGACGAATTAGTCCTTACTGTCAGACGTCCTATGACTATGACACATATGAGCAAGGGCAAATTCGAAGCAAAATGGGAAGGCCCCTATGTTATAAGCAAGGTTTTCTCAAACGGAGCTTACCAATTGATCGGGATGGACGGTCGAGTGGTTATGATGCCCCTATCAATGGCAAATTTTAAGGAATATTATGTTTGAAAAAATGTATGAGATATCAATATTGTACATGATTCAAATCTTTGAGTTATTATCTTTCATTTACTCTTCTGTAAATAGAATTATAAATAATAATATCTCAAAATCAGAGTCTGTCATGTCCTCGTTACCTCTGAACAGACTCGATTTCCTGAAGTATGTTATGTACACTTACCTCTGAACATATTCGCGTATCTCCTTCTTGGACTCCAACAGACCAAGAATAATCTACGAATGAAGAATTATGTCCTCATTACCTCTATCAGTATACATAACACATTCTCTCGAAGAAAACATCAACTATCATATCTGTTCAGAGGTAATAGAAACATAACAGAAAATGATGATATTATTTTTGTTGTGGTCATTTTGTCAGAGGTATATGTATACGTGACAGACGTGTATGAATACATTCTCAGAACCAAACAAAATCAGTGTTCATTCAAAATACAAGAAATTCATAAAGTTCATTACATTCATTAAAATGGGATAAACAAAAGAAGATGGAAAAGCAAAAGAAAGATACAAAGTGTCATGGTGGGGTGCTAAGGGCCATGATGTGTCTTTAGTTCTGCAATACGTCTTTCTCGGTCATCCTGACCGGCAAGGATGTTTCCCGCAGCCACAGTCCTTCTCTCCTGCTCCGACATGAGTCTCATAATAGGGGCACAACAATTCACTTCAGCTTCTCGAGATACATTCAGAGTTTGTAATTGCTGCTCCAGTTCTCTCAGCCTCTGGCGTTTCTCGTCCAACTGCTTCTCATGATCAGATCGTTTTGCTACAAGGGACTCTAGCTCTGTACGAAGCCTATCCTCATCTTTTTTAGGGCAATCATTATGTCACCATCAAGAATAATTGTTGTCTCAGTTTGTTCCTGTAACTGAGTCAATTGACTCTCTTCTTCAGCCATTTCATCCAGTTTTTGATGAAAAGAAGCATTGGTTTGAACGATTTCATGGGTCAAACGCCGATATTCGCCTGCCACAAGAGCGTCGAAATCACCCTTCTTCAAAGCCTGAAGAGTAGTGATGGGTTCTTGCAAGCTAGCAACCAGCTGATCTAAAGGCATCCGCTCTTGCATTTTCACCCGTCTCTCGGATGGCGGTTATCAAAGCTGAAGCTGTGTTCCGCAGAGCATTAAAAGATAAATCTGTGGCTAGGGCTACTCTCACCAAGCTTTGCAGGCAAGTATAGAAGGATGCTACAAGCCCATCTGCTACCCCGCATACTAGGTCACGGCAATTTGGAGTCGCAGCTATGTCTTCAAAACTGACTCCTACAGGAGCTGGAACACTCAGAGCTGTGATAGCGATGGTTGTAGGATTTGTCAAAGGAAGTGGAATAGGAGGTTGCGAAAGCACTCTCATCGATGGTGAAACAAGATCAGTGGAGGCAGCTGAAGTAGGCCTACTTTTGCTGCTTCCCGCATCAGAGCCACCGGAAGTAAAGCGAATGTCTCTAGCTTCCGAATCACCGTGATCAAGAGCGTCCCTAGTTTCAGCTTGACCACGTCGACGTTCGGAGATGACAGTTTCTTGAACAGGTTTATTGATCACAGGAGGCTCTTCCTCGTCAGAAACCTCGGTGTCGACATTTTCCTCGGATTCCTCAGAGGTTTTGTTGTCTTCATTAGAACTCTCCTCGTCATCGACCTCAGGTTTATCACATCCTTCGGTCTCGGGCATAGGATCTTTAGATCCCCCATCTACAACTTCTTCACCTTCTAGTGCTAGAGGAACTTCTTCGTCCTCTTCAGGGACAGGACTGGTAATACCGTCAAGCATAGGAGAATCGCGATCTGGATATTCAGATAGTATGGGTCTTTCGAGTTCGTCAGCTCCGGACTCGAGATTTCTGGCATCTTCAATCCCGGGTAGATGATACTCCACAATCTGTCTCTCAGGGTTAACTTCACCCTCGACTTCGGGGTCAAGATTCTCCTTGCCTATTTGTTGTTTGTCATGGTTTATTGCACCCTCAGCTTCAATGTCAAGGGTTTCGTCACCCTCTGCTCTGGTTTTGGGGTCATCAATGTTCCCAGTCTCAGTCAGTACTGTAGATGCGCCGGCGTAGCATGCGATGGGGGAGCTGGCGTAGCACGCGAAGGAGGTGCTGACGCACACGACGGTGGAGGTGCGTCAGAGTCGGCGTTCCACAGTGTCCAAGGGCGGCACGGTGGCTGAGCTGTGGCGGGTGGAGCGGCGATGGCCTTCCCCTTCGCGGTGATGGATTTTCGTGGAGCCATTGAAAGCTTCGAAGTTCGGCTTGGGAGAAGTTTGGAGAAGAGGAAAGGAAAAGCTCCTCTCTCTTCTTAAGTGGCCTATTTATAGGCGCTTAGGTTGATTGGGCGCCACTTCGGTTTCCAAGCCAATCTCGCGAAAATCGAAACGACAAAAATCTGTTCGAATTCTGTGCAGATTTTTCTACATTTAATACGCGCCGTCATTCAAAGTATTTCAAACGTTTGGATGCCCAAAGTTTGAAAACTTTGAAGGGGGTTTTGTAGGCGCCCTAATATTTATGTCGTAAAGGCCCCCATCTATCTTTCTATTTAGGCGCCTATTCTCTTAGGCGCCTCAGAGTGAATAGCCACGTGGCAAGAATTTCTTAAATTATGCCATCATGAAGTCTGACAGTACAGATTTAGGCACCCCTGATTGAGATAGGTGCCCTTCTAAGAATGCGCCCAATTTTCTTAAATGCGTCTAAATGATGAAGCGTCATACTGGAATGATGCACATAAATCCACGTGGCGTGATAAGCTGTCATCTATATTGAACGTGGTGCACTACTACGAGTTTCTCGAAGAACGTGCACATCACTTGGCCATGATCATGCGCCTATTCAGCATGGGTTGCCACATGTCAATGACACTCAGAAAATAATAGGCGCCCCTTTTGAAAAATGGTGCACAGTGGCTTAGGCGCCTTTCCATATAGGGACGACTGTCTTGAATAACTATATGTTAGTTATTTCTTGGCTCTATAAATAGAGTCATGTTCTCCAAACGTACACATTCCCCAGAATTCATTGTGCTCTTGTACAATTCTTTTAAAGTTTGTAATAAAACTTTTTTTTTGGCAAACAATCATATTTAAGATTTGACGATATCAGCCCTACATTTAAATATCGGCCCCTTCATTTAATTCAACAGCTCAAACTTGTTACTCATTTTCTCATTTAGTATTTGTTTATCAGTGGATCATCTCTTCATCTCTCTCCTTCTCTCTCTCTCAATTATATATATATATATATATATATATATATATATATATATATATATATATATATATATATATATTGGAAGAAGGTAATTGTATTGAGTAAAAAAAAATGTGTTACATCTCGATCACCTAGAATAGGTGATTTTGCTCATCATCACTTGTACATCACTCTCAATATTATTAATGATACCAATGTTCGGCGTGCCGATCCCCTCGAAGATTCTTTTGTTGCGCTCTTTCCATATATGCCATATTGTCGCCAGTAGCCTGATCCGAGCCTCCATGAACCATCTCGTCCCCCTTTTCCTATTAGGCTGTAGTAGACTGATCACATCTACTATTTTGCAAGCCCCCCTGTCCGGCCAGTTGAAGCTTCTCCATTTGCGTCTTCCACGCTTTCCATGCTTCGCTACATTCGAGGAATAAGTGGTCCAATGTTTCATTATGTTGCCGACAAAGGATGCAACTGTGGTCGGCAATGTGTATCCCGAATCTTCCAAGCCGATCCAGAGTGAGCAGTTGCCGATTGATCAACTTGTACATGCACATTTGTGTCCTTATAGCAGCTCCTTTGGTCCATGTATAATCCGCGAACTCAATCGTTGGATGAGTAATTCAAATCTGGTTATAGATGTCGCCCTGGCGGAACTCTCCAGACTTGGAGCAATCCCAAACCCACCGGTCTTCACTTAGGGTGCTGTCTATCACCACTTGGTTGCTTGGTTGTGTCGTCGGGTTATGCCATGACAGTCGGGTCGCCACTGTCCATGCAACTCTCTCCTGCTCATTGACCCGAGCCAATGCATTCGTCCCACTCCAATCCTCCAAGGACCTGTGATCTAGCCACGGTTCGGTCCACAGCGAGGTGCCCACACCATCTTTGAACCGTCAAGAAATAAGGTTCTGGACTCGTGATCAATAGTGAATAATGTTCTTGAACAACACCGAGTCGTCGTTATTCACTCTCCGTGTCCAAAAGTTCCCTTCCTTGAAGTACCTCCCTTTCATCCATTTAGCCCAGAGACTTTATGAACTTATGAGTCTCCAAACCAACTTCACACCAGCTATGTCCCTCAGAATCCGCAGTGATCGAATGCCAACTCCCCCTTCCATCCTCGGACGACATAGAGTTTCCCAACTAATAGCGTGTACCCCTCCTCTCCATATGAACTGGGCACATATTTTCTCGATTTTAGCTATAGTAGCTTTTGGTACCAGAATCGCCTGTAGCCAGAATTGGGCTATTGATATGATCACTGTTTTTACCAACTCTATCCGCCTTCGAAAGAGAGGTTTTGAGCATGCCAACCCTCTGTTCTCCTCTGAGTATATTCTATCAAGCAATTGCAATCAATATCTTTGGTATAATTAGTAGATAGAGGTATACCCAGATATTTGACCGGGAGTTCACTCTTCCACGCCAGAATAAGTGCACGTTCTTCTTGGTTGGGACATAACCTGTTAAAATATACTTTGCTTTTCTCCTTGTTTAAAAAGAGCCCCGACTGCATTCCGAACACCTCCATTATCTTAGCAAGTTCTGTTAGCCCTCCTGTAGATGGTTCTAAAAATACCAAAAGATCGTCAGCATACAAAAGGTGAGAAACATGTGGTAGTACCTTACAATATAACGGAACAATCCTTTTTTGATGCACTGCCGAGTCCATGAGACAAGTAAAATATTCCATGACAATTGAGAAGAGATACAGCGACAAAGGATCTCCCTGGCGTAGTCCTTTGTTGCTGCAAAAAAATATCTACGGTTGCCCTTTAATCAGAACCGAGAAAGAAGGGGAAGTAATGCACTCGCGGATCCAGGCAACCCAAGTGTTATCAAATCCCATAGCAAGCATAGCGTGACACACAAAGTCTCTGTTGACAATGTCGTACGCCTTCCTCAGATCTAATTTTACGCAAGCTTTATTTCCTCCCTTTTTAGAGAAATTTCGGACCATCTCGTGAGCAAGAAGGCTGTTGTCTGCAATATTCCGCCCTTTAATAAATGCAACTTGATTAGGGGAGATTAACTCCTGCATAACCACTTCCATCTTTCGACACATAAGGTGTGTGATTAACTTGTAAAAGAAATTGCAACATGCAATTGGTCGGAACTCCGATAACGACGTGGCACCTTCCTTTTTTGGGACGAGAGTAAGGAATGTATAATTAAGTTCCCGTAATAACCGTCCATTTGAGAAAAAGTCTTGTATCACCTCCAGCACTTGCCATTTGATCTTCCTCCAATGAGTTTTGTAGAATTGGCTGTCAAACCCATCAGGTCTGGGAGCTTTATTTGGATTGGCATTCTTGACAATAGCTTCGACCTCTTCCATAGTCACCGGTGCTAGCATAGTTTGGTTGCCATGAGGGGTAACCAGCCGTTTGCATACAAGCTCTGGAAACGAAGACAAATAATCATGTTGGTTGTAAAGATCAGTATAATACCTGACTGCTTCGGTCTGGAGGCCGTCATCCGTCGCTATTTCCTGTCCATCAGGTCCGAGGAGCTTGCTCATGCTGTTGCAATGGTGTCTAGTACGAACGATGTCATAGAAGAATTTTGTACATCTGTCACCTTCGAGCATCCAGCTGCATTTGGCCCGCTGCGCCATCTCGATCTCTTCTTGCATGCGAAGTCGACCCACTCTTTTAGCAAGCTCGCGTTCCTCCCTGGCAATCTCCGGGTTTTGTGGGTCCTCTTGTAGTTTGGCCTGGAGCTTTATGAGTCTGCTCTCCTCTTCCATTAGGCGACTAATAGGTTGTCTGCGGTTCCACTTTTTCAACTCAGCTTTAACTTGCTTGAGTTTATGTACAAGTTGAAGTTGGCTATTGCCCTGCACATCCGCCTCCAAACCTGTTGTCACCGCCTCTCCATAACCCTCCACTAATACCCATTTGTTGTTATATCTAAACGGCCTTGGCTTTGGTTTAGCTTTGGACGTGAGTCGAATGCACAATGGCGAGTGATCGGACGTTCCCGTGGGCAATCCGACTGCCGTCGTGTTGGGAAACAATTGCAACCAAGCTCGATTCACAAGGGCTCTATCAAGTTAACGTCAATCCTATTATGAATGGCTTTGTTATTCCAAGACCAAATATGGCCATATCTCTCCAGAGCTTGCAGTCCTGATTGTAATAGACACGAATGAAAGTCTTGAAGAATGTTATCCGGCACTTGCCTGCCTCCTATTTTCTCCTGTCGAAACATCAGTGCATTGTAGTCCCCCATTAGAACCAAAGGTAAATTGTATAGGGACTCTGCTTGTACACTGATCTGAATAATATCCTTCCATAGGCCCTCTCTTTTTCTCCTGTCGTTATGACCGTAAACCGTCCCAAAGAGCAGTTTAAGCCTCCTGGGTTGGTGAACATCATCACAATCACCTGCTCTACCATGAGTATTACCCATCCATCCCAGCATCTAGAGTCCCACTGAATCCAAATTCGTGCCATATCGCATAAGGAGAGGTTATGAACCTGTTTCCAGTGCGTAGGAGTACGTCTCGCAAGCATCCTCTCCGATTTAATTTTAGATTCCAGAAGAGCACAAATAGTAAATTGGCCTTTTCTAACAACATCTCGTATTTCCTGCCATCGCCCCAATGAGCACGCACCGCGCACGTTCCAGGAAATCATTGACATTGATTAACTACGTTGCCCCCCAAATTCCTTTGATCCATGTCAGCCGAGGAACTGGCAAGATCATCTTCTAACTTCTCCTGCGATGTGCGTATCTCTATACTCCGATTATCTTCTGTAGGATGCATCTCCGCCCACCTTGGGTTGGCCATACTCACCTCTCTTCCCATGCTTTGTTGCACCTGTGCCTCATTCCCGATTCGTATAGAGTCGTCAATTCTAGACACAGCCATCCTTTTCCTACGTCCTTGTCCAACCATTATATCTTTTGCTAGAATCCTTTTTGCCATGTCCAGTAGAGGAGTTGAGGGCTCTCCACCTTGTCATACTGTGGTTCCCAGTTGAAAAGGGTGTTGCCTTCGCCGGGTTGTCGTTAGCTTTGGCGCTGAACACTACTACTGCGCCGTTGGTAAGGGTATTGGCTGACTCGGTTTGTCTCCGAACACCTGCTGCTGCCGCCAAGTCTACCTGTAGAGCCTTGCCCGTTTCCGAGTAATTTTCATACTCCATGCCGACGTTTTCCGCGCCTTGCATCTCCCTATTGTCTTGTTCGGAAATAACTTGATTG
This sequence comes from Iris pallida, assembly GCA_029216955.1. Taxonomy (NCBI): domain Eukaryota; kingdom Viridiplantae; phylum Streptophyta; class Magnoliopsida; order Asparagales; family Iridaceae; genus Iris; species Iris pallida. The sequence goes on from JANAVB010002198.1 coordinate 6,468,122, forward strand.
CCCCCGTCCTCTTTCTCTCCTACTGGATCCGACTCCTTGTTTTGAGCATCTCGCACCTGACTACATTCCTTCGTCGCGTGTCCAAAACATCGGCACTTTGGACACATCGGTGGCAACCATTCATATTCAACTTGTTGGTGGTATACTTCTCCTGTATGCAATTCATATTCCAACTGGCTGGGCAATGAGCACCCTGCCGTGATTTCGACAAACACCCTAGCATACCCATTCTATCCCTTGTTGTAGTGTTGTCATCTGCTTTGATTGGTTTACCTATCATACTTGCAAATTCCATTAACATAGGAATACTCCAGCAACGAACAGGGAGATCCGGGAACCGTATCCATACCGGCGCCAAGTGAAGAACTTCCTTCTCACAATGCGTATTGGGCGACCATTCCTTAATGATTATCAATCTGTCGTCAAACGTCCATGGTCCGCCCTGGAGAATCCTTTCCATATCCTCTTTCATCCTAAATTTCACCATATAGAAACCGTTCTCCCTAGTGCGAACTCCATCGACCCCTTCGGCCGCCAAACTCTTGCCGCATAAGCTTTTATTTGACCATAGAAAGGTTTATTGCCTAAAACATATAGTATTATTGGTTGTTTCCAATATTCTGCAGGCTCAGCCATGTCTTCCTATGTGACCACTGCACTATATCGGTCCCCCACACGTTTTGGAGCCACATAATACATCTGATACTCCTGACTCCGTGCTCCTTGTCGGCATAAGTCTGCATATGACTTACTCTGGAATGTACCCGCCATCACAGGACTCTTCCCTTTACCCGCCACAGTTAGTCGGCTAGTGCTCCCTCCTGGTGCGTTTTCTTGCTCCGGTTGTCGTTGTCCCGCCTTGCGCATCTCCGCCGGAAGACTCCTTGTTGGCCTATACATGCAATTCTCCACGCTTCTATTCGCCTATGATCGTTGCACCTGAGATCTGACCGCCGATCTATATGTCGATGTGTTCGTCGCCGTTCTATGAGAGTTTCCTCTCCCATTCCGAAACCCCTCCCCCCCCCCCCAATCGAGTTTCTTGTCCGCCCGCATGCCGTACCACTTTGGCCTGCCTGTGCCTACGGCGCACTGTCGTCCAGCCTGCTCCCGTGGCCGCCCCTGAGTGAAGTTCCCGTCCCTTGACCTGGATCCCATGCTATAGCAAACCCTAAATCTCCATGAGCCGCCGTCGGCTGCGTGAAGCCTTCGGACCGGATGGGACTTCGGACGTGATATATATATATATATATATATATATATATATATATATATATATATATTTGGAAACATGTAAATTGTATCTGGAATCGCTCCCACTGGGATTCGAACTCCTGACCACTCGGGCCGCATGCATCTCTCTTAACCACTAGGCTAGAGGTCATCTGCTATATATATATATATATATATATATATATATATATATATATATATAAAACCACGGTCAACAAGGACTTCCTCTGCCACCTTATGCTTGCTATGGAATTTGATGAGAGATGGGTGGCAAGGGTGAGGGAGTGTATATGCTCCCCCACATTTTCGGTCCTCATTCAGGGTACTCCATATGGATGCTTCTCGAGCAACAGGGGACTGCGGCAGGGGGATCCTCTCTCTCCGTACCTGTTCACTCTGGTGATGGAGTACTTCACTTGTATGATGGACCTGGCGGTGCATAGTAGGAAGATTGTTCCACTTTTCAGGCAGGTCAAGCCGGTGGTGTCTCACTTGATATATGCTGACGACCTCTTGGTACTCCTGCATCCATCTATGAGGGGGTTGAGGGTGCTTTCAGATATTATGGAGGAGTTTGGGCGGTTGTCCGGCCTGCAGCTGAATAGGGAGAAGAGTAGGGTCTATTTCAGCTCTCTGTGTACACTCAAGGAGGAACGGACTCTTGTTCTGGGAGTGGAGAAAGGTGAGTTACCAGTGAAGTATCTGGGGGTACCGTTGTCGGTCAATTATGTCAGGGATCATGATTGTCTCAGCCTGGTGGATTTTGTCCAAAGGAGAGTGGACGGTTGGCAGGCAGCTGGTCTGTCCTTTGGTGGCCGTATTGAGCTGGTGCGGTCTGTTATCTCTGGCGTCGCTATGTTCTGGTTGCAGTCGATTCAGATTCCAGTAGCTACCATTAGGAAGGTGGAGTCCATTTGTGCTAATTTCATCTGGAGGGGAGGTTTGCATGCGATTGCTTGGGAACAACTCTGCCGGACCCGGGAGGAAGGAGGAGTGGGGTTGCGACCTCTTTGGACGGTTAGGGAGGCATCTGGGGTGCGGATGGCGTGACGGTTCATCAAGGGAGGTTCCCTTTGGACAGAGTGGCCGGCTAGCAGATATGTGCGGCGGATGAATTTCTGGTCTTGTAGGATTGATAACAATTTTTCGGTCTCATTTAAGGCTGTACTTAGGTGCAGACCGGTCCTTCAGTCCGCTATTTGCAGGATTATGAGAGATGGGACGAATACTGATCTCTGGCTGGACCCGTGGATGGGAAATGGCTCCCTTCTGGAGATCTTGGGGGCTCAGATGGACAGAGAGGCGAGCAGGGGAGTGAAATGTAGTCGGATTATCAGGGATGGGAGCTGGAGGCCTGAGGAGTATCCATACACGGCTCAGTTTGGGGAGGAGATTCGTCGGATCACTATTGATACTAGCCTGAGTGCGAACTCCTGGAGTTGGGTGGATCCTGGTTCGGTTGGAGGGTCAGGGATATTCAGTTTTAAAAGTTGTTATAACCTGGTCCGGACCCCACATGACAGGATTGCGGAGTATGACTTTATCTGGGCGAAGGGGATTGCTCGCAAAATGCAGCTTTGTTCATACAGACTCCTTTTAGGCAGGTTGATGACGCGGGATAGACTTATTAGGTTTGGGATGCAGATTGCAGACCCGAAGTGTGTTCTCTGTACGGGTGACGCGGAGTCTATGGGCCACCTATTCTTTGAGTGTCCCTGGACTTGGCACATCTGGGAGGAGCAGTGCATGCGATTGTTGGGTGGAGTTGGCAGTGCCAGAGATATCCGGGGAATCCTCAGCTGGATCAGAGACCGCCGAGGTATGGACCCTGCTTGGGCCAAGAGGGCTAGAGTTAGACTTGCAGCATCAGTTTGGCATGTCTGGAGGGAGCGCAACAGGCGTATCTTTGAAGGACTGGCTACTCCGCCAGTAGGAATTCTACATAATATAGAATTCGATGTATCTGTAATGGCCCCTTAACTGGGGAGGAAATGTGAGAATAGTGTATTGTAATACCGATACCGTGATTTGCGTGGAATAAAATTTACCCTTATTCCAAAAAAAAATATATATATATATATATATATATATATATATATATATATAACCACGTTATTTTAGTTTATACACATTTTTGAAGGTGAAGATTATAATGGACACCATTTTTGGTGTCACCACTATGGTTTTTCAAGGAATGGCTTTGACAATTGACCTAAGCCCTTGCTTAGGTGCTCTAATATCCACAATTGCATATCTAGACTTGTTAGTTGTACCAGTGTAGCTTTCATCTAAAACTCAGATTTCATTTGGTGCTTACGTTTCAGCCTCCTTTCTTTTGTAATTCTTCGTGCCTCATAAGCCCCCTCATAGTTAGTAAGATGGTATCCTAAGGTCATGATTTTGAAATAAATACATAACACCCCCACCCACCCCAACACACACACACACTCTCTCCCATTTCATGAGTATTACACGGAATACCCCTATTTTGAAACTAATTACACGAACAACCCTTCTCCTTTAATAAGAAAAAATAAACATAGGGTTAGTTAATGTTGTAACTTTCTATATAAAATATAAAACATTAGTGTAGTAAGTATGAAATATAGGGGTAGTTAACATAAAACGCCCCATGATTTTTGTATAATCGAGACAATGATATGTGCACTGGAAAACTTGGGCAGAGGCACCCTACTTTGTTAGTAAGGAATGTCCATCTTTGGAATTTTTTTTTTCTTTAATCTTTATTCTACCTTTACTGATAGTGCAGTTCCTTATATTCATAATGTGGGAAGTTATGAAATAGGGTCTCACCTTTACTGGAAAGTTTTCTAAGGTCATGATTTTGAAATAAATACATACCCCCCACCCCCACCCCCCAAGCCCCCACCCCCACTCCATGTTTCACGAGTATTACAGGGACTACCCCTATTTTGAAACTAAGTACACGGACAACCCTTCTCCTTTGTTAAAAAAAAAAAATTTAACATAGGGGTAGTTAGTGTTATAAATTTCTATATAAAATATAAAACATTAGTGTAATAAGTATGAAACATAGGGGTAGTTAACGTAAAATGCCCCATGATTTATGTATAATCGAGACAATGATATGTACTCTGGAAAACTTGGCAGAGGCACCCTACTTTGTTAGTAAGGAATGTCTTTCTTTGGTTTTTTTTTTCTTTTAATCTTTATTCTACCTTTACTGATAGTGCAGTTTCTTATATTCATAATGTGAAAAGTTTTGAAATAGGGTACTCACCTTTACTGGAAAGTTTTGAAACAAATCACATAGAGAGTTGTAACTGGCTCTCTGGCTGATAGGCAGCCTCACTTTGTTGTCATTCATAGCCAACAACACTTTATTGAATAATGATGTACACAATGATGAAATAATGACGACTCCTTTGGGGCTTATTCTGTATGGTTATCTAACAGAGGACACCAGAGGCTGAAACCAAGTACTCAAAACCGAAGGAAGAGGATGAAGGTTCTGAGGAGGAAGACGGGGAAGAAGAGGACGAGCACGGTGATGCCCTCTGTGGAGCTTGTGGGGAGAACTACGCATCGGATGAGTTCTGGATCTGCTGTGACCTCTGCGAGAGATGGTTTCATGGCAAGTGTGTCAAGATCACGCCGGCGAGGGCTGAACATATTAAGCAATACAAGTGCCCCTCCTGCAGCAACAAGAGAATTCGCCCCTCCTAGTCTTTTCTGCTCATATGGAAGGAATGTAGGGGTGTATGCTCTATTATGCTGGAAATACATATGTAAGAAAGGTTCATCTTTGCAATTTTAGTTTGGGATAATTCTGACATACTATGGAAGGTTTTGTAATGCTATTCTCAACTTACATGGTTTGTGAGCTGACCTGGATTGGATTTTTGTATTAGTAACAGTTTGCTCATGTGGATTCTCATGTGACCTTTATATTGCATGTCATTGTTGAACCTATACATCAGTAGTAGCATTGGGGAACTTATTAATGATTAGCTGTAACTCAAGAAATCTAACTTGAATTGTTAAGAATTATGTTCTTCGGTACTTCTGTCTGGTTCTGGTGATTTTGATTTTATTGAGTTAAAATGATTCATTTAAATTGAGATCGATGATGATATAGCAATTCCAGATCCACTTGTTTGGTTGACATATTGTAATTTGCCAAATTTCAAGTTCAATATCATTTCATTGGGACAAGAATTGTCAATATATTGCCTTCTTCTTTTTTGTTATTTTGAAAGATTACTGAACTCGAGTGGCTTTTGTGGTTATCGAGGAGAGATATAAGATCCTAGCTTGGTGGCAGAAGATTAATGGATCGGACCACGGGGGTGTATTATTTTTTTATTTATTTTGTGGGAGTTGAGTGCAGTGGGCCCATTAGACATGCAATGCAGCGTGCACAAATTTCGTGCGCATCGTCGGACATCTAAAAAAAAAGGTAGCCAATTTTTTATTGCAATAATCCTATTTTAGATTTTGAAACAAAATTCTATCTGATAATATACACCAAAGGTAAACTTATCGTTCAATTTATTTTTCCTTATACAAAGATACTGAAGGGTCACTATATTAATTTTTAACGAACAAAGAAAAATCTAATGCCCATCAAGTAACTGGCTAAATAGTTCTGTGATAAATTGTTTTTATAATGTTATGTAAAGTAATAGATGAGTTCTGAAGCACGTAAGCATTCGAAACCCTTGTTAGCAATTCGGCAAACGGAAAAAATTCGGGACGGCAAACGTACGAGTATAAATCGGCTCAGTACATATAAAATACGTTCAAAAATTCGGTCAAATATTCAAAAAATAGAAATATTGAGGTTAGAAACTTCACATTCTTCAATATGTTGTCAAGTTTGGTTAATTAAACAGGTTCCCAGCACATTTTTTGTGCCAATTTTTTCAATAATTTATACAGAACACGTTTAAAACTTCGCATGCTTAAAATTTACGTACTGATTTGGATCTGTCAAAAGTACGCAAGTATTATACGTTTATGAAAGATACGAAAAAATTCGTGTATAATACGAGTTTTATTCGGGTGATTGCTAACAAGGTTCGAAACATCGAAGAGAAGCTGCAAAAATAATTGGGGTTCTTGTGCTTTATGGTGAACGTATTAGATTTTGTTAAAAAAAAAAAAATCATTTCATTGGACGGGTTTAGTTTTTTGGCTCACGTGATCTTTCTTATAATCTTATAGAAGTGATTTCTTTCTTAGGACATGTTTGGTTGGCGGAATTGGAACTTAGGAAAGGAAAGTGATTTCTTGATTTTTTTTCTTTTAAGGTTTCACATTTTATTCCAATTTTTGTTTGACCTTTTCAAACACGGAAAAAAAATTGATTAAAAATAAAAATTTTCAAAAAAAATTAAAAATTAAAAAATTAATTTTCTTTCCTTTCCGCCAAGCATACGGGGCCTTATGGTAATTTGGAAGTGATCTCCAGTATGGGCGATTCTTCGGACAACTTACATCCCTATTCTCGAGAGAAACTTTGATACAGTAGGGGTATCAAAATTTTAATACCTCCTATGTATGACATGTGGGCCCTCTCAAAAATTTATGTGTATATATATATGTGTACACGTTTTACAAAGCAGAAGGGGCCCACATGTCATTCATAGAGGGTATCAAAATTTTGATACCCCCTATTGTATCAAAATTTTTCCCCCTATTCTCCACGTGACTCGGAGTATTTGAAGTTGTAATTTTTCTCCATCACCCTTATGGTTGGTAGCAACAGCATGTCTCCAACATTGACGTCATATTGCCTCCTATTCTCCTTTCGGAATGAGATTTCTTTTTCTTCTCTTATTAATTCCATATTCTATTACTGTTTTTACAAACCAGGATTTTTTTCCTCTCCTTATAAGTAGCAATTTTAGATGACGATTAATTTAGTTATAATATTTTTATATGCAATCTACATATCTTGAAGAACATTGGATATACGAATTTTTTGTAATTACTTTTCACGTATAAGGAGATATTTAGATAATAACTTTCCTAGTTTGTAATTACTTTGCTTGCTGTTAATTATTATTTATTTGAATGATACACGAAAAATAATCAAATCTTTCTTCGAGTACATGAAGTTTTAACCACCCAACATCATTTGCTTATTTCCTACCTTTATTTGTTTTACAATTCCTTCTCCATCCACATCCTCCTCTCTATTATTTTTCTGTTTCTAATTTTTTTTTCTTCTTTTTTCAACTTTATCAATTAAGCAAACAATGATAAAAATAATTTTACCCTCTAGAATAGAAGCTTTACACATATTCATCCCTTCTTGACCTTGTGTGTCGCGTATAATTATAGAATTTCAAGGGGAGAAAAAAGTATACATGCGTTTTTGAATTTATTACTAATGCTTATAGCAACAATGTCACACAAGTGTTAATAATAAACCAATGAGATAATCTCACAAACCAAGATCATACACGATTATAAATCAATGACGCATGTAAATATTTCTTATAGGAAAAATGAAGCATACAAGTATCCTACCAACTTTGGAAGAAAAAGTGAAAGGAAGGCATTAAATGGTCGAGCAATAATAATTCTTGATAACTTTGTAGAGAGGATCCAGTAAGAACTAAGACAGTTACACAGGCCAAAACATCATTTCAAGTCAACACAGTTAACAATAATCATGTACAATAACCAACATTGTGCAATAATTTTCAAAACCTACATTTCCAGTTTGAGATTTTGAGCATATTCTTATGTTTTAAATTTCCAAGCTCCACCACCATTCTGACTTTTAAAGCCTCGTCTTTATTTCTTCCATTCATATAGTCCTGTAACATGCCCTATTATATCTGTTGTAAAAGATCAAATTTCAAACTCAAGGCAGCAGCAATGAAAAATCTGGAACTTTCTTCAAATAAACTATTTAAGGGAAAAAAGATAATAGTCCCATTACATATTAGTGCACCTATGTACCTCATATATAAAAGCTACTTCCATCACGGAGCAAGAGAGAACTACATGATTTACCACACTACAAGTCTAGAAGTTTGTTGGCCAATTGGTGTGGCTGAGCTGAGGCTGCTGATAGGCGCCAACCTGTGACCCAGGAGCCGCGGCCACCATTCCAACCCCGCCAATACTGCCACCGATGCCTGACTGGTGGACTAGATGATGAGGGGCAGTTAGCGAAGCCGGAGATGGTGAGGGATGGTAAAGTGTTGGGTACTGCACGTGAGAAGACTGTGCAGCAGCTGCATTGAAAGAAGCATGGCCACCATGGGCTGCCGGCATGAAGGCAGCAGCAGCTGCAGCGGCATGAGGTTGCTGACCAGGTAAGTTGTAATATGAGGCTGGTTGCAAGCCAGGGAGCTCCCTTGGTGTTTGTAACCACATATCAGATGTCTCAGCCTGTCATATTGTTTCCAAGTAAAAAAAAAGGTAAATTCAAACATGGCTCCTCGAACACGGGTTACTGGCTAAAATTCTAAACAGAACCTTTATAGGATCAGGAACTCAAAAAAGAAAAAAGATTATTCTCTTTTGGAGTAAAAGAAAAGGGGCATAGGAAAAGCATTCAGGTTTCAAATAATCATAATTAGGGCTGCAATTAGTACAATAAAAGCCTTAAGTTGTTTGTACAAATCAATAGCAGAAGATTGGGTGTATAGTTTGGTGGGACTTGGAAGGAAAAGAAACTAGCCAATGAAATGAGCAGGGGTAACTAGGGATTTTGTAAGTACGTCAGGATTATTCCTTGTTAAGTAACTGGAAAACTTATGTTGCAGATTAACCAAAATTGACAAAACATTGAAACTAAATTATACCTGTGGATTCGGTATATAAAGATTGTTATCCTTGTATCTGGGCCTGTTCACATCCTCTAGGGCAGTTGCACCCCCAACGCTTCCAGGTGGATTTATGGTGAACCCAGTTGGATTGGTGTAGTTTCCATAGCCAGAGGGATTCCCTGAAGGCACTGTTTTATACTGTGAGGGTGCATACTTCACTCCACCAGCAGGGATATGTGAGCTTCCTCCAGGCATCAAAAAATAGTTGCTTCCATTTGATGGGTGAGGGTAGGCTGGGTTGTTAGAATAATTTGGTATGGCCATTGGCGGGACATAAACAGGAGAAAAGATATGGCGGTATGGCACAAAGTTGGGGAAATGTGAGAAGTGAACTTGGGGATACAGATTTGTTACAGGCTGTTGTTGTTGCTGCTGCTGCATAGACTGTGGCTGCAGCTGCGTCAAGGCTGCCACGGATGAAGAGCTGTTGTTTGTTGCATGCAAGCTCAGAGCCTGCGAAAAGTATACAAGTATAAAGGCCACGCCATGATGATAAATGTATTACTCAAAAAATATATCAATAAGTAGTACACAGAAGTATGGATAAAGGAAAAAAGTATATACATGCACCAACAAGGAAATATGATGGTCACCGATATTACTAGAAGGTAAGGTGTAAAACACCTCACAAGAAAACGGAACATAAACTTCCAAAGTGAAGTGCAAACTTCAGGAAGTTCTTCCTTTTTACTCAACGATATTAATAATACATTACTAGAGAGGATACGAATATAAAAAACTATGAACTTTACACGAAATATGTAGATGCTTGATACAGAGTTGTCATATTTTCCCAACATTTACTAAACTGTTGTATTTTCCTGTCTGGTTCATTCTGTAACCGTGTGTCAAGATGTATATATATGTGCAAAATGGGGCTAGATGATGTCGAAGAAAAAGAAGGTAAGATGTGAGGGAATGAAGTACAAGGTGCTATGAATTGATTGCTATAACATGAGGATATTCAAATCACTTCAAGAAGCAGACCAAGTAGAAGAGAGAATGCATGAAGAACACATGTCATCACAAAAGCACAAGTAAGAAATAGCTTAAGCACAAGCAGCATAATGCCAATGCCAAATTCAGTATATCTGGGGTAAGTGTTATACTTTATTTTATTTTATTTCAGCACAAATTTTAATAGTTTAATTCAATAAATAATTCAACTAGTCATAACCAATTCCCTCTAATATTTATCAGAAGCCATGTTGCATGAATATAGACACCAATTCTGGTACAGACATTTTCAAGCAGGTACAATAGCAGTCACCTATGTTGGATGAATAGGGACACGGGTACTGAGACGATACATATTTGGGCACCATTTTCCTGTGTCCGTGAAGCATAGATCATAAGGTTCTTATTTCTATATTTGTCTTCAAATTCAGAAACACAGTAGATGCTACCCCCCTTCCGTCTTTTACAACTTTTGAACAAATAGCATAAGCTTCATGTATATTAGACCATTAACCAATTCCTCTAATATTTATCAGAAGCCATGTTGCATGAATATGGACACCAATGTACAGACATTTTCAAACAGGTACAATTGCAGTCACCTATGTTGGATGAATAGGGACACGGGTACTGAGACGATACATATTTGGGCACCATTTTCCTGTGTCCGTGTAGCATAGATCATAAGGTTCTTATTTCTATATTTGTCTTCAAATTCAGAAACACAGTAGATGCTACCCCCCTTCCGTCTTTTACAATTTTTGAACAAATAGCATAAGCTTCATGTATATTAGACCGTTGAGCATAAAAGGAAACAAAGTGAGCTTTATGGCCAGCTTCATAAAACATTGAATATATTTTAAGAGAACCTAGAGAAGCAATAATGAAATATAGCAGCAGAAATGAAGATTCATCTGCAAATTTGCACTTTTGCTCATAGACAGGTTGACTCCAAGGAATTCACGGACACTCCAAAATGAATGTCTGGTCCTGGCATGTCCATGTTGGACACATTGGACATGACACTCCAAATACAGAAATGTACACCAAAAATGGCGATGTCTCCATGTTATCATGTTCATTCGTTTGTGTCGTATGTGTTTCTCAAAAAGCCGCCTAGCAATTGCCTTTTAATATGGCCCCATTTTGACTATTACTTGGGCAGGATTAGCAACTCCTAGTCTGTATGTGATCCCTCTATATATTATACATAGGTCTATTTTTGACCAGGTCTTTAGGACTCATCAAGCTCTCGTTTGGCCTATCGGTGTGAACTGTCCCATTTAATCATCCATGCATAGAAGAGGATATGCTAATTTGGTTGTAACCATCTTTTACGATAGATTAAAAAATTGTTTAAGTAGGGACCATGTCAACCATACTCTTGCGAACCATCAAATTAACAAGGCCATCCTAGAATGTGTATAAGACTTTGACATGTTTATAATGGAATATCTCCAGAAGAAAATAAAGGAAAAACAATGTTAACAACTTAATTCCTAAAAGAGGACAGGAAGCAAGAAATATACCTCGGATGACGAAAAACCTTGTCCATGAATGTTATCTTCTGCCACATTTCTGAAAAATGGGATGCCATAACTTGATCGGGGTTCATATGCCTATTCAAATAATTAAGGGTTTCCTCACTTAGATATTACTAATATAACAGCAATATTTACAGAAAATTAAAGTACACAATAAAAGTTATAACACAGAATGATTTGACTATAAATGCCAAACAGTTGAAGACAAAAGGTTCTCCAATATATTTGATGGTTACACTAACCGAAAAAGTTGGCAAGCTAGCAGGTGTTGGTAGCTGTTGTGTTTGCGGTGAGCTATAGGGAGGACTTTGGCTCTCGACCAACCCAATATCTGCATAATTCTCAATATCTTGATGATTTAAAGACTCGGTATTTCCAGAAGGTGACTGCTCAGTTTCTGCAGCTGATGCAGGAGACTCTGACCGAGAAGTTCTAGCTTGGCAGGCAGACATATTGACCTGGTCATCAGCAGAGGTATTCTCAATGGGGCTCACAGGAACAGATGCTGATAAACTGTAAGCAACCAAGTTGAAGTGTTACTGAAGTAAACTGCAAGTGCAAGCATGCACAAGGACACAGGTAGCTACAACAAGAAGTAATGTTTTTCAAATGGTTTTCTGTGATACAAAACAACAAAACAGAATGCAGTCAAAACAGCATCTGACGTGTGCTAAAAAGAAAACACGAACCACATAAATTTGATATTCATTTTGAACAAAACAAATATTATCATAAACGGTGTATACGTATTAACAATTGAAATGCACGACGAGCCACTAGAATCAATGGCCAACACCAGAACCATCAAGATCTACATTTATCTTAAAAAGTTAAAATAAATATAAATCAAAGAAACTAATGGGAACTCTGAGGAAAGCAAGTGGTTATAGGAGTAATGGCGAGAACTCTGAGGACAGCAAGTAGTAACAGGAGTAATGGCCTCATGTCACAATTTGTTTTGACAAATGGTGCATAGAAGAAGTAATTGGGCCCTTTCTTTTCGGTCAATGTCTTTAAGCATGGTTCGCAGTCTGGTATAGATATCGGACCCTTCTTAATTGGCAGTTCGGCGCGGTTTCAATGGTTTTGAATCGGTTAGTTTTGGTATTGGCCGATACCTCGAACTATGTTTTTTAATATAAGTAGATTGAAAACAATTGGATATCACTATCTTAAAGAAACACCATGTACGAAGATTTTATAAGCATATATAGTATAAAAAAGGAAAATAACCTCACAGAAGGTTCATCACACAATTCTTCATCTTCGAGTGCTTGACAAGCAGATGAAAAACTCTTGGTAGAGTCAAACCCAGCTGCAAAACTGCCAAATGTCAACTTTGTATACTCGGACTCTGGCACTTGAAGATGCTGAGGTATAATAACATGCCGCTCCGGCTCCTCCAAAACATTAACTTGTGAAAGCTTCTTTGATAGGTTAGAAACATCTGCCGGGTTTGAGCTACTAGCATCCTCAGCACAAGATGATCTGGTATGGGCACTCACAATAGGGCTGATAACTGTGGGCTTCTGGCTTGTTTTCGGCTTCCACTCCATGGTGGACTGCATTGCTGCATAGCAATATAATCAAAGTTTACTAATAACACTGATTGAAGAAAGAACAGAATGTTCCATATAAGTAATATATACGAAAACAAAAAGTTTTGACGTAATAACTTGTCAGAGATTTCTCTTTGTCGTCGTCTGAATGAATGTCATCTAACATTTTCATTCCTTAGTTCATTTAAGTATCAAATGCAAGTCATCAAAATACATGTAATTATCAAGGCTGTGCTCAAGTAAGAAGGAATATAAGATTGTAATATCAGAAGGAATAATAAATGTTTCTATGTAGCAGGGAGGGTGATTTTCAGGTTGTTTTTCTATGTATTAGTAATTTGGGCATATAAAATACAGAAGAAGAAAGAGGCAGTTGCGAGTTTTATTACTAATGGCACGGTATTATAGTCTTAATTTGAGTTGCATGAACCACTTTGACATTGTTTAATTTAGATTGACCATGTCCAAAGTTGAGAGACATGTAGACCACAAGGCAGGTAGAGCATCTCTTATGCATACAAGATAATCCTCAGATAGGATTGAGCCATTTGCTCTAAATTATGCTAACATTTCTTAAACAAATGATACAAAGTGGGGGTTCATAGGTTATGAAACATCTAGTTGCAATTAAGAGACATTGAAGCGTTTGATTTTGGTATTATCAAAGCTATACCACACTTTGGTCGCATCCTATATCTTTGGCAGTGGGGTACCCTGGGAACACATCATATAGGTTTTAAGACAATGCACCGAGAATCCTATTCTTAGGGTTATGTTCAATCTCATCCTGGTTCAAATAGTAGACCTTCCAACTAAGGTTCTTACCTTAAAATGGGGGGTACAAGGAGTGAAAGCTAATACCTGACTAGACTCACTGGTTGTTGAATCAAATATAAGCTGAGAGGAACCCTAAGATGGTTAGCCAATATTCTGCTTGGGCTTGCCAAACGCTAAACACAGTACCATGGAACTTCTTAGGTTTAATCCCGAAAGATCAATCATTGTTGGTGGTAGCCCATAGTCATGCATCTAATTAACTGCATAAACAAGATTTTAAGATTTAGAATTCCATGTGTGGATGTTATCAGGAACATAAAAAAGATCATCCAAACTCTAATTTTTCATTCATAATAGAAGCGAAACAAATTGCAACTAAACACATATTAGCATGCCTAATGAAATAAATTGCAACTCAGCAGATAAGCATCCACATAATCATTTCTAGCTAGACCAAAATCATAGTTCATGGTATCGACCGATACCCATACAGTTTTGGTATCTCCCGATCCGACGTCGACCGCTATCAATACTGACCGATACCGACGCTGGGGGTCTCTTTCCCAGTGAATTTGGCAGAGAAAAATTGAACAAAAAAAAGATAGAAGGAACAATGATTCAATTGTACCAAAGACTGAAATGTTACATGTATCGATATGATTCTTTATTGATAAACTGTAATCATTACCATTAGTCGAAGTTGTATATCTATAAATTCATAACATTCATCCATATTAATATTATTTCATTCAAAAGTATTTACTGTGGCTGCAGAGTCTAAAGGCAAATAAGCAAACAAACAACAGTATCTACAGCAAGTGAAATTATTCCATTTGAAAATAATGATAAACAACTATAATGTATAAAATTATCTCTAAACGTGTCAAATAATTTCTTAGCATTTTAAAGGACTATCATTTTTGGCTTTTCCGAAACAAAGAACCCAATACTCTGATCCGAAACAGCCGAAACATATACTCATAGGAAGGGTCGGAAACCGATCTTGATACCGATATTTTGAACCTTTACAAAAAAATACCGTTCTGAAGAAATATTATGTTGGCTGCCAGAGAAAGATGGTAAACAAGGAAAATTGTACCTTTTTGGTGGCCACTGGATTGCTGAGCTACTTTGATATTGTGTTGGCTGCCAGAGAAAGATCTACTAGTAGATCCATTACTTATTACAGGATCCGACACAACCACTTGATTTTGTTTTGGTGTGCCAACAGATTGTTCAAATGATTCTTTTGTTGATGAAATATCCTTTGCTGACAAAGGGACCGAGAAGGAACTATTGGGAACCGCTGAATTTGTGGCTGGCTGATAAGAAGATTGTTTCCGAACACCAACTACTCCTACTTCACGCCTTATAGCCCCTACAGTTCCAGAAGGTCTGGAAGCTGGAGAAGGAACATGGACAGGGTCTGAAGCTGAAGAGTATACACCAACAACAGAATTGCTTAATGTCAAACTAGAATTCTCCTTAGAGCTATCCTTTCCTTCTCTCTGTGTCTGTGAATTTAAGGTGGAGGCTGTTGCCTGTGTCTTTCCAAGCTGCAGTGACAAAGAAGTGCTGGTTGGTACCACACCTTTAGTGTGACCAGCGACAGAATCACATGGCTGTCCTACAGATGGCATCAGTCCCTCTGAATTGCGGGTAGCAGATTGCTTTTGATCAGCTAAAACTTCAATCGAGCTGTAGCAGAAGAAAATAGCATAAGCAAACACGAAGATAATCCAAAAAAGGGGGATATTTTAGCAAATGTCCCCATTCAAATATAGAAATTAGCATATACCCCCACTTTTTTAAAAAAAACTAACAAATGCCCTCATTCCTTTGTAAATCAGCCAAAATTTTGATTAAATAGTGGGGGTATATCTTAAAATTTTATTTGTTCCTTACAATGGTATGGGGGCATTTGCTAGTTTTCTTAGAAAGTGGGGGTCAATATTTTGAATGGGGGCATTTGCTAAAATATCCCAGAAAAAAACTGCTCAAGTTCAATATAAGATGGATACAAAGTACAAACAGTTCCGCAGGATGGATAATGCCGGTGAAAAGGTAGACAGCTGGCCTTGATGTGTTATATATGTGTGCGTGTATCTTGAGCCCTTGCAAATAAGTCATGTAAAGTGTGATACCAGCTTAAAAGCTCATATAATTAAAAAATATTGTATATGTTTTTGTTCAGTAAATAATTAAAGCAGCCAGTAGTCTCCAATATAATATGACAAGTTTACAACAACGAAAAATAAGCACATATGTGACTGGTAACGGGAAACAAAATATATAATTAAATAACTTACAAAAAGATGATAGCAAATAGCAACATGACTAGGTAGAATGTAGCAATTACAAAATAAGGTTAGCCTTATTAAATATAATTACCTTTAAGACCACAAACACACAGAGGCATAAGCTGGTATGAAACCAATTTATGAGAGAAAATAAAATGGAAAAACATGGGCCATTGGATAAAAGATGAAGTTGAAATTAACCTTCCGATGCCCCTTCGGTGCACTGAGGTTTACTCCAGTCCATACAGCCCCTTTCTTTTGCTTTTCTCTTCCACTCTATTTTGCTTTCTGTACATATAACTACGGTAGTAACATGGTGGGGCCAGTGAGGGGTGTTCACAGAATGTGAAGAGGTGGTGAAGTGCTGGTATCTATTGAATATGAAGAGAAATAGAAAGTATGAGTGAACCCGTACGATAGGATGGAGGACTCACAAGTTTTTCTATCACATACAAACATCTTATTAGTCCCTAAGTTTCGAATGGTGTTTAGGACAATCGCACCGATTGGAGGAATGGTTGTTAAAGTTTACTTGTTTTTTCCCCTTTGCTAGTCTAGTTTTTGTCTTTTGCCTGCATATCATCTAGGCCAGCTCTTCACATCAAGACGGGACTGTATCTGTACCATCCTTACTACTCTAAAGCCATGTTGGTTCCGATCTCTACCCAACAAACCAGAAGCATGAAAACAATAAACAGCATTTGATCTTAAGATGGCCTCAATAGGTTCAGAAGACACTTCAACGGCAGCACATAACATGCATGCCATGATGACCAGAATACCATGCTAAGGACAATATTATATAGGGACAGGGTAAAAAACGGCGGTAGGCATGTGCGCAGCGGAAATGGTCCCCCAGGCACCGTCTAGACTCCGCCTAGGCACACTGCCTCCTAGGCACCTAGAATATTTTGTCCATTTTTTACGATTTTAATTTTGATAAATTGATTTACAAAAGACTAACAAGTAACAATTAAAGTTGATAAATTTATTTATTTTAAAGAAACCAAGTCATTGAGTCCCAAATTGGGACTCCCAATAAAATTCAATCATATTGTGGTCACACTAGTTCTTTTTTGGTCTTAGCAGCTGACATACTTCTTGTTTCAGGAGTGATAACCAATTTATTTTATTGGGTCTCCCAATATAATGTAATTGATCTCATGAGTCATTACTTAAAAGACAACTGTCACTCTCTCTTATATAAAGACTGGTTGATTGAGTCCCAAAAAAACAGTTCCGAAAAAAATTCAGAAAGGAAGGAAGAGAGAATCTTAGAGAAACATAAACAAAGAGGAGGGGGGAGAGTGTGCTTGTACCTGCGTCGGTGACCCTCGCCATTGCGTCGTATCTCCGTTGACCGTCTTCGCCAGTCGGTTGTGAAGGCACAGGGCTGGCAGAGGTAAGTTACCTCTCATTCAGTTTTTATTATTATTTGGAAATAGAAATAAGTTTTGATTTGGAATAGAGAGATACAAACTTGACTTTTGTTGTAACATTCCATCTTCCTTCATTTTTTATTAAACCTAATAATTTTTTTGGCTCGCCTCACCCCGCCTATGCCGCCAAGCCACCGCCGACCGCCTACTCCACCGCCAATGGCAAAAGAGGTGCTAAGAGCAGCCGCCTCGACTGCCATTTAGAACACTGAATAGAGGTATTTTTAAACAAATAACTAGCTTGGTGGGCCTGTCATGGCTAAGGTTTCTGAATCTGCTTAACATGTGTTAGATCGTATTGACACAGAAAATCCATTATTGTCACACCCTTAGGAGTTAGGACTCAAAATAGCATCATTAACTTTGGAGTTACTCAAACCTGCTGCTTAAACATGCTACCACTTTGTAACCGTATAAGAAGAAAAATGCACAAGACAACGTGGCATGCCCAGTTTATAGCTGGCTTATACCCTTTTGTCTTCTGCCAATAAAGACAATATTAGTATATTACATCTTGTCTTGTTTCGGACATTGGGAACTATTTTATTTCAGTAAATTTTAAGGTAACTAACACCATTAAAAAACCAAACAGCATTTGTTTTCGAGGGCTTAGGAATGGACCACTATTGATCCAGATCCAGCTCGGGACTTGGATTCCATGCACAATCAGTAAAAAGACCAGCTGGTGCCTTAAATTTTGACATTGATCGGAAAAAAGCTTACACGATGAGACCAACAAAGAGGCACCTTATCATCCAGATTAGAGGGTTTATGAGATGGGTTCTCTTCTCTATGGTATATGTAGATGAGAACTCGATATAAATCTCAAAGCTCTTTCTGCTTTAGGCAGTTGGTATAGTAAGATTTGTTCCTTTCCATTAGCACAGGAGAGGATCTGAATCCCCAAATTGTTGGTTAAAGGCGACATATGAACTTATAACTTAAAATTTCAACCTAATAAATGCTTAACTTATAAAGCATGACATGAATTTGACCTTACTTTGGGTATTCTACTTATTTATAGATTATTTGGTATTTGTAAGGCATTTCTATATAGGACTTCTCGCACTTTTCACATGGTTACCTGCAAATTACTATTTATTAAATATGAATGGTATTAAGTTAGTCTTTGAATGGGTTGTTAAATATAATAATTAACATTGAATGTATCTCCAAGCAATAGTATCTATGTAACTCATTAGTAACTCAAGAATTATATCTGAAATTGCACCCTTATTGAACTAGTTTACCATCTATATAAATACGTGCGCGCGCAAACGGTTCCTAGAGTGGCCCCTTGGGAACTTTCCTAAGGTGGAATCCACATGTCAAAATCCTTAACCCATCATATTTTCATTGTAACTACCATGCATTAAATATATTTAGTTCAGATTCGGAGCAGTACACGTATTCGTTAGTACCCAAGCCGAGTTCTCACAAATGGATCCCCTTATGAACCTATATATATAACACTTCCAGTATCGATATTTTCTACGGATACGTGTATGTATTTCATATTTTTTAGTATTTTATCCTAATGCATGATTTCGGTATCTTGATCGAGAGAATGAATTCTGTCGTAATACGTGAATTCGTTTACATCGGTTGTATACCATGATCCTTGTAGAGCGAGCCCTCGACCATCGATATTGTGTTCTATATGTATTCATGGATTTCTGGCTTGGTTAGATTTTTTTAGTTTTTCTCAATTAGCTTTATCGACTATCGCATGGTGTATCTGTGAGATACTCGCAGGATTTCTAAACCGATTAATGACTTATACAACTAATATGTATTCTTTGGTTTTCGTGAGTAACCATGCTAACCTACAGACCCCCAAAGAGACTAGTAGAGACCAATCGCACGACCATGTACCTCGACAAGGGCAAACACGTAAATCGACACCATAAAATTGGAGTTCTCCTAATTTTTAAATTGCTAGCATATAGTGCCAATATTCCTCTCCTGGTGATTTTGCTCACATCAGAGCATCTACATGTGCTTTGTGACAGATATATAACTTAAATATCCCTCTCTCATTTCTCATTCTCCCTCTCTGTTTTTCAGGAAAACATAAAGTAAGAACTTAGAACTCTCCCTCTCTTCTCCAAACTCCCCCGCGAGTTCGAGTGTCAAAGGAGCGAGGTTTGTGCTATTGGACCGACCTGGAGGTGGGCACGAGCACGTAAATTGCATATAGGATCAACTGGTCGCATCAGCAGTACGTCGGCAAGTATATCTTGCTCGAGTGGAGGCTAGGCCTTGAATTTTATCATCGAATTTCTTGAATGCAGTCATTGGATTTTGATAACTAAGGATACTTTGATCGAGAAACGATTACTCGGTAAACACTTTTGGGTTATACCGATAAATTGATACGATTTCCAATTGGCTAAGCGATTCAACATGGAAGTGAGCTTGCACGAAGCACTAGCAACTAGGGCATAACCCAACTATAGAATTTTCTTTTGGTTGAGAATCCGTCGAGAAACAACGAATTCACACAAAACCAAGAACTTTCTGGACACAAATTGTTCTAGTAGTATGTTGCTAGCTTTGATATAAGCCAGAACAGTCCCTAGAATGAACTCGATTCGCGTAATTTTTGATCCAATCTCGATCCTCCTCCCTACTATTGTATTCGTGTTTAGCATGATGTTTTACGCTTGTATGTGGATTTTTGTGGAATGTGGTCTTCCCGAATGCTTTGTATCCATCCGTATCCATATAGGGATAATTACGAATTTTCGAGGATATTGAAAGTATTTGTGTATCATTTCTATATTAAGGGCCCGTTTGGTTTGCAGGATTGGACAACGTAATGTAATTGGCATTACGTTGTCAATCTAACTCGGGTGTTTGGTTGGACAAAAAAAATTAGATGTAATGTAATCGCGATTACAAGCTTGATTACATTACATCAATTTCTTCTAAATCCAATTACATCATAAAACCTATGTAATGGCAATTACATTACAACTTAAGCAGAAGGTTGGTATGCTATAATTTGGTCTTTTTGTTCGTTTTTGTTCATTTTTTTGTTGTTTTTGTTTATTTTTTGTCGTTTTTGGTCATTTTTGTTCGTTTTTTTGTCGTTTTTGTTCGTTTTTTGTCATTTTATGTTGTTTTTGCTTATTTTTTGTCGTTTTTGGTCGTTTTTTTTTTCGTTTTTTTGTCGTTTTTTGTCGTTTTTGTTCGTTTTTTGTTATTTTTGTTCGTTTTTGTTTGTTTTTTTTGTTCGTTTTTGTCTTTTTTTGTTGTTTTTGTCCGTTTTTTTTCGTTTTTGTTCGTTTTTTTCTCATTTTTGGTTGTTTTTGTTTGTTTTTGTTGTTTTTGTCCGTTTTTGTCGTTTTTGTTCGTTTTTTTGTCATTTTTGTTCGTTTTTCGTTGTTTTTGTTTGTTTATTTGTCGTTTTTTGTCCCTTTTTGTTGTTTTTGGTCCTTTTTTGTTTGTTTTTTTTGTCGTTTTTGTTCGTTTTTTTGTCATTTTTGTTCCGTTTTTTTTGTCGTTTTGTCCTTTTTTTTGTTCGTTTTTTTGTCGTTTTTGTTCGTTTTTTGTCATTTTTGTTAGTTTTTGGTTGTTTTTGTTTGTTTTTTTTCGTTTTTGTCCTTTTTTTTTGTTTTTGTCGTTTTTGTTCTTTTTTTGTCATTTTTGTTCGTTTTTCGTTGTTTTTGTTTGTTTTTTTTGTCGTTTTTGTCCTTTTTTGTTGTTTTTGATCCTTTTTTGTTTGGTTTTTGTCTTTTTGTCGTTTTTGTTCGTTTTTTGAAATCCTTGTTCGTTTTTTGTCGTTTTTGTTCGGTTTTTGTCTTTTTGTTCGTTTTTGTTCTTTTTTTGTCATTTTTGTTTGTTTTTTTTGTCATTTTTGTCCTTTTTTGTTGTTTTTGTCCTTTTTTGTCATTTTTGTTCGTTTTTTTGGTCATTTTTTTTCGTTTTTCATTGTTTTTGTTTTTTTTTCGTTTTTGTCCTTTTTTGTTGTTTATGGTCTTTTTGTTCGTTTTTGGTCGGTTTTTGTCGTTTTCATTCGTTTTTATAATTTTTGTTTGGTTTTTGTCATTTTTGTTCGATTTTTTGTCGTTTTGCCCTTTTTTTGTTCGTTTTTATTCGTTTTTTGTCATTTTTGTTCGTTTTTGGTTGTTTTTGTTTTTTTGTGTCGTTTTTGTCGTTTTTGTTGTTGTTTTGTCCGTTTTTTGTCGTTTTTGCCATTTTTGTTCGTTTTTGATTATTTTTGTTTTTGTTGTTGTTTTTGCCATTTTTTGTCGTTTTTATTTATTTTTTGCCTTTTTTTTTATCGTTTGTGGCCAATTTTTACGTTTTTTATCGTTTTTTTGTCGATTTTGCACATTTTTTTCCCATTTCTGCATGTTATTTATCGATTTTTGTCGATCTTGTACGTTTTTGACCATTTTTTACATTTTTATCGTCTTCTATCGTTTTTAGTCGATTTTGCACGTTTTTTGTTATTTTTTTTTTATCCTTTTTTGCTTTTTTTGGGATCTTTTTTCACTTTTCTTTTTGGTCGTTTATGCTCATTTTTTCTTTTTGTTTGGTGTTTTTGTCGTTTTTGGATTTTTATTTTGCAAGTTTTTTTAATCTTTTTGTCCTTTTTTGCTCGTTTTAATTCCCTCTTGTTTTTGGTTTTTTTTCGTATTTTCGTTTTTTGTCATTTTCGTTCCTTTTTATCGTTTTATATTTTTTTGCACTTTTTTATCTTTTTTGTCATTTTTTTTCTTTTTTTGTCTTTTTTGTTCATTTTTGCCCTTTTTTTTGTTTTTGGTCTTTTTCGTCTTTTTTTTTTCCTTTCATTTATTGTTGTTTTTTGTCAATTTTTTTGTTTTTAGTCCATTTTTTATCATTATTGGTCACTTTTTATGGTTTTCACATTTTTGATTTTTTTTGTCGTTTTTCTTTTTTATCGCTTTTTCATTTTTGGTTTTTTTTTCCTTCTGTTTTGTTCGTTTGTCATTTTTTGTATTTTTATTTTTTGTCGTTTTTTTCGTTTTTGGTCTTTTTTAGCAGAAAACAAACCATTTTCTCCTTATTTATTTATTATTTATTTTTATTTTTTCTTTTTAAATTTTTTTAAAAAATTAGTGATCCACTTTTTAAATTTTATGTTGTATTTAAAAAAAATATTAAATTAGAAACTTAATTACATTACATGGTAAACCAAACATATGAATGCAATTGACATTACATTACATGGTTTGATTACATACTTCAACCAAACATAGTAATGTAATTGTAATTCCATTACATTACAAACTCAATTACATTACAAATCCAATTCCATTACGATTACGATTACATTACAATGAACCAAACGCAACCTAAGTGTTATAAGTCTATCATTGTTATGAGTTTTTATTTATCGTCTTATTACTCTCTACACGATATATTTGTTACTCCAGAGGGACCCTACCATCTAAACTTGTACATGATTGTCAATGTATAGTCCATAGAGACTCATGTACTTGATAATGTGCAATGTTATAGATTTCGCTAGGCGGAGTCGGTGCGTTGAGGGCCCGACTAACGCCTAGGGCGCCTGCCTAGGCGTCGATTTGATTTAATTTTTATTTTATTTTTTGCTCATGAGTTTATATATAAATAACATGTATGTTACTTATAGACACAAAAACTATTGAGCATTTATGGTTAGTGTAGCAATGCTTAAGACTTGGTACATGAGGTTATTATGGGTTCGAATCTCATGTTTGTTTTGCTTCAAAAAAAAAATTATACTTAAAAAAAAAACACATATAAGGGGGAGGAGAGGAGAGAGAGTCAGCAGACTTCTCTCCCCTCCGCTCCCCTCTTCCTCCCCTCCGCTCCCCTCTCTCCTCCCCTCCGATCCCCTCTCCGCTCCCCCCTCTCCTCCTCCCCCCCTCCGCTCCCCTCTTCCCTCCTCCCCTACGACGACGACGACGACAGCAGCAACAGCAGCAGTCGGCGGCGGCGACGGCGGCGGGTAAGTATTTAATTTTGTCAAATATAATTTTTTTTGATTTTTTTCTTGAAATTTTCAAAAAAAATTAACCCTAACCCTAACCCTAGGCCCGCCTAGGGCCGCCCAGCGCCTAGGCCGGCCGCCTAGGGCCTTTTCGGTGCGGCCGGCGGCCGCCTAGGCCGATTTTTAGAACACTGATAATGTGCCTGCTCATATATTTGTACATGTAATTGACCAATACACCATGGATTTATGTGATTCATAGAATTAAAATGCTTGCACTCAGTATTGATTCAGTCCGAGGGAATTGTGCCAAGAGAGATTGAATATGAGTTTCGTCTCTAGATATGTCCAGCTTTCTTGAGTGTGATAGGGTCAACTTACCATGTCCACGACTCGGAAAGTATAAAATGAATTAATTAGGCTAATATCAGTTAAACGAACGTAGAAGCATCAGGGTAAGGAGGAATCCTTAGCTTCACACAACCTCATTGGCTAGGGCTTTTGGACTTTGTACCTCCGTGGTTTGTAGAGATTTCATGATTTGAATGTGACTTGTCCAAAAGAGCTCTTCTGCATGATATGAGTGACTGATTATGAATGTTCCTACAGATACTATGTATTAGCGTACGAGATGATCTCTTGGTATCGGACACGGTTTGCGAGGATTCACAAATACATGTAGCGGATATAGAGACATAGCGATGTCTTGGAGATAGTATACATCCTCTTGTTATCGTTTGATATACTGGATAATTACTACGCTATGACAGTATAGGAATCTCTATTCGAGTTAGTGGATACATGTCGTAGGCCAATATCTACCCTCTTATACTACTATTGTATTTCATTTCTGCACTGTCATTTACTTTTTCTCGATATATATTCACGTTTCATTCATATATTTCAATTCTGCTACTGTTTATTGTTTACTTTTCGGTCAATGATGGTCATGACTTGTAGTCTGGATTGACTCCAGATTTTGTATCTCGAGAGGCAGTACCGCTTCGCTCCCTGTTCTGTTTGTATTAAAGTTTTCTACACTGTTCTTGTAGAAGCATGGAATTTCACAGCCAGAAAGCCCATGCGCCAGGCACTATATGCGCCAGAACTCAGACAACAAAATCAAATAAGCCATTCGAAGAAGGACTTTTTATTTATATATAAAAGTCTATTACATGGCTAGAAAAGGTTGTACAAAGGAGAATTTCTACAAAAGAAAGATCCTAGATCTACAGCCAGCGGCCACCATGCGCCTCCAGATAGGCGCAGCGGCCACCATGCGCCTCCAGATAGGCGCAGCAGCCACCATGCGCCTTCCGATAGGCGCAGCAGTCACCTTGCGCTGTCAGTTAGGCGCAGCAAATGCCATGCGCCTCCAGCCAGGCGCATCCCACCATCTCTTCAGCAGCTCAGTTATGTGCATCCAGCTCAGTTATGTGTATCCCTTCAGCAGCTCAGTCATGTGCAACTCTTCCAACCAGGCTCACCTGGCCGAGCAGAGCCCAGTTATGTGCTGCTCTTCCAGCCAGGGTCACACAAAACATTTAACCCTCTGGCTGGAACCTAGGAAGAGAAGAGCACGGCAAAGCTGTGGCCAGGGGAGGCTTCGAAAGAGCCTCCAAAGACCAAGGAAGACCGTGATCGAAATCATGGCACAAGGAGCTTTCAACACAATCAAAGTGGGCGGCACCCACTTTGAAGGAAGAGAGAGCCTAGCACCGCCATTCCGATCTACGGCTCTTCCGGAACAACGGAGACGAGGCCCGAACATCCCTATCTTTGGATGCAACAGGCACCTTCCGCCTGCCTCAGAAGCCCTCGACTCCGTCTTTTGGATGTAACAGTCACCTTCAAGTGCATCGAAGACAACACGACGTCTCTTCACCCTCGGGAGCACTTCGTCAACAGAATGCACCCGCATATCCAAGTTCATGTTGGAAGTACGTGAGGGAACGAGGAGCAAACCTTCTCTCCATGCCACTATTTATAGGCCGGGCAAATCAAACCCATGCGCCAAGTGGATGACTCTCCGAATTCTGTGCAATGAATTTGCATTAAATGAATGAACCGGACGCCTCGAATTCAGCCAAACGGCTATTTTTAGCACTCGAGGAGCGAGACAGCCGCATCATTAAAGGACATGTCGGATGCGCCAGCCAAACAGCGCATCACATGGACGCGCCCTCCAGCATCAGGCGCATCACACAGACGTGCCCTACAGTACCCAGCGCATCACAGAGGATGCGCCCCCTCACATCTCCATACCGAGTGGAACACCAACCAATGTGCCCACTCAGCTGTCCATCGAATGTCACAAACATTAAATGTTGAACTGACACCAGAGTTGGCAGCACGCTTCCCAAAGTCTGAACAGTTGACAGCTTTTTCAGAGAACGAAGCGTCGGCAACGTCAGCATCATCATGACTCTATTCCGACGGCTACTGCCACGTGGCCATCCGCATGCGGCTCTACGGCCATGCGTCCAAATCGCCATGCGCCTCTACGGCCATGCGTCCAAACCAGCATGCGCCTCAAAAGCCGTGAGCCTCAGACCCTTCACTGATCCCTAAAGACAGAAGAAGAGTCTCCAGTTGAAGCTTTGCATGCGCCTCAAAAGCCATGCGCCCCAGACTGATCTCTGATCCCGAAAGACAGAAGGAAAGTCGCCTGCATGCGCCTCAAAAGCCATGCGCTCTAAACGGTTTGTAACCCCTAAAGGTTATGAGCCGCAGCCTCCTCCTGCGCCCAATCAAGGAGCAGCTCACCAGATTACTTCCCCCTACCAAATCCGAGATCTTCGAGCCATGGGTCGATGACACGTGTCCTTTGACTCAACTCGTCCAAGATTTCAGCAACAGAAAGATCTTCTCCTCTGCTACGTGCCGGCTCACAACAGCAGTATGAAGAGTTCTCCCCCCCAATCAGGGCGCATCATCTACGCGCCTCCATCAGCAACCTCCACGTGGCGTCCCCACACCGGCGCATCCCACATGCGCGCATGAGCAGCCAGCCTGCAAAACTATAAATAGAAGGATCGTCTCCTTCACACACACAGACAGAATCCACAACGAACATACAAGGAATCATCAGAGAGGCAGATACAGACACTCAACGTCTTCCTCCTCTCAGCAAGCTCCAGCACCCAGAGCAATCCACACCTTCAGAGAACCGATAACCGTCGTCAGCCCGTCAACGGAGTCAACGCATTACCACTCGCTCCATTGGCACTAAGGACCCAGCTTAAACAAAAGTGTACTCCTAGGACTACATCTAAGTCCTACATTGTAACACTGTTCTGTTTGTATTAAAGTTTTCAATCAAACAATTTTAATGGCAAACAAGCTGGCGACTCTGCTGGGGACTTCTTTCTCCTCTTCCGAGAAAGTCGTGTCACAGGCCGACGACGTGAAGGTGGGCTCCTCCCACAAGACGCTGGTCGTGCGCCTCAATCAACAGGCGTACGAGGAGTTCATTTCTGAAGGAAGTGCGAGTCCTTCGAAGCGGCTGCCAAAGCCGAAGAAGATACGCACGGCCTGGGTGCGCAAGGTCGACGCCTCGGGCACCACCACTGAAGGGAATGCAGCAATCCAGCCTTCCCTTCCTGCTGACGTTCTCAGCAACCAAGGTGCGCCCGCCGATGCGGCGCATCTCTTGGGGAAGCGTGCGGCCGACCACGTTCCCCAGCTATCTCCCTCTCAGGCGAGGAAGATGCGTCGACGGAGCAGGGGTGCAGCCAATGCCCCGCGCATCACCTCTGATGCGCCACAAAAAGCCTCTGTCTTTGACAGACTCACTCGCTGTAATGGCGAGGAGAAGTTGGATGCTGAGTACTATGCGTCCCAGCGGGCTAGTACGAAGAAATTCAAGGCGGCACGGGCCATGCGCCATAAAAGTGCTATGCCAGCAGCAGGCCAGAGGCACGCGCTTACAATCACGCGCGCTGCCGATGGCAAGCTGTACAAGGTTGACTCAGGTGCTCCTGTACCAACAACGAGTCGACCTTCAAAGTCCTCATCTCGCTTGGGCGCATCTACTGCGTGCACAACCAAGTCGAGTAAGGCAAACTCGGTGGTCTTGAACTCCCGCGCCTCCTCTGGTTGTGCGTTTGAGGTTCGTTCAAGTCATTTCAAATGTTGTGGTTCCCCCACTACTGATCGTGATGCCTGCTTGGTATTAGATCAAGGGGCGCAGCACTCACCTGACCACCCCGGCGTTTGGCCTTGCCATACGTCTGAAGGGGGTGTGAAGGCACCACTCTCCTCCAATGACCTGCGCAACGTGATCACTCACAAGTGCCGGTCAGGAGAGTCGACCAACAAGCACGATACGCCTCTCACGGGACATACTTGTGCGGTGGTCACCATCAACTGCTGTTGCAAGGCGGCAGCTCCACCAAGACAGTCGGTCTTCCAACGGCTGCAATCATCGACACCTCTCCGACGTCGCCTTGGGACGAAGGTGCCAACAGAAGAGGAACCAAAGGTTGCTTCATGCAACGTGATCTCCAACTCCTCGTCAATCCGGAAGCCGACTGCCAATTCCTCGTCCTCATCCAAAAGCCAGCCGAGGAAAACCAAGGCAGCTGTCTCGACCTCTGGAGTGTTTGAAGGCACTCGGTCGAGAAAGAAGTTCTTGGAGGAAGCTGGGGGTAGCCAGATCCTTGTCGAGCCTCCTTCCGAAGACGAAGATGTCCAAAGCACAGCTGCAACGGATCTTCATCATCAAGGCGAGGCTAGTCTCCCTGAAGCCCCTCAAAATGAGGATGTCCTCCAGGACACCGCCGGGGGTAGTTCTGGAAACGAAGAGGTCTTTCAAGACGGAGCTGAGGGCAATCAGACCCTTGCAGATGCGCCTATTGAAGATGAACTCCAGAATGTGGCTGGGGGTGGCCAAACACCAGGAGAAGTAACTCCCCCGCATGAGAGTGACGCCGAAAGCGAAGCCTCAACCCATCCATCCACTCCTGGCCATGTCAGGACAGTATACATGGCTGGGGATGATGTCGAGTCTGATGCGCCGTCACAGGACATAGTCCAGCGCATAGACTCATTAGAGGGAGGACTCAAAACCCTCTCTGCCTCTATGCAAGCACTGACTCAAGCAGTGTTTGAGATGCGGTCGGCCTTGATCAGGACACCTTCAACTGGTCCTGACCCAGGAACTAATGGGGAGTCGAGGAACTAATGGGGAGTCGAGTGTGCCCCTCCAACGGGCGCCCTCGGATACAGAAGCACCTCGGACCTCGGAGCCCTCAAACGCTCCAATCCAGATGGTACCTCCTTTCCCGACTCCTAGCTCTACGGAGGATGTGGTCGAAATGATCAAAAGACCTGCAGGAGCGCTTCGAGTCCAAGAACAGGCAAGAGGAACGCCAGAAGATGGGCATTCCCCAGCCTTATCCCCTCGAGTGGAACAAGGTGGTTTATCCCCCAAAGTATAAACCACAAACACTCACCCCATACGACGGGAAGGACTCTCCGCGACGGTACCTGACGTACTTCCAGTCACAGACAGGACATCTTCCAAAGGAGGACGCGCTCCTCACCAGTATCTTTGTCGGGGCCCTGAAAGGGGTGGCGTATGACTGGTACTGCAGTCTCCCCGACAATTCCATATCGTCCTTTGACGACCTGACGCGCCTCTTCCTCGACCGCTTCTATGACGGCGGAAAAGACATGACGATGGCGTCTCTCATAGAGATACGCCAGAAGGAAAAGGAAACGGTTCGGGTGTTCATCGAACGCTTCCGACAGGCCTGCTTCAGGCTACCTCCAGGCATGCCAGAACATGCGCTCCTCTCCGCTTGCAGCATGAACATGTTGCCTGCAGTGAAGCACTGGCTCAACTCTACTCCCCCTCCTGACTGGAGCTCCCTGATCATCGAAGCTGAAGCTGCAGAAAAGAAGGCGGCCAATGCACGTCTTCTGGGTGTCAGCTTCCCCGCCTTTGACGATAAGGGGAAAAAGTCCGCAGCTAACAGCTCCGGACGAGAAGCAAAGGGGAAACATGCATTGACTGTTAATGCCTCGAAAGGCGCATCTGCGCCTACTCAGAAACCTCCACTGGCACCGAGACCCAAGGAGGTTTATTGATTCAATGTGCTGCTCTTCCAACCAGGCTCACCTGGCCGAGCAGAGCCCAGTTATGTGCTGCTCTTCCAGCCAGGGTCACCTGATAAGTGCTTCGATTACACAAAGCATTTAACCCTCTGGCTGGAACCAAGGAAGAGAAGAGCACGGCAAAGCTGTGGCCAGGGGAGGCTTCGAAAGAGCCTCCAAAGACCAAGGAAGACCGTGATCGAAATCATGGCACAAGGAGCTTTCAACACAATCAAAGTGGACGGCACCCACTTTGAAGGAAGAGAGCCTAGCACCGCCATTCCGATCTACGGCTCTTCCGGAACAACGGAGACGAGGCCCGAACATCCCTATCTTTGGATGCAACAGGCACCTTCCGCCTGCCTCAGAAGCCCTCGACTCCGTCTTTTGGATGTAACAGTCACCTTCAAGTGCATCGAAGACAACACGACGTCTCATCTTCACCCTCGGGAGCACTTCGTCAACAGAATGCACCCGCATATCCAAGTTCATGTTGGAAGTACGTGAGGGAACGAGGAGCAAACCTTCTCTCCATGCCACTATTCATAGGCCGGGCAAATCAAACCCATGCGCCAAGTGGATGACTCTCCGAATTATGTGCAATGAATTTGCATTAAATGGATGAACCGGACGCCTCGAATTCAGCCAAACAGCTATTTTTAGCACTCGAGGAGCGAGACAGCCGCATCATTAAAGGACATGTCGGATGCGCCAGCCAAACAGCGCATCACATGGACGCGCCCTCCAGCATCAGGCGCATCACACAGACGCGCCCTACAGTACCCGGCGCATCACAGAGGATGCGCCCCCTCACATCTCCATCCCGAGTGGAACACCAACCAATGTGCCCATTCAGCTGTCCATCGAACGTCACAAACATTAAATGCTGAACTGACACCAGAGTTGGCAGCACGCTTCCCAAAGTCTGAACAGTTGACAGCTTTTTCAGAGAACGAAGCGTCGGCAACGTCAGCATCATCATGACTATTCCGACGGCTACTGCCACGTGGCCATCCGCATGCGCCTCTACGGCCATGCGTCCAAACCAGCATGCGCCTCAAAAGCCGTGCGCCTCAGACCCTTCACTGATCCCTAAAGACAGAAGAAGAGTCTCCAGTTGAAGCTTTGCATGCGCCTCAAAAGCCATGCGCCCCAGACTGATCTCTGATCCCGAAAGACAGAAGGAAAGTCGCCTGCATGCGCCTCAAAAGCCATGCGCTCTAAACGGTTTGTAACCCCTAAAGGTTATGAGCCGCAGCCTCCTCCTGCGCCCAATCAAGGCGCAGCTCACCAGATTACTTCCCCCCACCAAATCCGAGATCTTCGAGCCATGGGTCGATGACACGTGTCCTTTGACTCAACTCGTCCAAGATTTCAGCAACAGAAAGATCTTCTCCTCTGCTACGTGCTGGCTCACAACAGCAGTATGAAGAGTTCTCCCCCTCAATCAGGGCGCATCATCTACGCGCCTCCATCAGCAACCTCCACGTGGCGTCCCCACACCGGCGCATCCCAAATGCGCGCATGAGCAGCCAGCCAGCAAAACTATAAATAGAAGGATCGTCTCCTTCACACACACACAGAATCCACAACGAACATACAAGGAATCATCAGAGAGGCAGATACAGACACTCAACGTCTTCCTCCTCTCAGCAAGCTCCAGCACCCAGAGCAATCCACACCTTCAGAGAACCGATAACCGTCGTCAGCCCGTCAACGGAGTCAACGCATTACCACTCGCTCCATTGGCACTAAGGACCCAGCTTAAACAAAAGTGTACTCCTAGGACTACATCTAAGTCCTACATTGTAACACTGTTCTGTTTGTATTAAAGTTTTCAATCAAACAATTTTAATGGCAAACAAGCTGGCGACTCTGCTGGGGACTTCTTTCTCCTCTTCCGAGAAAGTCGTGTCACAGGCCGACGACGTGAAGGTGGGCTCCTCCCACAAGACGCTGGTCGTGCGCCTCAATCAACAGGCGTACGAGGAGTTCATTTCTGAAGGAAGTGCGAGTCCTTCGAAGCGGCTGCCAAAGCCGAAGAAGATCCGCACGGCCTGGGTGCGCAAGGTCGACGCCTCGGGCACCACCACTGAAGGGGATGCAGCAATCCAGCCTTCCCTTCCTGCTGACGTTCTCAGCAACCAAGGTGCGCCCGCCGATGCGGCGCATCTCTTGGGGAAGCGTGCGGCCGACCACGTTCCCCAGCTATCTCCCTCTCAGGCGAGGAAGATGCGTCGACGGAGCAGGGGTGCAGCCAATGCCCCGCGCATCACCTCTGATGCGCCACAAAAAGCCTCTGTCTTTGACAGACTCACTCGCTGTAATGGCGAGGAGAAGTTGGATGCTGAGTACTATGCGTCCCAGCGGGCTAGTACGAAGAAATTCAAGGCGGCACGGGCCATGCGCCATAAAAGTGCTATGCCAGCAGCAGGCCAGAGGCACGCGCTTACAATCACGCGCGCTGCAGATGGCAAGCTGTACAAGGTTGACTCAGGTGCTCCTGTACCAACAACGAGTCGACCTTCAAAGTCCTCATCTCGCTTGGGCGCATCTACTGCGTGCACAACCAAGTCGAGTAAGGCAAACTCGGTGGTCTTGAACTCCCGCGCCTCCTCTGGTTGTGCGTTTGAGGTTCGTTCAAGTCATTTCAAATGTTGTGGTTCCCCCACTACTGATCGTGATGCCTGCTTGGTATTAGATCAAGGGGCGCAGCACTCACCTGACCACCCCGGCGTTTGGCCTTGCCATACGTCTGAAGGGGGTGTGAAGGCACCACTCTCCTCCAATGACCTGCGCAACGTGATCACTCACAAGCGCCGGTCAGGAGAGTCGACCAACAAGCACGATACGCCTCTCACGGGACATACTTGTGCGGTGGTCACCATCAACTGCTGTTGCAAGGCGGCAGCTCCACCAAGACAGTCGGTCTTCCAACGGCTGCAATCATCGACACCTCTCCGACGTCGCCTTGGGACGAAGGTGCCAACAGAAGAGGAACCAAAGGTTGCTTCATGCAACGTGATCTCCAACTCCTCGTCAATCCGGAAGCCGACTGCCAATTCCTCGTCCTCATCCAAAAGCCAGCCGAGGAAAACCAAGGCAGCTGTCTCGACCTCTGGAGTGTTTGAAGGCACTCGGTCGAGAAAGAAGTTCTTGGAGGAAGCTGGGGGTAGCCAGATCCTTGTCGAGCCTCCTTCCGAAGACGAAGATGTCCAAAGCACAGCTGCAGCGGATCTTCATCATCAAGGCGAGGCTAGTCTCCCTGAAGCCCCTCAAAATGAGGATGTCCTCCAGGACACCGCCGGGGGTAGTTCTGGAAACGAAGAGGTCTTTCAAGACGGAGCTGAGGGCAATCAGACCCTTGCAGATGCGCCTATTGAAGATGAACTCCAGAATGTGGCTGGGGGTGGCCAAACACCAGGAGAAGTAACTCCCCCGCATGAGAGTGACGCCGAAAGCGAAGCCTCAACCCATCCATCCACTCCTGGCCGTGTCAGGACAGTATACATGGCTGGGGATGATGTCGAGTCTGATGCGCCGTCACAGGACATAGTCCAGCGCATAGACTCATTAGAGGGAGGACTCAAAACCCTCTCTGCCTCTATACAAGCACTGACTCAAGCAGTGTTTGAGATGCGGTCGGCCTTGATCAGGACACCTTCAACTGGTCCTGACCCAAGAATTAATGGGGAGTCGAGTGTGCCCCTCCAACGGGCGCCCTCGGATACAGAAGCACCTCGGACCTCGGAGCCCTCAAACGCTCCAATCCAGATGGTACCTCCTTCCCCGACTCCTAGCTCTACGGAGGATGTGGTCGAAATAATTAAAGACCTGCGGGAGCGCTTCGAGTCCAAGAACAGGCAAGAGGAACGCCAGAAGATGGGCATTCCCCAGCCTTATCCCCTCGAGTGGAACAAGGTGGTTTATCCCCCAAAGTATAAACCACAAACACTCACCCCATACGACGGGAAGGACTCTCCGCGACGGTACCTGACGTACTTCCAGTCACAGACAGGGCATCTTCCAAAGGAGGACGCGCTCCTCACCAGTATCTTTGTCGGGGCCCTGAAAGGGGTGGCGTATGACTGGTACTGCAGTCTCCCCGACAATTCCATATCGTCCTTCGACGACCTGACGCGCCTCTTCCTCGACCGCTTCTATGACGGCGGGAAAGACATGACGATGGCGTCTCTTATAGAGATACGCCAGAAGGAAAAGGAAACGGTCGTTGCAAACACAAATAATGACCGTCCATCATAATCGAGTAGTCCCGTCTCAAGGAGTCTTCATAGTCCCTCCACGGAGCCGAGACGAAGGCGCCATCATCTCGGGCAAAGTCGAGCGTCATCAGGACCTCCCGTCAATCGAGCCCAAACCTGATACCGGCAGAGTACAAGTCTATCGGTACACAGATACGGCAAAGCACATCATCCAAAAGATGGGCTACGACCTGAAAAGCAACAAAGGCTTAAACTACGGCAAGGGTCGGCATCTCCCTGTCCGGCTTTCGATGCCCAATGGAAAGCCACAGGACTACTATAATCGGACTCGACGGGGGTTAGGCTATGTCACGCCACCATCAACCCCAGAGAGTTCAGATGCAGAAGACGTAGAACATTCCCACTCGTCCGAAGCATCGACTTGGGATTCCGATACCAGTATCGGATCAGTCTTCAGGAAAGTGCTGTCAGCTAACATGACGTCAGCACAACCTCAAAAAGATGAAGGCGAAGACCAAGCGCCGGAACCCTTCGAAGAAGAACCCTGGGCCCAACGCCTAGGAGAACAATGGGAATCTCGTTTTGAGTTACGCGAACCTCCCACCGAAGACGAAGTCGAGCAGATCGACCTCGGGGATGGGTCTTCTTCCAAACCCATCTTTATCAGTAAAAGCCTAGAAGGAGAAGATCGAGAATCTTTAATCCAACTGGCTAAAGAGTATATCGACGTCTTCGCCTGGAGCTATGAAGACATGCCGGGACTCGACCCACAGATCGCAATGCATAGGTTGAACATCTTACCTGATGCCAAACCTATCAAACAACAACAGCGACGCTTCCGTCCAGACATCATGAATGCCATCGATCAGGAGGTAGACAAACTTTTGACCAGCGGCTTCATCCGTGAGGAACAACACCCGGATTGGGTAGCCAACGTCGTTCTTGTCACCAAGAAGAACGGGAAGATACGAGTCTGTATCGACTTCAGGGATCTCAACTCTGCTTGCCCGAAGGACGAATTCCCGCTTCCAATCACTAATGTGATGATCGACAACACATGTGGCTTTGAGCGCATGTCCTTCATGGACGGGTATTCAGGCTACAATCAAATCAAGATGTTCCCCGATGACGCGAAACACACGTCATTCAGGACTCCAAAGGGTGTTTTCTGCTACACAGTAATGCCCTTCGGCTTGAAGAAGGCCGGTGCGACATACCAGCGAGCTATGAGCACCATCTTCCGTCAACATCTTCGCAAGACAGTCGAATGCTATGTTGACGACATCGCAGTCAAGAGCCGCCTCAAAGAAGATCACCTACAGGACCTGAAGACGGTCTTCGATCTCATGCGGGCACATCAAGTCAAAATGAACCCCGCTAAATCCTTTCTGGGGGTTTCTAGCGGCAAATTCTTGGACTTTGTCATCACAGCGAAAGGCATTCATGTTGATCCTGAGAAGACCAAAGCCATCCTCAACATGGACCCTCCGAAGAACCTTCGAGAACTTCGGGGCCTACAGGGACGTCTGGCATATATCCGGAGGTTCATAGCAAACCTCTCCGGTAGATGTCAACCCTTTACTCAGCTCATGAAGAAGGGAGTCTCTTACGTCTGGACAGAGGAGTGCCAAAAGGCTTTCGACGACATCAAGGCTTACTTAACAAGCCCACCAGTCCTGGTAGCGCCAGTCGCCGGCAAACCATTTCTCCTCTACGTCCGTGCCATGGATCATTCTCTTGGCGCTCTGCTGGCTCAAAACAGCGATACAGGCTTCGAGCAAGCAATCTACTACCTCAGTCGAACACTCATCGGGGCCGAACACCGGTACAACCCCGTCGAAAAGGAGTGCTTGGCTTTGGTGTTTGCCATCCAGAAGACTCGTCATTATGTCTCGGGTCAGACAATTCATGTCATTTCCCGAGTCAATCCGCTCAGAGTCCTCATGACAAAGCCAGGATCATTGAACTCCCGGCTGGCTACATGGACAATCCTGCTAACACCGTACAACATGGTGTTTGTTCCGCAAAAGGCTGTCAAGGGTCAAGCTCTGGCTGACTTTTTAGCTGCACACCCCATCCCAGAATCCTCAAAACTCTATGAAGATATCCCGGATGAGGTCCAAGAATCCAACGTCACCGAAGGAAGCTCCGTTTGGCGGATGTTCTTCGATGGCGCTTCGAGAACAGGCCCCAAAGGCCAAATCATCGCAGGAGTGGGGGTAGTCTTAGTCTCCCCTGATCAGCTGGTCATCCAGCGTGCGTACTCTCTTTCGAAGCCGTGCTCCAACAACGTTGCCGAGTACAACGCACTCGTCATGGAACTCCAGCTCGCACAACAGCTGGGGGTCGACCATCTGGAAGCCTACGGCGACTCAAAACTCGTCGTAAACCAGGTTCGGGGACAATACGAGGTTCGCCATGAAGATTTAATCCCTTATCATGAAGTCGCATTGAACATCATTTCAACCTTCACCGGGTTCTTCATCGAACATGTCCCCCGTTTACAAAACTTGGAGGCCGATGCTCTGGCTGGCCTCGCAGCCTCATTGGCAGCGCCCCTTGGGACTCAACACTATGTCACGGTGACTGGCCGAGACCTGATTTGTCCCAGAAACAACATATGCTTGCAGGTGGCTCACGCCATGCCGACAAACACTGGTGTTAATGTCCGAGACTGGAGGTTCCCGTTCATCGACTTCGCTGTCTACGGAATCCTTCCAGAGGACCCGAAGGAAGCCGTCTCAGTTAGGAGACGCTCTCTTCGATTCTACTACGATACAGCTACCAAAACGATGTACCGACGCTCCTTCGATGGGCTCCTCCTTCGATGCCTGTCCAACGAAGAAGCAGCCGAAGCTCTTCAAGAAGCTCATGACGGAACTTGTGGAGCTCATCAACCCGGTCCTAAGTTGCAAGATCGACTGCGACGTATGGGCTACTACTGGCCAACCATGGCCGCCGACGCTGTTGAATATGCTAAGAAGTGCCACGCGTGCCAACTTCATGCAGACTTCATACATACACCATCGGAGCCGCTACATCCTACAGTCGCCTCCTGGCCCTTCGAAGCCTGGGGCATGGACATTGTAGGGCCAATCACCCCTCCTTCATCGAGAGGACACCGTTTCATCCTGGCCATCACCGACTACTTCTCCAAATGGGCGGAAGCAGTTCCACTGGCAGAAGTAAAAAGCTCCAGGGTGGTCAGCTTTATCAAACACCATGTCATTTACCGTTTCGGAGTACCCCGACGGATCATCCATGACAATGGTCCTCAGTTTATCAGCCACATTTTCAGCAGGTTCTGTGACAAGAATCGCATTCAGAACGTGGCCTCAACCGCCTACAATCCGGCAGCAAACGGATTGGCTGAGGCATTCAACAAAACTATCGTTAGGCTGCTCAAAAAGGTCGTGTCATCCAACAAACGCGACTGGGACGAAAAGCTTGGCGAATGCCTTTGGGCCTACCGCACAACGGTACGGACCCCAACAGGCAACACTCCATTCTCCCTGGTCTACGGGAGCGAAGCGGTACTGCCTCTCGAGATACAGATACCTTCGCTCCGCGTAGCAATCACAAACAAACTCACAGAAGAGGACAATCAACGTCGTCGTCTGCGGGAACTGGAGGCACTTGACAAAAAGCGTCTCCTAGCTCAACAACGCATCGAGCTCTACCAAGCCCGTATATCACAGGCTTTCAACAAGAAGGTCAAACAGAGGACTTTCCAAGTTGGCGACCTGATTTTAGCAGTCAGAAGACCAATGGTGTTGACCCACAAGACACCAGGAAAGTTCGAGCCCAAATGGGAAGGACCTTTCATCATAGAGACGGTATACTCAAACGGTGCTTACCGCCTCGCCAAACCCAATGGGGACTTGTTCATGATGCCCATCAACGGCAAGTTCCTAAAAAAGTACTATTCTTGACATCCTCCAGACATGTACTTCCCCAAACAACCTCTTTCCACAAACTCATATGCTTCCGGAACCCAGCTGTTCCGTGGCATCTTCCAGTAGAAAGATAACCACGTCCATATTACCTCTGAGTTGTCTCTCTACACCCTAAAAAGCAGAATCTTACACTTCGTAAGCCTACGCTACCCTTCATGTTTACCACGTCCACATTACCTCTGAGTAAACATCTTGTACAAACAACCCCTGCGTTATTGTACATTGATCGCAGAACTTCCACGTCCATATAACCTCTGAGTTGTTCAGCGTATCCCCCAAGATCATTCCTACCACGTCCATAATACCTCTGAGTAGGGAGATTCTATCATTTCGAACCCAATGATTGCCATGTCCACATTACCTCTGAGCAAACATAATGGTTCCTTCAAACTTATTATCTGTACCTGAAAACCAAGGTGCGCAAAAGATAATAGGTCCACACAAATCATCAAGTTCATAATAACAAAAGATGAACACATCACAAAAAAGGTTGTAGACTTCTTTATTCTTCTGAAAAAAGGAGTACAAGAAGCTACATCATCCCCCAGTAAGGGTTGCAAAAGAACATAAAAGAAAAAGGGAAAAGCTATGGTCCCTGAATCTCCCCAGGATGGGCTGAGAGCTCCCTGACTCGAAACTTTAAGTCGACTGCGCGGGCCTCCACCGTCGCCAGGACTCGTCGCTCTGCTTCTTGGCGCATCAATTCAACGGCCCCAGCGGAAGTATCACTTGCATGCTTCTCATCAAGCTGTTGTCGTTGCTGCGCCAAGGCAAGAGTCCGTTGAGTAAAAGTCACTTCATCCTTCTTGAATGCTGCATGTTCAGCCCGGACACGCTCGACCTCTAACTGGAGTCGGGCCCGTTGGTCTTCAAGGCGGCGCATCTGGGTGTCGATATCCGCGATATTAGCTTCCAATGCAGCTCGAGTTTCCACCGTCGTCTTCATGGACTGAGACAACTGCTCTACCGCAGCCTCAGTCTCAGCCACCTCGCGCTCCCAAACGCCCACGGTGGCCTGGTATGAAGACTCGATCTCGGCAATCAGCTTCCCCTTCTCCGCATCTATCAGGACAGAGAGATCGTTTCGCTGGATGCGTTGAAGTTCCGCGAGCCGCTCATCCAGCTCAATCACTGAAGCCTCCAGAATTTCGGCCATGTGGTCGTGGCCTTGGTGAATACGAATCAGCTCGATGCAGGGCATTGCTAAAGCTTTTGCCGTCGCTTCGGATTCCGTGAGGAGATAACAGCAAATACAACCAAAAGATCATCATTAATCTTTTGGGTTACCAAGGCGTCATCATCATCAACTGGAAGGAGCATGCGCCCGAACAAGCATGCGCCCAACAATGATGCGCCCTGACCTCCATGCTTCTTATTCAAAGTATTCCAAAACTTATTCAAAAGTTTTGAAAACTTTGAAGGGGGTCTTGTAGAAGCATGGAATTTCACAGCCAGAAAGCCCATGCGCCGGGCACTATATGCGCCAGAACTCAGACAGCAAAATCAAATAAGCCATTCGAAGAAGGACTTTTTATTTATATATAAAAGTCTATTACATGGCTAGAAAAGGTTGTACAAAGGAGAAAGATCCTAGATCTACAGCCAGCGGCCACCATGCGCCTCCAGATAGGCGCAGCGGCCACCATGCGCCTCCAGATAGGCGCAGCAGCTACCATGCGCCTTCCGATAGGCGCAGCAGTCACCATGCGCTGTCAGTTAGGCGCAGCAGATGCCATGCGCCTCCAGCCAGGCGCATCCCACCATCTCTTCAGCAGCTCAGTTATGTGCATCCAGCTCAGTTATGTGCATCCCTTCAGCAGCTCAGTCATGTGCAACTCTTCCAACCAGGCTCACCTTGCCGAGCAGAGCCCAGTTATGTGCTGCTCTTCCAGCCAGGGTCACCTGATAAGTGCTTCGATTACACAAAGCATTTAACCCTCTGGCTGGAACCAAGGAAGAGAAGAGCACGGCAAAGCTGTGGCAGGGGAGGCTTCGAAAGAGCCTCCAAAGACCAAGGAAGACCGTGATCGAAATCATGGCACAAGGAGCTTTCAACACAATCAAAGTGGACGGCACCCACTTTGAAGGAAGAGAGAGCCTAGCACCGCCATTCCGATCTACGGCTCTTCCGGAACAACGGAGACGAGGCCTGAACATCCCTATCTTTGGATGCAACAGGCACCTTCCGCCTGCCTCAGAAGCCCTCGACTCCGTCTTTTGGATGTAACAGTCACCTTCAAGTGCATCGAAGACAACACGACGTCTCATCTTCACCCTCGGGAGCACTTCGTCAACAGAATGCACCCGCATATCCAAGTTCATGTTGGAAGTACGTGAGGGAACGAGGAGCAAACCTTCTCTCCATGCCACTATTTATAGGCCGGGCAAATCAAACCCATGCGCCAAGTGGATGACTCTCCGAATTCTGTGCAATGAATTTGCATTAAATGGATGAACCGGACGCCTCGAATTCAGCCAAACGGCTATTTTTAGCACTCGAGGAGCGAGACAGCCGCATCATTAAAGGACATGTCGGATGCGCCAGCCAAACAGCGCATCACATGGACGCGCCCTCCAGCATCAGGCGCATCACACAGACGCGCCCTACAGTACCCGGCGCATCACAGAGGATGCGCCCCCTCACATCTCCATACCGAGTGGAACACCAACCAATGTGCCCACTCAGCTGTCCATCGAACGTCACAAACATTAAATGCTGAACTGACACCAGAGTTGGCAACACGCTTCCCAAAGTCTGAACAGTTGACAGCTTTTTCAGAGAACGAAGCGTCGGCAACGTCAGCATCATCATGACTCTATTCCGACGGCTACTGCCACGTGGCCATCCGTATGCGCCTCTACGGCCATGCGTCCAAATCGTCATGCGCCTCTACGGCCATGCGTCCAAACCAGCATGCGCCTCAAAAGCCGTGCGCCTCAGACCCTTCACTGATCCCTAAAGACAGAAGAAGAGTCTCCAGTTGAAGCTTTGCATGCGCCTCAAAAGCCATGCGCCCCAGACTGATCTCTGATCCCGAAAGACAGAAGGAAAGTCGCCTGCATGCGCCTCAAAAGCCATGCGCTCTAAACGGTTTGGCAATGCCCTGCATCGAGCTGATTCGTATTCACCAAGGCCACGACCACATGGCCGAAATTCTGGAGGCTTCAGTGATTGAGCTGGATGAGCGGCTCGCAGAACTTCAACGCATCAAGCGAAACGATCTCTCTGTCCTGATAGATGCGGAGAAGGGGAAGCTGATTGCCGAGATCGAGTCTTCATACCAGGCCACCGTGGGCGTTTGGGAGCGCAAGGTGGCTGAGACTGAGGCTGCGGTAGAGCAGTTGTCTCAGTCCATGAAGACGACGGTGGAAACTCGAGCTGCATTGGAAGCTAATATCGCGGATATCGACACCCAGATGCGCCGCCTTGAAGACCAACGGGCCCGACTCCAGTTAGAGGTCGAGCGTGTCCGGGCTGAACATGCATCATTCAAGAAGGATGAAGCGACTTTTACTCAACGGACTCTTGCCTTGGCGCAGCAACGACAACAGCTTGATGAGAAGCATGCAAGTGATACTTCCGCTGGGGCCGTTGAATTGATGCGCCAAGAAGCAGAGCGACGAGTCCTGGCGACGGTGGAGGCCCACGCAGTCGACTTAAAGCTTCGAGTCAGGGAGCTCTCAGCCCATCCTGGGGAGATTCAGGGACAATAGCTTTTCCCTTTTTCTTTTATGTTCTTTTGCAACCCTTACTGGGAGATGATGTAGCTTCTTGTACTCCTTTTTTCAGAAGAATAAAGAAGTCTACAACCTTTTTTGTGATGTGTTCATCTTTTGTTGTTATGAACTTGATGATTTGTGTGGACCTATTATCTTTTGCACACCTTGGTTTTCAGGTACAGATAATAAGTTTAAAGGAACCATTATGTTTGCTCAGAGGTAATGTGGACATGGCAATCATTGGGTTCGAAATGATAGAATCTCCCTACTCAGAGGTATTATGGACGTGGTAGGAATGATCTTGGGGGATACGCTGAACAACTCAGAGGTTATATGGACGTGGAAGTTCTGCGATCAATGTACAATAACGCAGGGGTTGTTTGTACAAGATGTTTACTCAGAGGTAATGTGGACGTGGTAAACATGAAGGGTAGCGTAGGCTTACGAAGTGTAAGATTCTGCTTTGTATGGTGTAGAGAGACAACTCAGAGGTAATATGGACGTGGTTATCTTTCTACTGGAAGATGCCACGGAACAGCTGGGTTCCGGAAGCATATGAGTTTGTGGAAAGAGGTTGTTTGGGGAAGTACATGTCTGGAGGATGTCAAGAATAGTACTTCTTTAGGAACTTGCCGTTGATGGGCATCATGAACAAGTCCCCATTGGGTTTGGCGAGGCGGTAAGCACCGTTTGAGTATACCGTCTCTATGATGAAAGGTCCTTCCCACTTGGGCTCGAACTTTCCTGGTGTCTTGTGGGTCAACACCATTGGTCTTCTGACTGCTAAAATCAGGTCGCCAACTTGGAAAGTCCTCTGTTTGACCTTATTGTTGAAAGCCTGTGATATACGGGCTTGGTAGAGCTCGATGCGTTGTTGAGCTAGGAGACGCTTTTCGTCAAGTGCCTCCAGTTCCCGCAGACGACGACGTTGATTGTCCTCTTCTGTGAGTTTGTTTGTGATTGCTACGCGGAGTGAAGGTATCTGTATCTCGAGAGGCAGTACCGCTTCGCTCCCGTAGACCAGGGAGAATGGAGTGTTGCCTGTTGGGGTCCGTACCGTTGTGCGGTAGGCCCAAAGGCATTCGCCAAGCTTTTCGTCCCAGTCGCGTTTGTTGGATGACACGACCTTTTTGAGCAGCCTAACGATAGTTTTGTTGAATGCCCCAGCCAATCCGTTTGCTGCCGGATTGTAGGCGGTTGAGGCCACGTTCTGAATGCGATTCTTGTCACAGAACCTGCTGAAAATGTGGCTGATAAACTGAGGACCATTGTCATGGATGATCCGCCGGGGTACTCCGAAACGGTAAATGACATGGTGTTTGATAAAGCTGACCACCCTGGAGCTTTTTACTTCTGCCAGTGGAACTGCTTCCGCCCATTTGGAGAAGTAGTCGGTGATGGCCAGGATGAAACGGTGTCCTCTCGATGAAGGAGGGGTGATTGGCCCTACAATGTCCATGCCCCAGGCTTCGAAGGGCTAGGAGGCGACTGTAGGATGTAGCGGCTCCGATGGTGTATGTATGAAGTCTGCATGAAGTTGGCACGCGTGACACTTCTTAGCATATTCAACAGCGTCGGCGGCCATGGTTGGCCAGTAGTAGCCCATACGTCGCAGTCGATCTTGCAACTTAGGACCGGGTTGATGAGCTCCACAAGTTCCGTCATGAGCTTCTTGAAGAGCTTCGGCTGCTTCTTCGTTGGACAGGCATCGAAAGAGGAGCCCATCGAAGGAGCGTCGGTACAGCGTTTTGGTAGCTGTATCGTAGTAGAATCGAAGAGAGCGTCTCCTGACTGAGACGGCTTCCTTCGGGTCCTCTGGAAGGATTCCGTAGACAGCGAAGTCGATGAACGGGAACCTCCAGTCTCGTACATTAACACCAGTGTTTGTCGGCATGGCGTGAGCCACCTGCAAGCATAGGTTGTTTCTGGGACAAATCAGGTCTCGGCCAGTCACCGTGACATAGTGTTGAGTCCCAAGGGGCGCTGCCAATGAGGCTGCGAGGCCAGCCAGAGCATCGGCCTCCAAGTTTTGTAAACGGGGGACATGTTCGATGAAGAACCCGGTGAAGGTTGAAATGATGTTCAACGCGACTTCATGATAAGGGATTAAAT
The DNA here is from genome assembly GCA_029216955.1 of Iris pallida. NCBI lineage: Eukaryota > Viridiplantae > Streptophyta > Magnoliopsida > Asparagales > Iridaceae > Iris > Iris pallida. Next base: position 6,511,823 of record JANAVB010002198.1, read on the forward strand.
CTTCATGGCGAACCTCGTATTATCCCCGAACCTGGTTTACGACGAGTTTTGAGTCGCCGTAGGCTTCCAGATGGTCGACCCCCAGCTGTTGTGCGAGCTGGAGTCCCATGACGAGTGCGTTGTACTCGGCAACGTTGTTGGAGCACGGCTTCGAAAGAGAGTACGCATGCTGGATGACCAGCTGATCGGGGGAGACTAAGACTACCCCCACTCCTGCGATGATTTGGCCTTTGGGGCATGTTCTCGAAGCGCCATCGAAGAACATCCGCCAAACGGAGCTTCCTTCGGTGACGTTGGATTCTTGGACCTCATCCGGGATATCTTCATAGAGTTTTGAGGATTCTGGGATGGGGTGTGCAGCTAAAAAGTCAGCCAGAGCTTGACCCTTGACAGCCTTTTGCGGAACAAACACCATGTTGTACGGTGTTAGCAGGATTGCCCATGTAGCCAGCCGGGAGTTCAATGATCCTGGCTTTGTCATGAGGACTCTGAGCGGATTGACTCGGAAAATGACATGAATTGTCTGACCCGAGACATAATGACGAGTCTTCTGGATGGCAAACACCAAAACCAAGCACTCCTTTTCGACGGGGTTGTACCGGTGTTCGGCCCCGATGAGTGTTCGACTGAGGTAGTAGATTGCTTGCTCGAAGCCTGTATCGCTGTTTTGAGCCAGCAGAGTGCCAAGAGAATTATCCATGGCACGGACGTAGAGGAGAAATGGTTTGCCGGCGACTGGCGCTACCAGGACTGGTGGGCTTGTTAAGTAAGCCTTGATGTCGTCGAAAGCCTTTTGGCACTCCTCTGTCCAGACGTAAGAGACTCCCTTCTTCATGAGCTGAGTAAAGGGTTGACATCTACCGGAGAGGTTTGCTATGAACCTCCGGATATATGCCAGACGTCCCTGTAGGCCCCGAAGTTCTCGAAGGTTCTTCGGAGGGTCCATGTTGAGGATGGCTTTGGTCTTCTCAGGATCAACATGAATGCCTTTCGCTGTGATGATAAAGCCCAAGAATTTGCCGCTAGAAACCCCCAGAAAGGATTTAGCGGGGTTCATTTTGAGTTGATGTGCCCGCATGAGATCGAAGACCGTCTTCAGGTCCTGTAGGTGATCTTCTTCGAGGCGGCTCTTGACTGCGATGTCGTCAACATAGCATTCGACTGTCTTGCGAAGATGTTGACGGAAGATGGTGCTCATAGCTCGCTGGTATGTCGCACCGGCGTTCTTCAAGCCGAAGGGCATTACTGTGTAGCAGAAAACACCCTTTGGAGTCCTGAATGACGTGTGTTTCGCGTCATCGGGGAACATCTTGATTTGATTGTAGCCTGAATACCCGTCCATGAAGGACATGCGCTCAAAGCCACATGTGTTGTCGATCATCACATCAGTGATTGGAAGCGGGAATTCGTCCTTCGGGCAAGCAGAGTTGAGATCCCTGAAGTCGATACAGACTCGTATCTTCCCATTCTTCTTGGTGACAGGAACGACGTTGGCTACCCAATCCGGGTGTTGTTCCTCACGGATGAAGCCGCTGGTCAAGAGTTTGTCTACCTCCTGATCGATGGCATTCATGATGTCTGGACGGAAGCGTCGCTGTTGTTGTTTGATAGGTTTGGCATCAGGTAAGATGTTCAACCTATGCATTGCGATCTGTGGGTCGAGTCCCGGCATGTCTTCATAGCTCCAGGCGAAGACGTCGATATACTCTTTAGCCAGTTGGATTAAAGATTCTCGATCTTCTCCTTCTAGGCTTTTACTGATAAAGATGGGTTTGGAAGAAGACCCATCCCCGAGGTCGATCTGCTCGACTTCGTCTTCGGTGGGAGGTTCGCGTAACTCAAAACGAGATTTCCATTGTTCTCCTAGGCGTTGGGCCCAGGGTTCTTCTTCGAAGGGTTCCGGCGCTTGATCTTCGCCTTCATCTTTTTGAGGTTGTGCTGACGTCATGTTAGCTGACAGCACTTTCCTGAAGACTGATCCGATACTGGTATCGGAATCCCAAGTCGATGCTTCGGACGAGTGGGAATGTTCTACGTCTTCTGCATCTGAACTCTCTGGGGTTGATGGTGGCGTGACATAGCCTAACCCCCGTCGAGTCCGATTATAGTAGTCATGTGGCTTTCCATTGGGCAACGAAAGCCGGACAGGGAGATGCCGACCCTTGCCGTAGTTTAAGCCTTTGTTGCTTTTCAGGTCGTAGCCCATCTTTTGGATGATGTGCTTTGCCGTATCTGTGTACCGATAGACTTGTACTCTGCCGGTATCAGGTTTGGGCTCGATTGACGGGAGGTCCTGATGACGCTCGACTTTGCCCGAGATGATGGCGCCTTCGTCTCGGCTCCGTGGAGGGACTATGAAGACTCCTTGAGACGGGACTACTCGATTATGATGGACGGTCGTTATTTGTGTTTGCAACGACCGTAGAGCGTTATCTAATGTATACATGGCATTCCAGTGTGGAAGACAAGAATAATTAAAAGACACTCTATTATTGATAAAATACGAGATCTTATCCCGTGGGATTACATTGTCAAAGGAGGGTGCCTCTACGTCAGCCGAGATATATTCACCAAGCTCCTCGTCTGTAAGAACTGGGGGCGGACTAGGAGAGTCCACCACAGCTTTGATTCCGGGGTCTGAGAGGGTTATATGAGCCTTCTCTGACACCTTGGATGACTGCGGCGGCTTGCCCTTGAGACGCACTTTGAGAGGCGCCTCGGCTGCGCCTCCGGTGAGTGGTGCCTTCCCTTGTAATTTTGTCACCAGGGGAGCCGATGTTTGAGGTGGCTTTCCCTTGAGGCGTATCTTCAGGGGTGCTTCGCGAGCCGGCGCTTTCCCTGATAGCTTGATGCTCATTGGAGGCGCCTTCTGGGGTGGTTTCCCCTTCAGTCGGATTTTCAAGGGGGCGTCGGGAGTCGTCTCAGGCTCCATGTCCGGCTCTGTTGCCGTCTCTGCCTCATCATCAGCGTCGTTGGCTTCCTCCTCGTCAATGGGTTTGTACAAGTCGGAATCGGTGATGTAGGCTTCAATCCCTTTGAAATGATCGATGTCTGCAAACTCCGTCCGGATGACGCCATTAGTGGATACATACTTCATGCACTGGTGGAGCGTGGAGGGCACCACCATGTACTCGTGTAGCCATGGTCGACCGAGCAGGATGTTGTAGTTGACCTCGGCATCTACCACATAACAAGTCACCTCAGTTTTGAGGCTGCCAATGTGGCACTTCAGTCGGATCTTGCCCAGTGGCTCGCTCTTGCTAGCATTGAAGCCACTGATGGTTGTATTGGAGGGCGCCAGCCGGTACATCGGGATCCCCAGCTTAGATGGCAGCGCCTTCGGGATGATGCTTAGGGAAGACCCAGGATCGATCTGAATCCGGCTCACCTTGACCGAGCCAATGTACCCTGTGTAATACAGCGGTCGGTTATGTCGGTGATGCTTGAGCAGCATGTCTTGTTGGGTGAAAGTTATGTTTGGGATAACTTCATCCGCGCAATGACAGTGCGCACAAGTAGTTGGGAGGTCTTCAGGCTGCTTGACCTGACTGAGAAAGGATTCAGCGTCCTTCAGAGCTTCGCAGAGAGCTTCTCGGGAGTCTTTAGAAATACGCAGGAGCTCGAACAAAGACAGGCGTGCAGATGTACTGGCTAGTTGTGCCAGAATGTCGAAGTTGTGAGGCTTGGACAGCCCCGAAGCATTCTCCTTCCGTAGAGGTCTGTCAAAACGGGCCTCCACCTGCTTCTGCTTATTGGCTGCTGAGGGCTTAGATAGACCCTCCTCAGGGATGGTGCTAGGAGGCACCACCTCGGCGGCTGCTTCGCCGGACTGGGAGTTCTGTTGTGCACGTGTTTGCACTGGAAGCGCCTCTTCTGTTGAAGAAGAGACGGTACGGCAAGACTTGATCTTCCTGCCTTTTGATTTGGAGGTAGGGCGTACCCCCGATTGAGTCACCTCGGAGACGAGGTCGGGGTGAACCCAGAGGACCTCTCCTCGAGATGTGGTGAGCGGGGTGAGTCCACTCACATTGTCACGGGTAGGTGGTAAGTTTACCACCTCCATTGTCGCCTTAGGGATGGGGACGACGCCATCTTGTGTGGTAGTTGGCGGCAAGGTGCCGAACTGAAGCGAAACCACATTGGCTGACACCGTCTTCTCTTCATAGTCGACAGAGATTACATCCGCATTGATCATGCGCTGGATGTAATTCTTGAGGACGTAACAGTCCTTGGTCGGATGTCCGACAAACCGATGGTAGTGACAGTACCTCGGGTTGTCCACTTTCCCGACTTCATCGGGCCGTTTTGGGTCCGGTAGCTTGATCTTGTCACCCTGCTTCAGTATCTCGAAAAGTTGCAGGGTGTCGTCATCATTGAATGAATAAACCTCCTTGGGTCTCAGTGCCAGTGGAGGTTTCTGAGTAGGCGCAGATGCGCCTTTCGAGGCATTAACAGTCAATGCCTGTTTCCCCTTTGCTTCTCGTCCGGAGCTGTTAGCTGCGGACTTTTTCCCCTTATCGTCAAAGGCGGGGAAGCTGACACCCAGAAGACGTGCATTGGCCGCCTTCTTTTCTGCAGCTTCAGCTTCGATGATCAGAGAGCTCCAGTCAGGAGGGAGAGTAGAGTTGAGCCAGAGCTTCACTGCAGGCAACATGTTCATGCTGCAAGCGGAGAGGAGCGCATGTTCTGGCATGCCTGGAGGTAGCCTGAAGCAGGCCTGTCGGAAGCGTTCGATGAACACCCGAACCGTTTCCTTTTCCTTCTGGCGTATCTCTATGAGAGACGCCATCGTCATGTCTTTTCCGCCGTCATAGAAGCGGTCGAGGAAGAGGCGCGTCAGGTCGTCGAAGGACGATATGGAATTGTCGAGGAGACTGCAGTACCAGTCATACGCCACCCCTTTCAGGGCCCCGACAAAGATACTGGTGAGGAGCGCGTCCTCCTTTGGAAGATGCCCTGTCTGTGACTGGAAGTACGTCAGGTACCGTCGCGGAGAGTCCTTCCCGTCGTATGGGGTGAGTGTTTGTGGTTTATACTTTGGGGGATAAACCACCTTGTTCCACTCGAGGGGATAAGGCTGGGGAATGCCCATCTTCTGGCGTTCCTCTTGCCTGTTCTTGGACTCGAAGCGCTCCCGCAGGTCTTTAATTATTTCGACCACATCCTCCGTAGAGCTAGGAGTCGGGGAAGGAGGTACCATCTGGATTGGAGCGTTTGAGGGCTCCGAGGTCCGAGGTGCTTCTGTATCCGAGGGCGCCCGTTGGAGGGGCACACTCGACTCCCCATTAATTCTTGGGTCAGGACCAGTTGAAGGTGTCCTGATCAAGGCCGACCGCATCTCAAACACTGCTTGAGTCAGTGCTTGCATAGAGGCAGAGAGGGTTTTGAGTCCTCCCTCTAATGAGTCTATGCGCTGGACTATGTCCTGTGACGGCGCATCAGACTCGACATCATCCCCAGCCATGTATACTGTCCTGACACGGCCAGGAGTGGATGGATGGGTTGAGGCTTCGCTTTCGGCGTCACTCTCATGCGGGGGAGTTACTTCTCCTGGTGTTTGGCCACCCCCAGCCACATTCTGGAGTTCATCTTCAATAGGCGCATCTGCAAGGGTCTGATTGCCCTCAGCTCCGTCTTGAAAGACCTCTTCGTTTCCAGAACTACCCCCGGCGGTGTCCTGGAGGACATCCTCATTTTGAGGGGCTTCAGGGAGACTAGCCTCGCCTTGATGATGAAGATCCGCCGCAGCTGTGCTTTGGACATCTTCGTCTTCGGAAGGAGGCTCGACAAGGATCTGGCTACCCCCAGCTTCCTCCAAGAACTTCTTCCTCGACCGAGTGCCTTCAAACACTCCAGAGGTCGAGACAGCTGTCTTGGTTTTCCTCGGCTGGCTTTTGGATGAGGACGAGGAATTGGCAGTCGGCTTCCGAATTGACGAGGAGTTGGAGATCACGTTGCATGAAGCAACCTTTGGTTCCTCTTCTGTTGGCACCTTCGTCCCAAGGCGACGTCGGAGAGGTGTCGATGATTGCAGCCGTTGGAAGACCGACTGTCTTGGTGGAGCTGCCGCCTTGCAACAGCAGTTGATGGTGACCACCGCACAAGTATGTCCCGTGAGAGGCGTATCGTGCTTGTTGGTCGACTCTCCTGACCGGCGCTTGTGAGTGATCACGTTGCGCAGGTCATTGGAGGAGAGTGGTGCCTTCACACCCCCTTCAGACGTATGGCAAGGCCAAACGCCGGGGTGGTCAGGTGAGTGCTGCGCCCCCTGATCTAATACCAAGCAGGCATCACGATCAGTAGTGGGGGAACCACAACATTTGAAGTGACTTGAACGAACCTCAAACGCACAACCAGAGGAGGCGCGGGAGTTCAAGACCACCGAGTTTGCCTTACTCGACTTGGTTGTGCACGCAGTAGATGCGCCCAAGCGAGACGAGGACTTTGAAGGTCGACTCGTTGTTGGTACAGGAGCACCTGAGTCAACCTTGTCCAGCTTGCCATCGGCAGCGCGCGTGATTGTAAGCGCGTGCCTCTGGCCTGCTGCTGGCATAGCACTTTTATGGCGCATGGCCCGTGCCGCCTTGAATTTCTTCGTACTAGCCCGCTGGGACGCATAGTACTCAGCATTCAACTTCTCCTCGCCATTACAGCGAGTGAGTCTGTCAAAGACAGAGGCTTTTTGTGGCGCATCAGAGGTGATGCGCGGGGCATTGGCTGCACCCCTGCTCCGTCGACGCATCTTTCTCGCCTGAGAGGGAGATAGCTGGGGAACGTGGTCGGCCGCACGCTTCCCCGAGAGATGCGCCGCATCGGCGGGCGCACCTTGGTTGCTGAGGACGTCAGCAGGAAGGGAAGGCTGGATTGCTGCATCCCCTTCAGTGGTGGTGCCCGAGGCGTCGACCTTGCGCACCCAGGCCGTGCGGATCTTCTTCGGCTTTGGCAGCCGCTTCGAAGGACTCGCACTTCCTTCAGAAATGAACTCATCGTACGCCTGTTGATTGAGGCGCACGACCAGCGTCTTGTGGGAGGAGCCCACCTTCACGTCGTCGGCCTGTGACACGACTTTCTCGGAAGAGGAGAAAGAAGTCCCCAGCAGAGTCGCCAGCTTGTTTGCCATTAAAATTGTTTGATTGAAAACTTTAATACAAACAGAACAGTGTTACAATGTAGGACTTAGATATAGTCCTAGGAGTACACTTTTGTTTAAGCTGGGTCCTTAGTGCCAATGGAGCGAGTGGTAATGCGTTGACTCCGTTGACGGGCTGACGACGGTTATCGGTTCTCTGAAGGTGTGGATTGCTCTGGGTGCTGGAGCTTGCTGAGAGGAGGAAGACGTTGAGTATCTGTATCTGCCTCTCTGATGATTCCTTGTATGTTCGTTGTGGATTCTGTCTGTGTGTGTGAAGGAGACGATCCTTCTATTTATAGTTTTGCAGGCTGGCTGCTCATGCGCGCATGTGGGATGCGCCGGTGTGGGGACGCCACGTGGAGGTTGCTGATGGAGGCGCGTAGATGATGCGCCCTGATTGAGGGGGAGAACTCTTCATACTGCTGTTGTGAGCCGGCACGTAGCAGAGGAGAAGATCTTTCTGTTGCTGAAATCTTGGACGAGTTGAGTCAAAGGACACGTGTCATCGACCCATGGCTCGAAGATCTCGGATTTGGTGGGGGGAAGTAATCTGGTGAGCTGCGCCTTGATTGGGCGCAGGAGGAGGCTGCGGCTCATAACCTTTAGGGGTTACAAACCGTTTAGAGCGCATGGCTTTTGAGGCGCATGCAGGCGACTTTCCTTCTGTCTTTCGGGATCAGAGATCAGTCTGGGGCGCATGGCTTTTGAGGCGCATGCAAAGCTTCAACTGGAGACTCTTCTTCTGTCTTTAGGGATCAGTGAAGGGTCTGAGGTGCACGGCTTTTGAGGCGCATGCTGGTTTGGACGCATGGCCGTAGAGGCGCATGGCGATTTGGACGCATGGCCGTAGAGGCGCATGCCGATAGCCACGTGGCAGTAGCCGTCGGAATAGAGTCATGATGATGCTGACGTTGTCGACGCTTCGTTCTCTGAAAAAGCTGTCAACTGTTCAGACTTTGGGAAGCGTGCTGCCAACTCTGGTGTCAGTTCAGCATTTAATGTTTGTGACGTTCGATGGACAGCTGAGTGGGCACATTGGTTGGTGTTTCACTCGGTATGGAGATGTGAGGGGGCGCATCCTCTGTGATGCGCCGGGTACTGTAGGGCGCGTCTGTGTGATGCGCCTGATGCTGGAGGGCGCGTCCATGTGATGCACTGTTTGGCTGGCGCATCCGACATGTCCTTTAATGATGCGGCTGTCTCGCTCCTCGAGTGCTAAAAATAGCCGTTTGGCTGAATTCAAGGCGTCCGGTTCATCCATTTAATGCAAATTCATTGCACAGAATTCGGAGAGTCATCCACTTGGCGCATGGGTTTGATTTGCCCGGCCTATAAATAGTGGCATGGAGAGAAGGTTTGCTCCTCGTTCCCTCACGTACTTCCAACATGAACTTGGATATGCGGGTGCATTCTGTTGACGAAGTGCTCCCGAGGGTGAAGATGAGACGTCGTGTTGTCTTCGATGCACTTGAAGGTGACTGTTACATCCAAAAGACGGAGTCGAGGGCTTCTGAGGCAGGCGGAAGGTGCCTGTTGCATCCAAAGATAGGGATGTTCGGGCCTCGTCTCCGTTGTTCCGGAAGAGCCGTAGATCGGAATGGCGGTGCTAGGCTCTCTTCCTTCAAAGTGGGTGCCGTCCACTTTGATTGTGTTGAAAGCTCCTTGTGCCATGATTTCGATCACGGTCTTCCTTGGTCTTTGGAGGCTCTTTCAAAGCCTCCCCTGGCCACAGCTTTGCCGTGCTCTTCTCTTCCTTGGTTCCAGCCAGAGGGTTAAATGCTTTGTGTAATCGAAGCACTTATCAGGTGACCCTGGCTGGAAGAGCAGCACATAACTGGGCTCTGCTCGGCCAGGTGAGCCTGGTTGGAAGAGTGCTGCTGAAGGGATGCACATAACTGAGCTGGATGCACATAACTGAGCTGCTGAAGAGATGGTGGGATGCGCCTGGCTGGAGGCGCATGGCATCTGCTGCGCCTAACTGACAGCGCATGGTAACTGCTGCGCCTATCGGAAGGCGCATGGTGGCTGCTGCGCCTATCTGGAGGCGCATGGTGGCTGCTGCGCCTATCTGGAGGCGCATGGTGGCCGCTGGTTGTAGATCTAGGATCTTTCTTTTGTAGAAATTCTCCTTTGTACAACATTTTCTAGCCATGTAATAGACTTTTATATATAAATAAAAAGTCCTTCTTCGAATGGCTTATTTGATTTTGTTGTCCGAGTTCTGGCGCATATAGTGCCTGGCGCATGGGCTTTCTGGCTGTGAAATTCCATGCTTCTATAACCATGTCCACGACTCGGAAAGTATAAAATGAATTAATTAGGCTAATATCAGTTAAACGAACGTAGAAGCATCAGGGTAAGGAGGAATCCTTAGCTTCACACAACCTCATTGGCTAGGGCTTTTGGACTTTGTACCTCCGTGGTTTGTAGAGATTTCATGATTTGAATGTGACTTGTCCAAAAGGGCTCTTCTGCATGATATGAGTGACTGATTATGAATGTTCCTACAGATACTATGTATTAGCGTACGAGATGATCTCTTGGTATCGGACACGGTTTGCGAGGATTCACAAATACATGTAGCGGATATAGAGACATAGCGATGTCTTGGAGATAGTATACATCCTCTTGTTATCGTTTGATATACTGGATAATTACTACGCTATGACAGTATAGGAATCTCTATTCGAGTTAGTGGATACATGTCGTAGGCCAATATCTACCCTCTTATACTACTATTGTATTTCATTTCTGCACTGTCATTTACTTTTTCTCGATATATATTCATGTTTCATTCATATATTTCAATTCTGCTACTGTTTATTGTTTACTTTTCGGTCAATGATGGTCATGACTTGTAGTCTGGATTGACTCCAGATTTTGACATAATTTATTACTTAGCAATTGTACTCTGGTTAGCAATGGTTACCTGCAGTAGTATGGCACAAATGGATTCGTCACCCTTACATTTTTAGTAATTAATATTGTGATAACCCTAGTTAGTTAATAATAGCAAGTCGTAAGATATGATTGGACGTGATATTATTGGATGTGATTAAATGAATGCTTGTTTCATTTCACGTACTATTGGAGCTATTAACTTTCTGTTAATTTTTCTGTTGAGAAGTACATTGGTACCGAATTGTCTCGAGCTGTTTCATTTTGTCATTTTTATTACTTTTAGAGTCAGAGTTACAAATGCAAGTTAGAAACGCAGACTATCAAGGGGTAGTTTCCAACCTCTTGATCTTATTTAATTAAGGGGTTGGCTAGTGCTCCATCGATAAGTATTAAACAATATTTGGAAGTTCATGGTACTTAATTGCAAAAAATATAAGTATTAAACAATATTTCAGGCAGAAAAGGATTAGCCCTATCAAGACAAAGAGATGACAGTTTAATAGTACCTTATATCTTGAAGATTAAATTTTGATTGTTCCTCTTCAGAAGCTGAGTTATGAACTGAGCCTGGGTTATCATCTCTTTTAACATTTTCCTTCACTCTATATTCCCTTACAACACGAATTTCACGGTTGGATCCTGCATCTAATAAAAGTTTGCTTAATTCACAGGTAGAGTCAAAAATAAATCTAAAATGTAAGGATGTCTAATAAAATAATGTTAACATATCAATAGAAGTACTAGAAAAAGAAGTTTGTGTAGAGCATTATAACCATCTAGATGGCAAAGCTTAAACCTTTATAGGGACAACTAAAACACATGGCATTATTTATTTCAAAAAACACTGAACAGTAGTAGTAATGAACTAACTTCCGGACTAGAGAATGGAAGGACCACATGAACGTAAATCATCAACTTGTGAGAACTTAACTCTTATAATAAAAGGTAATGGAGCATAAATGTAGATACTCCATAACTACTGCAGTTTGGCCATTTTCCTTGAAAGAAAAACTGTTTTCTTAAATGAATTATACCAAATTAACCAATGATATGGACATAACCAAGTGTAAAAAGAGAGCCCATAAATATTAATATGTCCGTTATAATGCAAGAATCTACAGTATGCAGTTGCAAGAGAGTGATTCGTCAACCAGCTTCAGCAAGAAACAATGCCAAATAGGAGAATTAATATAAAATTAAAAGAACTTGGACAGAATATACATGCAAAGAGTATAATAGATTAGTAAAAAAGTATGAGGAAGTTTCCATAAAATATTAGGCTGAGCAAGGTGGAGATGAAATGATAGGCTGAGCAAGGTGGAGATGAAATGATAGAGTGAGAACCAAAGTGTCGGACTGTACAATCCAAAATCTAGATAGCTTACACAAATAATCTACATCAAAAAAACGTGTTATCTTTCCACCTAAAATCTCCAACCGTTATGAAGTGCAGTTGAACAGTACACAGGCAGAAACAGGACTTAAAACCACAAAGAAAGAAGCAAAGAAACTTAGGGTGAAGCAATTAAAAGTAGAGCTTTACTCTATATTACAATCCATATTCACTCACTCACCAAACAACTATTCAAGAGAAAGAAATCACTTTGAGACTGCGAAAGTAAATAAAGCCCCTGACTCCATCCAATCAAGTTATAGTCAAAGTGGCTTCTAACATCAACGAACCCATTTTACAAAATAAACTGAAATTATGGTATTACTGTTAAGAACTTTTTCTTATTTATTTTACAACCATATGTACAGAATTTGTATTACCAGGAAGTGTATTTCTATTATAATCTCTTCTTTGGACATTTCTATCCCATGTCATATGAGGCTTGGCTGATTGTAAATTGTATCCCATGCGTCTCCTTGCATCAGAAAAACCCACGTATCCTGTAAGCTGAGGCATGACAAATAGCTGTAAGGAACTTAACAGAAAACCTAACACAAAAAACCTCCGCTGTAATGCATGATGGATGATTTAAGATACCATGGAACATACCTCTTTTTTCTTGTCCTTTTTCCTTTTAACCTCGTGAAATGGATCTAAAAAATACATACAAATTGTGTAAATCAAATAGCCGTGCTAGTGAAATGGTATTTACTAATTAGATGCAAACAAAACAATGACAAGCCACCAGCCAACAATAACACAATTTCATAGTTTTATACTCAGTCGATTCCCTTGCTGAATAGGAAAAGGGTTGTTCATGAATCTTGCTTAACTGAGCCACTTGAGATAAAAGTGTGCAAGATTAAAGCTATTATGTTACTACACCTTACAGGGAGGGTGCATAATAGAAATTCCAATATCTTACTTAAAATCCCGCAATTTCCATGTAAGATCTGTGTACAGTTCCTTTTCCTGGATTTTATTGAACTAAAGGATTGCTTAATAACTAAGCATGTACAAATAGTACAAGATCCCTTCTAATAATCAACACGTATGATAGTCACCATTTTCCTAGTGAACATCGAAAGAGCTCAAGGCACTCACTTTATATACTCTAGTGCATGGAGGTCATAAAAGCACAAAGGGAGTGCCTTACTTGACAATCAGTTGAAGAAAGTGTACGTGATAATCTTGATCAGACCAACTACAGTGAAGCAATACTTTATAAGAAATGGCACCTACAGATGATTCATAAGCTGGACAGATAAAGAAACTGAATTGTGTGCACAAAACTAAAATTTTCAAAATCCAAATATAAGGGAACAAGTATATATCTGAAAACATAGATATTGATGCAAGCATGCACTTCTAATCGAATGAGCATAAGCTTTCAAGTGTCAACCTGTGATATAGATAATGCATTAGACATGTGTACTCTGCAATGAAAAAAAATCAAGTGTCCATGATACAATATTATAAAAAGGTAGTCCTCCTGTATTCAAATATAAATCGGTTGCTCGTTGACCTTTTACAGCACAATCCATGCAGCAATTAAAATGTAAAGAAAATAAGGGTGGAAATTATAGATGTCATCTAAATTCTCAAAATAAAATAATCTCCTGCAACTTTTATCCCAGCAGTACCCCTTCTGTTTAAGCCTGAAAAGTGGCATTAACGGCTATATTTTCAGTACCTTATAATACCAAATACGTATATTGATATGGTACAATAGAAATTGTTGAAAGATATGAGATGGACAATTATCTTTCGATACAAAAGTGTCGTATAATACGGTATGAATCACCCCATATGGTTTATCATCCAATGTGATTATCATAGTAAATAGGCTTAAGCAAAGGTTCACAGTATCGGCAGATACTATACTTAAAGACAAAAAGATGGACTGTCAAGAACGTAGAGGAGGTAGGATGGACGGTTGGTCAGATCTAGTATGGATCGTACATGGACGATAGTTGGAGTCGGCGGCTCTCCTAGGGTTCCCTCATCTGGGATCCCTGGGGAAGAGGATCAAGTTGGCCCTTGCGAATAGCTTGATGCACTATCTCCCTTCAACCCTTTGCTTTGAGCGAAATGTGGCAAAAGGAAGGAAAATCCATGGACCGACCCCATCGTCTCCACCCCGTAGGAACTACGAGATCGCCCCAAGGACGCCTTCGGCATCCAGGGGTCACGGACCGACCATAGACCCTGTTCAATAAGCGGAATGCATTAGCTGTCCGCTCTCCGGTTGGACAGTAAGGGTCGGAGAAGGGCAATCACTCGTTCTTAAATGGTCGACTCAATCATTTTGGCATGTCTGATCCAATATTCAATCGCATCGGTACCGGCCAATACCGAAATTGTGGTTCTCCTTCACAATCAATTCAACAAAGAAAAAATTAAAAGAAAAAGAGATAAGTGTGGCAAAAAACATATTGTATATTGATACAATGATTCAATCATACCAGAGATAAACATGTACAGTGTGTCAATAAAACCCTTACCCACACAATATAATCATTACCAATTGTCGAAGTTGTATACTATGAATTCACAATGTTCATAAATATTAATATGATCCATTCAAAACTATTTATTCCGTGGATAGTGTCTAAAAGCAAGTTATATATATATATATATAATATTTTTCATTCAAGACTAGTGGGAGACAACAAATAATAAATAAGACTATTTCTAAATATACCAAATGCTATTTAAGTTTCCTAAAATAACTAATTGTTTTTCCTTTCCTCTTCATCCACTTATTTTCCATCCTCTGTCAACTTCGTTTTCCAATTCCTTTTCATTTTCTACTTCAACAAAACCCCAAAACCATCTTTCCTTCGCTCTTCGTCTTCAATTTTTACTAAATCCAAAACCAACTCTCTCCTAATCATATTTGGAACAAACCCCAAATAAAACCCCTCCTTTCCAACTATCATTCAAACTGGAGTTGAGCTTAGCTCAAAAGCTCGAGCAGTCTAGCTCCAGACTGCCTTTGGATTTGTTGTCAAGACGCATAGTCTAGATAGAGATGCTCGCGAGCTCTTGTCAAATCGATCTGCTCGCGAGCCTAATCGAGCTAGAGCTTGAACATGGTTATGATGCTCGGTCTTGGCTCATTAATTTCCATGCCTAGACAAGCCCGAACGTGAACATGCAAGGCTTGGCTCGATTGCAGCCCCAACTATCCAACTAATCCGTCAGTAACTATTAATTAGTTACAAAAATAAGAAAGTCTACATCTAGGGGCAAAAACCACAGCCATTTTGAAATTGGCATTTTAAGAACGTATAAAAGTTGAGCAAAAAAACTAGTCGAATTAAGAATATACTACTTTGAAGACTGGAATTAAAAAGACACAGTTTGCTTTAAATGAAATGATACAGGCATTGGCAAATGTCTAATTTTGTACCTTTTAATCCTACAACAGGTCAAAGTGTTGGTGTTGTTACTTGGGAGCAACATCTTGTCACACATGTGATTCAATATGGAAATTTTTTCTAGTCACACATAGGATAGGAGAAATGATTCTTCTTCATTTATATTACTTCCTTCCCGTTGGTGGGTAAGTGAGTTTTGGGGATTATGGGCTAAAGCCCATGCAACCAGCATATAGGTGCAAATATTTGTGGTTTTTGATGCAACCAGCATACAGGTGCAAATATTTGTGGTTTTTGACGCACTTAGTACTTTACACAGTTGTGCAATACAGACCAGGCCAAGGGTAGAAATGTAATTTCACATCTTTTTTTAATTTAATTGAATTACAGTCATGGTCTTAAGGAGCCTCGGTTCTCATGTAATGTTACGGGATACGTGGTGCAAATATCCTGGGCACAAGGCTGAGAAGATTTGAGGGATTATACTATTTTCGGTTTTGTCTTCTTCCCAAGGGAGACATAACGAACAATCAAGCCAAAACCTAAATTTCGTCGTTCTTTCTCCACTGGTTTTCTCTACCTTCGGGCAAGGCAAAGTGATTGATTGTTGGATTCACCACCGAGTGCACAGTGAAGCAAGTCGGTATTCATTTTATCTCCAGAGTAGATCGTGATCATCTGTGGAGCACCGATTATGGAGCACCGATTTGAGAAGGCAATCTATTCTAACAATGTTCAGTAATGTGTCTCAAATCCATCTCAGTTTTCTTAATGTCTAGTTTATGCATTTTCATTCTCCTCAAATTTAGAAATCAATTTCTCTAACAATCTTAGAAGTTAGAATAGAATTCGATTTCCTTGCATATCTGTTTGGATTAATCCCTAAATTGCATACCATGGCTATTGTTGAACATATCCCTGGCTATATACACAATCCATCTAAGCCTCACAAGTTCGACAGCCGAAACTCAATGTCAAACCTTAACCAAATTTTTCAGCGAAAAGCAATAATCCAGGCAACTCCATACCTAAAAAAACTTACTTGCTTCGCGATTCACACTTTGTTTGGCAAACTCCTTAGACGTAAATCAAACATCTATGTCTGGAACGGGCTAAGGTAGTTTACTTAATCACCTGCTACATTTCAGATGCAATAAACTCAAAGAAACCATAGAAGTAACGACACAGAGTCAAACTCTAACTACATTTTCCAGGAACAGCCAGAATCCAAGCAACTCCAAACCCTAGAAAAATATCAAGTCTAACACCTTGGTTGAGAAATTCCTGAGCTGTTAAAATCGAACATTTAAGTCCACAACTGGACAAAGTAGTTAACTTTCTCAATTATAACAATTCTAATGTGATCAAACCCTAACTACAATGATACCCCCAAAAATAACAATACAGTTCCGAACCAATTCAAGTTCAAAACATACTACATTCTCCCTAGAATGCCACAGTCGAAGCCAGAAACTCCGAAACCTAGAAAAAAAAAAAGAGTCTAAATTCGCGAAAAAGATGAAACTTTAAGCCTTCAACTGCCAAAGAAGTCAACTTTACCGCATATAACAATTCCCATGTGATCAAACTCAATGTAACAATAGAAATACCAAGCACAGCGCCAATTGCATGGCCAAACCCACTACATTTTTCAAAACCCTAGGGAAAAAAGATTCGAGTCTTTAATCGAGAGAATCGACGCACCTTGGTTGAGCAATTTCTGGGCCGTCTCGTTGGGATCCATGTTGGACTCCTTGAGGGCGGCGTAGATGTCGGCATCGGAGTGGTTTCCGACAACCTCCTTCAGCGACAGGATGACCTTCCGGACCTGGGTCGAGGTCTGGCGCTGCTGCTGCTGCTGCTGCTGCTGCTGATGGTGCTGGTTCCCACCGTCGGTTCTCGCGCCGGCCGCCATCGCCCGGTCAATCGAGGTCGAGAACGAGGAACGGACGAGCGAAACCCTAACCCTAAGGTGGAGTGAATCTATAGAAGAACATGAAAGGTAGGGGAAAGGATTTGGAGAGGAAGAGCGTTTTGGGTGAAAACGAGGGTTTTGGGAGAGAAGAGAAAGAAGAGTATTTGAGAAATTTATACGGGTATTCCCGTAAGGACGGAATGACGGTAATACCCCTGACTGATGAACTGGAGAACAAACTTTGCTAGCGGTTCGGTAATGTGGTAAACCGGACCGGTTATCAAACTTTGGTTCCTACCTCCCCGGTTCAGTGTTATGTTTTCGTCCTCGACTAATCCATGCATCTTTATTCATAGATATTTGGAAATACTATAATAATGCGTCAAATAAATTGTTTTATTTGGTTGGATGGCGTCCGTGGGTTGGGACCTAATGGTAACAATGGACCCTGACGTAGAAGACGCAAGTTCGAATCCATCCTTGACATTTGAAGTCGGAGAAAAAGACACATCAAAAAAGAGCAATGCTATGCCTACAACCAAATTCTTACAACCCCTTTACTCCCGCCACGTGTCGGGTTTCGATTGGAGGAGAGGAGTAAGTGGTGGGGTCGGGTGGAGCCCATTTAGCAGGGGGGTGTGAGGGGTGGTGGGATCCGGTGGGACCCATGTGTAAGGGATTGGTGAGTGAGGTTGTAAAAAGGTTGTAAGAATTTGGTAGTAAACTTAGCATTATGCATTATTTGTTCGCGAAGTGAGCCGAAGTGAAAAGGGTAAAGTCGATTTTTTTTTTTTATACTTTTTTTGTTTGGATTGATTTAAAAAATGGATCTTAAAGGATACAAATTTATGAATCGTATTTTAATTTTTTTTAAGAAATAAAGTTTAAGTTTGACAAAGTTATTCTTTTTTTTTTTACAGAATAATTTATTTTTAATTACATAATAACATGTATGATAACAATAATTGTTATTATTAATTACTAGTTACTATTTACTATTCCATCATAATAAATATCTATTCTACCATATAATAGGAAAACTTAGATGGTGAAACTTTTGAATTCCGAAAATACCCTTACATATTTATACTAATTAAAAATAGTTCATTAATTTTAATAAGGACAACTTAGTAATTAGGAAGACTACCCTTTGGTCTTTCTAAAGAGTCTTCCTAAACTAATTAAGAAATGTTAAAATACGTGCAAGGCACGTGCACATATGCTAGTTATAATAATAAGTATTTTGGGAAAAAAAACATTAATACATTGAAACTACTAGGGGAGAGTACTGAGTAGGACTTACAAAATCAAAAAAAATTACCCATTGAAAAAATTATCTTTTTAGCTTCTCTTTGCTTGCCTATCTGGTTTGGTTCAATCATTGATTACGTTAAAATCTTGGAAGATTTACTCATCCTGTTAAGAAAAGAAGAAATTAAAGACAATTTGAAAATATTTAAATATAATAAAAGAAAGAGAGAAGATAACTAAATCATCTACCCCCTATTTTGGTATCAGAGCTCATAGAACAGATCCAACGGACCTTCATAAGTATCATAATTTAGAAGCAGAAATACATTCTACTAGGAAAATAGTTATAAGTATAGAACAGTTATTAAAAGAAATAGATAAAAAGCTAGACTACATTAAGGCTCAAAACTAAGATAAACTAGAAAGAATTTCAAGACTTGAAAACCTACCTAGTCAAAAGGAAGTAATAGATTTAAAAAATACCTTAGACAAGACACCAAAAACCATTAACATAGAAGAGGAGCTGACAAACATAACTAAACAGGTAAATACTTTAACATTAAATCCTACTGGAAAAGAAGTAATAACAAGAAAACCTCTTTCATTCAAATTTCCAAATCAAAAGCCTTAATGAGTAACTCAGGATCTACTAGCCGAAATAGGCCAATACTAGATATCCTACTAAGAAAGAATAGAAATTCTTATGACCTACAGTTAGAAGAACTAATTGATCCAGAGCAAGATTACGATAAGTTTCAAAAAGAAGGATTAAACATTTTAAATCCTAGAACTCTATATCAAGCAAAAAGATTTGAAGCTAGAACAGAAATTTTTTTAAACATATAAGAGAACAGGCTATAAGTTGTTTAGGAAATCAAAGTATCAATTTACCTTTACTAAGTAAAGAAGGTACTAATGAATTAAAAAATTATGTTATAAACTTGTGCACTTAGGATTAATAGTTATAGGTATAAAAGGTTTGATGAGAAAAAACCTAGGATGTAAGACTTTAGTCACTATATATGATAAAAGATGGAATGACATAGCCAAAGGAATGTTAGCAAGCATATAAGTGGATATGAATAGTAACTCAGGAATCTTTTATTGCAGTCCAGATTTTCTAATAACAATAAAAGATTTCATAAAAAATATTTACGTATGAATACTGTGAAAATCTTATGATATACCTTAGCTTTTTAGGAAGATGTACTATAAACTCAAAAATAAAATATAGAGTACACACTGATGATGTAGTTCATATAATGAGCAGCAAAGGCATTAACATGATTAAACCATTAGACTATGAACCAGAAAGGTTAGCAGGATTAGAATGGAGTCTAGACAAATTTATAGAACCAGTTAAAACTCTAACTCCAAAAGAATCTTTAGTTTATAAAGATCATTGTGGCCATGTAAATTTAAGATTTACAGATTATGTTACCCAAACAAGCCAAGAAAATAATGAAACAGAAGCAGAAATATGATGCAATTATGTTGAAATAGAATATGAATTACTAGAAGAAGACAAGATATTATATCCGAAGGAACTAGAATTGAACAGCATGACAAAACAAGAGTTTTTAGAATTAGAAGAAATCTATTATAGGAATAAGAACATAACAGAAGACCATTTTTTGTATTATGATGAAGTTAAAAATATTAGAATAGAAAGAATTACACAAGAAATAGATACTATTGATGTAGAAACAAATGTTTCAGAGATATCCTATTTAAAAGATCTGACAGAAGAAGAAACTAGCACAGCAACATCTGCTTCTCCCTTCCATAAAACTGTTCCGTTAGCACCCATCCATTATAGTGGAGGAAATGTACCTAGAATACCATACACAGAATACAAAGATAAATATAAATATGGTTACAAGTTCATAAATAAAGGTAAAAGACAACCGCTAGAACAACCAGTAAAATTTCAGGCTAAAGGAGAACCACAGATTCTTAATCTACCAGCTCATGACCCCCAAAGTTGGTCTAATGTAATTGATGTATGGAAATATACTTGGTAGGAGAATACTATAGATCATCATATAATATGGAACCAGAAGAAATGTTTAGATATTTAGAAACATATTTAGGAGAAAGTATAAGAGCAATGTGGGAAGCTTTTAAAAGCACACAGGTAACAGAATATAATCAACTAATAGCTTTAGGAGAAAACCTATATAATTTTGTAAATAAAATCCATAGCCTTGCTACGGGAGAAGATCCAAATTCAGGACATATTGGTATACAAAAAGATGCAATAAGACAACTAGAATAGTTGAGTATATACAAATGGAAGTATATCAAACAATTTTTTAATGATTATTTCTACTATACTTGCATATCTGGTAATGCTTTCAATCAAGACTTAGGAGATAAACTATTTAGAAAACTTCCAGGAGCTCTAGGAATAGAAATAGCTGAAAAATGGAAAGAAGAACCAGGTATAAAAGAAAAGCCTAAACATCCTTGGACTATTGGACAGAGAATACAACATATCATAAAAATATTAAAAAAAAATGCACAAAAATACAAATACAAAAACAATTAAAACATTCAGATTATGGATTTTGTAAAGAGATATACATTGCCCAAACTTATGGAGCTAGTGACAGACAGAATAGAGAATATAAAAATAAAAATAATAATAAAGGATATTACTCAAAGAAGAAATATTATCTTAGAAAATCTAACAGAAAGAAACCTTATTTGGATCCAAATAAACATGTTAGAAAGTTTAAACCCAATAGACTATATAAAAATAAACTTGAGTGCTTCACTTGTGGAAGTCAGGAACATTTGAGTAGAACTTGCCATAAAAGAATAAATAAACATGACAGAAATAGTACATTAGTAGAATGCACTAATGAAGATCTAATTAATATAGATGAAAGTGTTTCTGATACAGAATCCATTTATTCTATTATATCTTTAGAAGACCAATCATTAAGAGAGAAAAAAAAAGATAATGATATAAAAGACGAAGAATTTATAAATAGCTTTGGACATAATACCGAAGAATGGTTTGAAGATTTAGAATAATTTGATTTAGTAGAAATTGCCTCTAGCAGCTCAGATGACTGTATACATGAATGGAAGTAAATATCGGAACTGACAGTATATCTTGCTACCAGTATAAATGGTATCCTAGTAAAGATAGAAGGGCTAAATGTAAGAAATGTTACATAGAAGGGTGTATTAAATGTATAGAAAAAACTCAAACCATAGAAAAATTACTTAAAAGCTTTCAAGAATGCGGAACTGAAGAATTTAAAATATTAAAAAAGCGAGTAGAAAACCTAGAAGATGAATTAAGACTAGTAAATAACAAAATAGAGATAATAGAACAACAAAAGGTAAATAGTAAAGAAAAACAAATACAGATTACACAAACTCAAAACTGTGTCCAAATATGTAATTCCGAAAATTTAAAAATCTTAAAAGTTAAAAAAAGATTATCAGTTAAGATGCCTAGGATTAGTAGATACTGGATGCAGCAATTGTATTATAAACGAAGACATAATTCCACAAAGATATATTGTTAAAGCCTCCAAACCAGTTAGTGCTCAACAAATGGATGGTGGGCTACATTTGTATGATAGCCTATTAATCCCCGGAAGTAAAATCAGTTTTGAGACTAATTGCGGACAAAGTATTGAATACTCTCTTCCTGCTGATAGTACTTGGGTAAGACCACTAAAGCTTAGGATAGACCTTGTTTTAGGATTACGTTTCTTACTAAAAGACAATGGAAGTATACTAATAAGCAAGCAAAGATTATTTACAACTACAAAAATATACCTTGTTTATCCCAGTTTTTCTAAATGACGAGCCTACTATGACAAAACTAATAGAAGAACCTAAAATAGAGGAATATAAGTGTAAAAGAAAAAGAGAGTGTCAACTAGAAGAACAAGAAATAACATCTGAAGAAGAAGAAATAGAATATAATAACTATGAAATAAGTTCAGAATTTTTACATCTTGAAAAATTTTATTATACATTAGTAAGTGAGCAAGATATTGAACAATTGATGCATAAGTTAGAAAAATTAGAAATAATAGGAGAAAGTATATTAAAATACTGAAAAAAAGATAAAATACTTTGTAAAGTAGATATAATAAATCCTAATTATACGATTAGAACAGCAAAAATTAACGCTACAAATCAAGACGAAGAAGATTTTAGAGAACATATTAATGAATTATTAAAATTAGGGATAATTAGAAAATCTGAGAGTCCTCGCAGATCTGCAGCCTTTATTGTAAGAAATTATAGTGAAATAGTACGAAAAAAAAGTAGAATGATAATAAATTATAAACGACTTAATGACAACACTAGAGATGATCGGTATACCATACCCGATAAAACCCAGCTAATTAATAAAATACAAAACTGCAAAATATTTAGTAAATCTGATCTAAAATCGGGATTTTGGCAAATAAGAATGCATCCAGAAAGCGTAGAATGAACTGCTTTTACTTGTCCAGATGGACATTTTGAATGGCTTGTAATGCCTTTTGGTTTAAAAACTGCACCTCCTATTTTTCAAAGAAAGATGGACGATATTTTTCTAAAACATAAAAATTTTGTAATTGCATACATAGATGATATTTTAGTTTTTAGTAAAAATAGACAAGAACATAAAGGACATCTACAAATCATCATTTCAGAATTCATAAATCACGGATTAATAATTAGTAAAAAGAAAATTCATCTATTTAAACCTCAGATAGAATTTTTTAGAGTTATTATTGGGGAGTTATTATTGGAGAAGGAAAAATTAGACTTCAACCCCATATAGCTCAAAAGGCCCTCGAGTTTTCAGACAAGTTAGAAAACCTAAAAGAAATACAACAATTTCTAGGTCTAGTAAACTATGCTAGATCATTTATAAAGGACTTAGGAAAAATTGCTGGTCCTTTATATGCTAAAACCTCTCAAACGGGACAGAAATATTTTAATCGTGAAGACATTAAGATAGTAAGAGAAATAAAAGAACTTATAAAAAGGTTACCCGAGCTATAATTACCCCTGGATACAGATTACTTAATTATAGAAACAAATGGAAGTAATCTTGGTTGGGGAGCTGTTCTTTTGGCTAAACCAAATAAATATTCAGATAAAAATACAGAAAAAATATGCAGATATGCCAGTGGAAGATATAAAGAAAAATAAAATGTTAGCAGTATAGAAGCTGAACTATTAGCAATCTCTTATGCTTTAGACAGCTTTGAGTTATTTATAATATCAAAGAAAGAAATCACCATTAGAACAGATTGTGAGGCAATAGTTGCTTTTCATAATAAGATGAAAATATCTTTGTGGAATTATGCCTTCGTTTATAATGCAATTGCTGCATCCAGTATCTACTAATCCTAGGCATCTTATCTGATAATATTTTATTCTTACTAGACATTTAACTTTTAAGATTTTTAAATTTTCGGAATTACATATTTGGACACAGTTTTGAGTTTGTGTAATCTGTATTTGTTTTTTTACTATTTACCTTTTGCTGTTCTATTATCTCTATTTTGTTATTTACTAGTCTTAATTCATCTTCTAGGTTTTCTACTCGCTTTTTTAATATTTTAAATTCTTCAGTTCCGCATTCTTGAAAGTTTTTAAGTAATTTTTTTATGGTTTGAGTTTTTTCTATACATTTAATACACCCTTCTATGTAACATTTCTTACATTTAGCCCTTCTATCTTTACTAGGATACCATTTGCACTGGTAGCAAGATATACTGTCAGTTCCAATATTTACTTCCCATTCATGTATACAGTCATCTGAGCTGCTAGAGGCAATTTCTACTAAATCAAATTTTTCTAAATCTTCAAACCATTCTTCGGTATTATGTCCAAAGCTATTTATAAATTTTTCGTCTTTTATATCATTATCGTTTCTTTCTCTTAATGATTGGTTTTCTAAAGATATAATAGAATAAATGGATTCTGTATCAGAAACAGTTTCATTTATATTGATTAGATCTTCATTAGTGCATTCTACTAATGTACTATTTCTGTCATGTTTATTTATTCTTTTATGGCAAGTTCTGCTCAAATGTTCCTGGCTTCCACAAGTGAAGCATTCAAGTTTATTTTTATATAGTCTATTGTGTTTAAACTTTCTAACATGTTTATTTGGATCCAAATAAGATTTCTTTCTGTTAGATTTTATAAGATAATATTTCTTCTTTGAGTAATATCCTTTATTATTATTTTTATTCTTATATTCTCTATTCTGTCTGTCACTAGCTCCATAAGTTTGGGCAATGTATATCTCTTTACAAAATCCATAATCTGAATGTTTTAATTGTTTTTGTATTTGTATTTCTGTACATTTTTCTTTTAATATTTTTATGATATGTTGTATTCTCTGTCCAATAGTCCAATGATGTTGAGGCTTTTCTTTTATACCTGGTTCTTCTTTCCATTTTTCAGCTATTTCTATTCCTAGAGCTCCTGGAAGTTTTCTAAATAGTTTATCTTCTAAGTCTTGATTGAAAGCATTACCAGATATGCAAGTATAGTAGAAATAATCATTCAAAAATTGTTTGATATACTTCCATTTGTATATACTCAACTGTACTAGTTGTCTTATTGCATCTTTTTGTATACCAATATGTCCTGAATTTGGATCTTCTCCCGTAGCAAGGCTATGGATTTTATTTACAAAATTATATAGGTTTTCTCCTAAAGCTATTAGTTGATTATATTCTGTTACCTGTGTGCTTTTAAAAGCTTCCCACATTGCTCTTATACTTTCTCCTAAATATGTTTCTAAATATCTAAACATTTCTTCTGGTTCCATATTATATGATGATCTATAGCATTCTCCTACCAAAGTATATTTCCATACATCAATTACATTAGACCAACTTTGGGGGGCATGAGCTGGTAGATTAAGAATATGTGGTTCTCCTTTAGCCTGAAATTTTACTGGTTGTTCTAGCGGTTGTCTTTTACCTTTATTTATGAACTTGTAACCATATTTATATTTATCTTTGTATTCTGTGTATGGTATTCTAGGTACATTTCCTCCACTATAATGGATGGGTGCTAACGGAACAGTTTTATGGAAGTGAGAAGTAGATGTTGCTGTGCTAGTTTCTTCTTCTGTCAGATCTTTTAAATATGATATCTCTGAAACATTTGTTTCTATATCAATAGTATCTGTTTCTTGTGTAATTTTTCCTATTCTAATATTTTTAACTTCATCATAATACAAAAATTGGTCTTCTGTTATGGTCTTATTCCTATAATGGATTTCTTCTAATTCTAAAAGCTCTTGTTTTGTCATGCTGTTCAATTCTAGTTCCTTCGGATATAATATCTTGTCTTCTTCTAGTAATTTATATTTTATTTCTACATAATTGCATCCTATTTCTGCTTCTGTTTCATTATTTTCTTGGCTTGTTTGGGTAACATAATCTGTAAATCTTAAATTTACATGGCCACAATGATCTTTATAAACTAAAGATTCTTTTGGAGTTAGAGTTTTAACTGGTTCTATAAATTTGTCTAGACTTCATTCTAATCCTGCTAACCTTTCTGGTTCATAGTCTAATGGTTTAATCATTTTGATGCCTTTCCTGCTCATTATCTTAACTACATCATCAGTGTGTACTCTATATTTTATTTTTGAGTTTATAGTACATCTTCCTAAAAATCCAAGGTATATCATAAGATTTTCACCAGTATGTACTTCTTCGTAACCTTTTGTTTGTATTCCTACGTAAATATTTTTTATGAAATCTTTTTGTTATTAGAAAATCTGGACTGCAATAAAAGATTTCCGAGTTACTATTCATATCCACTTCTATGCTTGCTAACATTCCTTTGGCTATGTCATTCCATCTTTTATCATATATAGTGACTAAAGTCTTACATCCTAGGTTTTTTCTCATCAAACCTTTTATACCTATAACTATTAATCCTAAGTGCACAAGTTTATAAGCAGAATTTTTTAATTCATTAGTACCTTCTTTACTTAGTAAAGGTAAATTGATACTTTGATTTCCTAAACAACTTATAGCCTGTTCTCTTATATGTTTAAAAAATTCTGTTCTAGCTTCAAATCTTTTTGCTTGATATAGAGTTCTAGGATTTAAAATGTTTAATCCTTCTTTTTGAAACTTATCGTAATCTTGCTCTGGATCAATTAGTTCTTCTAACTGTAAGTCATAAGGATTTCTATTCTTTCTTAGTAGGATATCTAGTATTGGCCTATTTCGGCTAGTAGATCATGAGTCACTCATTAAGGCTTTTGATTTGAAAATTTGAATGAAAGAAGTTTTCTTGTTATTATTTTTTTTCCAGTAGGATTTAATGTTAAAATATTTACCTTTTTAGTTATGTTTGTCAGCTCCTCTTCTATGTTAATGGTTTTTTGTGTTTTGCCTAAGGTATTTTTTAAATCTATTACTTCCTTTTGACTAGGTAGGTTTTCAAGTCTTAATATTCTTTCTAGTTTATCTTGGTTTTGAGCCTTAATGTAGTCTAGCTTTTTATCTATTTCTTTTAATAACTGTTCTATACTTATAACTATTTTCTTAGTAGAATGTATTTCTGCTTCTAAATTATGATACTTATGAAGGTCCGTTGGATCTGTTCTATGAGCTTTGATACCAAAATAGGGGGGTAGATGATTTAGTTATCTTCTCTCTTTCTTTTATTAGATTTAAATATTTTCAAATTGTCTTTAATTTCTTCTTTTCTTAACAGGATGAGTAAATCTTCCAAGTTTTTAACGTAATCAATGATTGAACCAAACCAGATAGGCAAGCAAAGAGAAGCTAAAAAGATAATTTTTTCAATGGGTAAAATTTTTTGATTTTGTAAGTCCTACTCAGTACTCTCCCCTAGTAGTTTCAATGTATTAATATTTTTTCCCCTATATATATATATATATATATATATATATATATATATATATATATATATATATATATATATATATATATATATATATTATCCAGCCATTGAAGACATGATAAATTTAGCCTAGTACTATCTTCTTTTCAGACGAGACTTACTTTCCTCTCATGGGCAAACTAGACCACCTAATAGGTCGAAATTCCTTCAGAGTCACTCGTAAGTTAATTAAATAAATACCAGACTATGTTATTATATCATGCAACAAATTGAAGATGGGTAATAAATATGAATTTTTTTATAAACGAGTAACGATATGAAAATTCATACAAACTTTATAACAATATGAAGATTCATAAGAACTATAATTTACATAGTGGGAAAAAACAGATAATACATGACTAGGGGATTTCCCTTTCGGGAATCCCTTTTAATTACAAGCCAAAGATAAAAAAACTTACATATAGTGATTAAGCTGGTAGGCAGATTTATACAACACAGTACGAGAAGGAGAACTTGATCGCCGAAAATATTTGCTAGGAGTTCGTGGAGGTGGTTCCAGAGTTCTGACCCTATGCAAGCAAGAGGACCCCCATTTATAGAATTTTTTGGGCAGCAGAAAGACAACAAATGTCCATCAAAGTTCAATCATGTGAGGGTAAAATGGTCATTGCTTAAAACAAACAGGTGGACGGATAGAAATTAAAGAGGAGACAACAAAGAGGGTGAGTCACAAGGCTTCATTAAGAAGAAAGTGGTGAGTCAGGGAACAAGACAAAGGAGTGAGTAGAGAAAAGTATCCATGAAAGATTTTTTGGTCTGGAGAATAGTAAAAGACAAAGGAGATGTGATGATTAAAGTAGTCAACAGATAGTGTCTAAGTTGTGTTATGCTATGCTGTCAAAGGACATGGGTGACATATCACCATCAGGGGTCAATTCAGCAGTGGGGCTAGAGTCTTCTCCAGAAACAGTGATATCCTTTACTGGGAGAGTCGGCCTGGCTTTCTTCTTATCTTCTTCCATAAAAAATTCTTTCATTCCGCTCTCGATTGCTCTGGATACTTCTTCCATCATATTCTTTGACTTTATCTTTTTCCTTCTAGCAATTTTTACTTTTGTAGGAGCTTTTTCGTCTGATCTATGTCTTCCTTGGACCTCGTCTAAAATCTTCTAAAGCCTGTCAATATCTTTTTCGTGGGATTCTTTATATTCTAGAAATCTCTGACGAATTTTTTCTTGATTATTGTATTCATTGGTCATAACCTGCTTGTCTCGGCTTTTGGGCAAAGCCGCAGCCATTAACGGATTTGATATGTCTTTACAGGCTACCATTTGAACCGGACTAGCTGCTGGGATTGTGGATCCAGCAGAATCCGCAACTTGGCTTTTAGGCAAAGCCACAGCCATCAACGGACTTTATATGTCTTTACCGGTTGCTATTTGAACCGGACTAGCTGCTGGTAAAATAGACCCAATAGAATCTCTTATTACATTCAGAGGAGAATGTAAATCCATCTCATCCTTTTTATTTAAGACCAAAGAATAGGTCTGCTTTGGTGGAAACTTATTTTGAAAATCTTTTCTTTCTAGGTCTGCTACTTTTTTAATCAGCTGCTGCTTCTCTCTGACTAGAACTTGTATATTTTCATTTAACCTCTTAACAGTTTTAGAGAGTACCTCGCAATGATCACAAAACAAAATCTTCTCATTAGTATCATGTATAATAGAAAATTCAAGAGGCTTGTCTTGTATACTTCTCAGAGATGGAGAAACAAAATAATTTGTTCGAAGATGTTGTCTTGCTAAATCTAATGCTTCTGATAAATAATAAAAACCTTTATAAAGTGGACTAGTAAAATCTTTTATATTTTCAACTACCTCTATCCAGGTATGATAGGCTCCTGGAACTTTTCCTCTAAATACTACATAAAATTTAAAGTTGGTCTTTGTCTGGCTAAATAATTCGGACAATGCATTCATGCTTGCTAGAAAATATCTTTGGTCTTTTTTATGAAAAGAAATCCACAAGTTATCTACCAAGCATTTCTGCTCTTTTGTAAGAGATATATGTGTCTGAGTACTAAAAGAGATATTACTATTTGGAAAAACTAGTAGTTCAATGCTACCAAATCTTAGTCTTTCTTGAAAATAAGAAGTCTGTGCTACCTGATTCTGATTAGAATTATTCTGACTACTACCAAAGTGCTGGAGTAATCTTTGATCAGGAGACTTGTCCATCTGTAACATGAAAGAATCTTGATTAGATAAAACATATTTGTAGTTGCTTTTATTAAAAGTCATTTAAATTTTTTGTATTTTTGGTGTTCTTGGTTTGATGCTTTCTATGCCCACTTCGTTTCCTCGAGAACTCTGATAAATGAGACGACTAAGGATGTCTGCTGCTATATTATTAATTCCTTTAATGTGTTCGAAAGAGATCTGCAAACCAGTATAAAGACAACGATCGATGAAATTAAGCCAACGTCTTCTCGTTGATCTTTTGCTGTCTAAATTCATCTTATTATGAAAAGCAACTATTGCCTCGCAATCTGTTCTAATGATGATTTTTTTCTTTGATATTATAAATAACTCAAAGCTGTCTAAAGCATAAGAGATTGGTAATAGTTCAACGTCTATACTGATAACATTTCCTTTTTCTTTATATCTTCCACTAGCATATCTGCATTTTTTTTCTGTATTTTTATCTGAATATTTATTTGGTTTAGCCAAAAGAACAGCTCCCCAACCAAAATTACTTCCATCTGTTTCTATAATTAAGTAATCTGTATCCAGGGGTAGTTGTAGCTCGGGTAACCTTTTTATAAGTTCTTTTATTTCTCTTACGATCTTAATGTCTTCATGATTAAAATGTTTCTGTCCCGTTTGAGAGGTTTCAGCATATAAAGGACCAGCAATTTTTCCTAAGTCCTTTATAAATGATCTAACATAGTTTACTAGGTCCAGAAACTGTTGAATTTCTTTTAGGTTTTCTAACTTGTCTGGAAACTCAAGGGCCTTTTGAGCTATATGGGGTTGAAGCCTAATTTTTTTCTTCTCCAATAATAACTCCCAAAAATTCTATCTGAGGTTTAAATAGATGAATTTTCTTTTTACTAATTAATAGTCCGTGATTTATGAATTATGAAATGATGATTTGTAGATGTCCTCTATGTTCTTGTCTATTTTTACTAAAAATTAAAATATCATCTATGTATGCAATTACAAAATTTTTATGTTTTAGAAAAATATCGTCCATCTTTCTTTGAAAAATAGGAGGTACAGTTTTTAAACCAAAAGGCATTACAAGCCATTCAAAATGTCCATCTGGACAAGTAAAAGCAGTCCATTCTACGCTTTCTGGATGCATTCTTATTTGCCATAATCCCGATTTTAGATCAAATTTACTAAATATTTTGCAGTTTTGTATTTTATTAATTAGCTGGGTTTTATCGGGTATGGTATACCCATCATCTCTAGTGTTGTCATTAAGTCGTTTATAATTTATTACTATTCTACTTTTTTCTCGTACTATTTCACTATGATTTTTTACAATAAAGGCTGCAGATCTGTGAGGACTCTCAGATTTTCTAATTATCCCTAATTTTAATAATTCATTAATATGTTCTCTAAAATCTTCTTCGTCTTGATTTGTAGCGTTAATTTTTGTTGTTCTAATCTTATAATTAGGATTTATTATATCTAGTTTACAAAGTATTTTATCTTTTTCCAGTATTTTAATATATATTTTCCTATTATTTCTAATTTTTCTAACTTATGCATCAATTGTTCAATATCTTGCTCACTTACTTGTATAATAAAAATTTTCAAGATGTAAAAATTCTGAACTTATTTCATAGTTATTACATATGTGTGTGTGCACGTGCGTTGCACGTATTTTTATAGATTATTATTAAAAAATTATTCTAATTATTCTAATCTTTATTAAGACTACTTATGAAGACTAAAAGACAACTATCTTAATTAATCTAAATTTATTATTATATATATCATGCAAGACTATTTAAAAAGACCAAAGGACAACTCTCATAATTACCTATTTGTCCTTATTAACTTTAATGAATAATTTTAATTCATAAACATATGAAAAGGTATATTTGGAATTAAAAGTTTCACGTGAAGCTCAAGGTTTCTCATTATATAGTAGTGTGTGTGTATATATTATGGAATCACCCTATATTTCATTGGTAAGATTAAAATTTAGTGGTTGAGATTAAAAAATGTAGACCCCATCGCATTTAAGTAATATAATCTCAATCATAACCATATATATATATATATATATATATATATATATATATATATATATATATATATATATATATATATATAATTTTAAATTAAGGTTTATCCAAAAAATAATAATAAATATATACGGTGTAAAACTAAATAATATTGTGGCGACATAAAAAACGAACAGAAAAGAAACAAAGCAAAGCTCTATTTATTAATTTTCCTTTCCTTCAATTTTTGTCTCGCTTTTTCCTTTGTTTTCTTCATTCCCAAACGGCCCTTCATTTTTCATGCTTATGATTGTGCATTCCCCATCTCTTGATCGTATTTGTTAAGTATTTGTAAGTGGCAGGCGGATGGGGTGAGCATTATTCGATTTGAACGAAAAGCAAATCGAACCAAACCGAATAAAAGTTTCAGTTTGGTTTGAAAAAAAGAAGTTCAGTTCCAGTTTTGAATTTAATAAACTTTCTTATTCGATTTCGATTTCGGTTTCAGTCCATAACTGAAAATCGAATAAGACTTTTGAAATTATATAAATACCCGCAATTTTATGCATATTTTTTTGATAAAAAATGTATATATTTGAAAACAATAATTCTATCTATATGTTCTGAAGTCCAAATTTGATAATTTAACAATTAGTCCAATTTTATTTTACACTTTGAAACAGAACAAATGTGTGTATAAAAATTATAACTTTTAATATAATTTAACCTCGATCACAACTTTGGGAGTTACCCATTAAATAATATAAATAGTCCAACCGAACAAACCAAATCGATTATTCGGTTCGGTTTGATTATGGTTTTGGCTAATTTTTGTTCGGTTTCGATTTTAAATTTTTATAATTTCGGTTTTGACTATTTATATTCGTTGAAATCGAATAAAACCAAATGCTCACACCCTATTAGAGCGACCCCATTTTCTATATCATTTGATTAACACCACCCCCATCATCAACATCACTATCCCCCTCTCTCTCTCTCTCTCTCTCTCTCTCTCTCTCTCTCTCTCTCTCTCCATTTCAACATAAAAGAACAATAAGAAGAGGGTCTTCTCGTTTTCAATGTTGTCGCTCCTCCCTCTCCCCCCTCTAGCTACTCTTCCTTGAGGACCTCCTCCTTGACGCAACCGACTCCGAGCACCTCTTCCTCGACGCGGCCGACTTCGACTTCATCGACGCCAAACGGCTACGTCGACTTTGGTGTCCAACGCCACCATCATTGCCATCATCACCACCTCTCTTTATCTCCATATTCCTCCTCGAGATCTAGCATCCACTCCTCTTTCTGTCTCTCTCTCTCTCATTGTGTTCCGGATATCTGTTAGCTATTGCTCAGTTGGCTGAGAGCAAAAGCTCAACCCCAAGCCTTATTTTAGTCCCACATCGGCTGGACAAGTAGAAAGAAGTGGGTATATATTACTACTCCCTCTATTGCTTCATTAAAAGTTGTGTGTGGGAGCTTCATGGGCCACACGCGCGCGCCGCTTTACTATTAACGAATAAAATAAAAAAAACAACTTGCTTTATTCTGTTTACATACTTTGTTACTAGCGAAATATTTATTCTGATCATATATTTATTCTGCCTTGTGAAAGACAACAAGTTCAAATCATATTTATTCTGTAAAAGACAACAAGTTGAAAACATATTTTCTTTTACTGTCTATACAAACTTGTAAAAGACAACAAGTTTAATCCACTTGCTTAAATATTTATTCTGTTTCACATATTTTTGTTTACATATTTTTTTTTTCTTTCTGCTTTGAAAACAATTGCTTTGAATAAAAAAGGAGAAAAAAAAAGGAAAAAAGAAAAAGGAAAGCATAATCCACTTGCTTTCAAAGCTTCTGTCGAAAACATATCAATTCAATAGTATTTGTTTCTAATTTAATATTGTTTTAAGAACTTTAAAATTTTGTCTCTCATTTAATATTATCTGTTGCAATTTAGAAAAGTCACTATTCACAAAATTAGTTGCTTGATACGCACAACACTGCTACACACTGCTAAATAAACTTTTGTCTTACTGTAGCAAATTGTGTTAGCAACCCTTTGCCATTTGCTAAACAAATTTCTTAGCAAATTTTGTCAGTCATTTAATATTATTTGTTACCTAATTAATATTAGTTGCTCACTACCAACAAGTTACTTGTTAAATGTCAAAGTTTTGTCACACTAGCAACAAATTGTCGTTATTAGATAAATTGACACCTTAGATAAACATTACTGTGCTAGTACATTTTTGTCAATACTAGTTTTCTTTACTCAATATTTCTATTTTGGCTAAAACAAACAATTAATTGATTTAGTAAAATTCCTTTAATTTTAAAGTTCTAAAGTAGAGATTTGTTTGGAAAAAAGCCGAAAGGGCCCTTCTGTCAACAAGACGATAAATCGTCTAAGCGACCGGTACTTAAGTGTTCCTAGTGAACCTCCGCTTGCTGGGATCCGGCCCCTACAGCTAACCCAACCTTATCAAAACTTGAAAAACTAAAATTTTGAAGGTAGATTACTAAAATAATTTTAATTGTTAATTTTAGCTTTAAATCATGAGTAAATAATTTCTACAGCTTTTTGGAATCATATTCTCAAGTTCTATAGAGACTTAGAACAGAAAACTAATTAGGTTAAAGTCCATAGCTGGATCTAACTCCAAAGCTAAGGTAAACCCTATAAAAATTCATGGCAAACCCAAGCCTAATCTCCAAGGAGACCTCCTTCAAAGGGGAAGGCTATAACAAGCCAAAAGCTAACATGATTCTGAATGGTTCTTCTAGCTCCTTCAGGTCTGTATCAACCTATAATAAATATTTCTTACCATTTTGATGATTGGTGGTTGGATTCTGGAGCAAATGTTCATGTTTCCTTTGATCGCTCTAGTTTTTCAAACTATCAGGAATCGGTGGAGGAGGTGTGACCCTAGGAGATGGCTCAACGACACAGATTGTAGGAAGAGGAAGAATAGACCTGAAGATGACATCGAATTTTTTTTACCTCTCTATGATGTGCTTCATGTGCCATCAGTTAGGAGAAACCTAGTTAGTGGATCTCTACTTATAGTCTCAGGATATAAGATTGTAATGGAGGCTAATAAAGTAGTTTTCTAAGAATGAACCTTTTGTGGAAAAAGGATTTGTAAAAGATGGACTCTTTATTTTAAGTACTATGAATACAATTTCAAATCCTTCTTTGGTTGTTTCTAATATTGAATCTTCAAATGTTTGGCATGGCAGATTAGATCATGTAAATTTAGGATCTATTAAAAGGATTATGAACTTAGACCTTATCCCTAAGATTCCTATAGTCGATGAACACAAATGTGAGATCTGTGTTCAATCAAAACACACTAGATTACATTTCAAATCATGGATTTCAAACTCCTAGAACTTATCCATAGTGACGTTTGTGATTCCAATAGGGTTTTGACCCGATGTGGTAGTAAATACTTTGTTACTTTTATAGATGACCATTCAAAGTATTGTTACACCTACCTTCTTATGACCAAAGATGAAGTTTTAGACAGATTCAAGGTCTATAAATCTGAAGCTGAGAACCAGTTAGATAGAAAGATTAAGATTCTTAGATCATATCATGGTAGAGAGTATACCTCAAATGAAATGAATAACTTCTGTGAAAAACATATAATTATTCTTGAGGTAACTGCTCCTTACTCATCACAGTCCAACGGAGTTGCTGAGAGAAAGAATCACACTCTGTTAGACATGGTAAATGTCAAGCTTCTCAGCTCAGGTGCCCCTGATAATCTTTGGAGAGAGCCCTATTGTCAGCCTGTTATATCATTAATAGAATACCCAGTAAGACTAATGATAAGACACCATATGAGTTATGGAAAGGTCGAACCCCTAGGATTAATTACCTCAAAGTTTGGGGATGTCTAGCTAAGGGAGGAATTTCTGAACCCAAAAAGAGGAAGATAGGACCTAAGACTGTATATGATGTATTCATAGGATATGCCCTAGATAGTAATGCCAATAGATTTCTTGTAACCCATTCTGAAGTAAATAAAATCTCTAATAACACAATTATTGAAGCTAGAGATGCAGTTTACTTTGAGAGAACCCCTTCATCTTCTTCTAATCCTTCTCTTACTCCATCTACTAGTTTTTATAATCAAATACCTAGTTCTCAACCTGAACAAGTTATAGAACCTAGAAGGAGTAAAAGAGAAATGATTGAAAAGAACTTAGGAGAAGGATTCTTCACATTTTTGATAGAGGGTGATCCCTCAACTTATGAAGAAGCCATATCCTCTCCTGATGCCCCTTTCTGGAAAGAAGCTATTAACAATGAGTACAACTCCATCATGGAGAACAATACTTGGTTTTTAACAGACCTTCCTTTAGGTAGCAAACCCATAGGTTGTAAGTGGATTTTCAAAAAGAAACTTAGAGCCGATGGTACCATAGAGAAATATAAGGCTAGATTAGTAGCCAAAGATTTTACCCAGAAAAAGGGATTAGATTATTTTGATACCTATTCTCCTGTTGCTAGAATTTCTTCTATTAGAACCCTCCTAGCCTTAGCTTCCATTCATGACTTGATGATCCATCAAATGAATGTAAAGATAGCATTTCTAAATAGAGATTTAGAGGAAGAAATTTATATAGAGCAACCTGAAGGTTTTATTGCTAAAAGCCAAGAAAACAAGGTTTGTAGATTAGTAAAATCTCTTTATGGCCTAAAGCAATCTCCCAAGCAATGGCACAACAAATTTGACAAAGTCGTTATAGAGTTTGATTTTGTACCAAATGAATATAACAAATGTTTGTATTCTAAAAATACAAATAAAAGTTGTGTTATTTTATGCTTGTATGTTGAAGAAATCCTTATTCTAGGATCTTCACTGGAACTGATAAATAACACTAAGAATTATTTATCTAACCAGTTTGACATGTAAGACCTAGGTGAAGCAAACCTGATCCTAGAAATGCAAGTGTCCAAATGCAAAGAAGGTTATACTCTATCCTTAGCACATTCAATTAAAAAAATGCTAAGAAAGTTTGAGTATTTTGATTAGAAACCTGCCCTTAACCCTTATGACAGTAATGTTGTTCTCAAGAAGAACGAAGGATCACGGATAGAACAACATAGATATTCACAAATGATTGGGTCCCTTATGTACATAACAAATAGGACTAGACCTGACATTGCATTTGCTATTGGGAGACAAAGTAGATATACCAGTAACCCAAATCAGACACACTGGACTGCATTAGATAGAGTATTTAGATATCTTACGGGTACTCTAGATTATAAACTTCATTATACTAGACACCCTGATATCATAGAAGGTTACTCCGATGCAAATTGGGTAACTGATTCACATGATGTGAAATCCACTACTGGCTATGTTTTTACCCTAGCAGGAGCTGCAATCTCCTGGGGATCATGTAAACAAAATATCATAGCCAGAAGTACAATGGACTCTGAAATGATAGCTTTGGATACTACATGTACAGAAGCCGAATGGCTGAGAAATCTTATTATGCATATACATGTTTCTGTTCATCCTATTCCTGCAATTTCTATAAACTGTGATAATAAATCTGTTATAGAACTACTAAAGCATGATTCTGTGAATGCTAAGATGAACAGGCACCTGCAGCTGCGCTTCAAGTCAATAAAGAGCCTATTGGGCAAATATGTGATTCTTGACTATATAAAGTCAGAAAAGAACCTTGCAGACCACTTGACGAAGGGTCTGTCTAGGACTTTGATTCTAGAATCATCGAGGGGGATGGGGTTAAGCCCATAGTATAGTCACCAGCAGTGGCAACCCAACCGAGTCTGACTGGAGATCCCAAGAAGCCGGTTCAATGGGTAGAAACAAGCTGGACTAGGTGACTATTATGGAACACAGACCTGAGATTAAATTCTCTTTAAAATAAAAGTCCAAGAGGCTGTACATGTGTACATTCATACCCCATCCCTATGGTGACAGTGTTCCTTTTGTGATATGGATAGGTTGAGTTAAAACTCTTAATAAGTCCAAGCATAATATGCAGGGTTGATTCCTATCATCAACCCTTAAGTACTTACCTATATGAGAGGTC
Source organism: Iris pallida (assembly GCA_029216955.1). Taxonomy (NCBI): domain Eukaryota; kingdom Viridiplantae; phylum Streptophyta; class Magnoliopsida; order Asparagales; family Iridaceae; genus Iris; species Iris pallida. The sequence continues at coordinate 6,549,008 of JANAVB010002198.1, forward strand.
GTGAGGACCGCGACTATAGGACAGGGCGATCCTAGACAACTCTCATGAATGTGTAAAAGTGCGCATGGTCAACCAAACGCGCCACCCGATAGATCCAAGTACCTCTAGCGTACTATGTGTGTTATTTTCCAAATCTGGTTCAAGAAGACTGATTCAAGGCGTAGTCCATCAAGCTCTTCTTCAGACAAAGAGAATAGTCACTACGTGAGATTCAAGGATGTAATCCATCTCATTTATGCATAGTATACAACTGTCCAGAAATTCTTTCTCTTCTTTTATCTTTCAGTTCTCTATTACCTTTGAACTTGAGCTTTTGGGGCGGATTGTTAGCTATTGCTCAGTTGGCTGAGAGCAAAAGCTCAACCTCAAGCCTTATTTTAGTCCCACATCGGCTGGACAAGTAGAAAGAAGTGGGTATATATTACTACTCCCTCTATTGCTTCATTAAAAGTTGTGTGTGGGAGCTCCATGGGCCACACGCGCGCGCCGCCGCCCGGCCCGGCTCGGTTCGGTTCGGCGCGCGTAACGGGTGCGGACACGTGCCCACATCTGCGGGCGCCGAATGCCGATCCGATTCCTTCTTCGGGTTCGGGCTGAGACCCTAAAACATTTTTTGCTCCTCTTTAAAATTTTTTGACCGTTACCATTCTTTAATTTTGTAACGTTTGGTACAATTAAAATTGTCCAGGTTCATTGAACCTCATGTTACACGTTTGTTTTGTTGTGTAACGTTTTCTTTTATTATCCTTTAATTTTCTGTCCGTTGGAGAGTACCAAACACCCTATAAATTTTGATCCTTCTCATTCTTTCTAGTACACAGAAAAAAATAATCTTCTCGAAACTCTCTACAATTCTCGTCTCCTTCGTGTTACCACTGTTGTTCTTCATTTCGTTGCTCTGGGCAGAGCTAAGTCAGGATCACTCTCTCCAAGTCGTGTGCGGCAAAGAGATTCCGGTGGAGCGGGGATTTTACCACTAGGAGCGTTCGGATACGGTCTGCACATAGACCCGAGCTAACTCTTAGGGCAGTGCTACGTGCACGACTTCCTCGGAGGCCGGTAACATTTACGTCATTTATTTTGTTTGCAGATTTTAAGTGAAGAAAATTGAAAAAATTCTAACAATATCCACTCAAGGCCAAGAACCACCACCACTTCCGCTTCACTTCGTCATTTTTTTTACCAAATGGATTTGGCACTACTTCTTGTTGGAACTTCCACATGAACCAAACGTGTGAACTAGACTTCTCTGGATCTAAAAAAAAAAAAAAGCCACTTCAAAGCCCAAAATCATCGAACAAACAGCCCTTAAGCGTAAAAAAAATTACATTCTTATTTAGAAAATTGTATAGAAATATCTTAATAATAATAATATAACCGTTGACACGGACAAAAAATTGTTACAGCGCAATAAGAACATTCAAGCTGATGCCATCATACATGTTCTATAATTATTTATATATATTATAATTTGTGAAATATTGTAGAACAATATTATGGGCTAAAATCCAATAACAAAGCCCAGACACAATCATAATTACTGCACGATCATCCATCCCTAGTTGCTTTGAATAGTTTTGTTCTTAAAAAAAAGAAAGATGTCCTTTATAACTATGAGTCAATCATTTATCTTGATCATATATTGGTCTATAAATAGAAATATGCTAGGAAAACATTAAAATTTGATCACATTTTATTGACAACATGATGTAAAAGTATAAACATTGATAATGTGTGTGACAACTTCATTAATATTATCAATACATACGTTATCACATCATGTAGTCGGAAAACTATGGTCAAATTTTTATGTCTCCTTGACATTGTTGATTGATTTAACGTGAACATTGGAGGAGTTCAACAGAGGAACTCTTATTCAACCCCTACTATCTATACTAATATATAAATCAAATAGCATGATACCGATATGTTATTTAGTACAACATTAACTCACTAAAAATATATTATTTAGGAATAAATATGTCATTTACTCTAAAAGGTTTAATGGGACAAGTTAGAAATCCCCTCAGTTAATTATCAGCTAGATATTTCTCTCTCTAGTTACTTAGAGAGAGTTTTTTTTTTTTTTTTACTTACTATATCTTAAGTTTAAGATCAACTCTAGAAAAAAAAAAAGCAACTTTTTATAACCGGTGCTACAAAGAATAATGAATGATCTACATCAAGATTTGAAGGTTTAGTTCTAATCATTCATGAACGTTATATTTTCAATAGTTCCTTGAAAACAAAAATAAAAATATTGCTGGTATTTGAATTCGACCAGGCTCATCTGTTTATATCACCTCTTCTATTACTTTTTAGTAAAATTATGATATTTCTATGATTGGTTCAAAAAAGGATTTGGTTTTTCTGGAAGATTTTGAAGCCGTTCTTTTAATTTCTTTCTTGACAGTTTGATTCATAAGAATATTTTATGCTATTTTCTAATCTTTTGTAATTTTGTTCGTACTATTTTTAATAAATATAATTTTGCTATGTTTTAATTTTTGCTTGACCTTTTTTGTTATGTTATTCTTTTACTGGAAATTCTACACGTAATGTGTATGCTACGACCCCTTGTGAGTTGTGATGAAGTTGCAATAGGGCATCAAACATTTTATAATTAAAAGTTAAGTGATTTGGACACCAAGCACTAAAAAATAATATAGTAAAGGAAAAAAAAATAACAAATTAATAATTGAATAACAATAATGGAGAAAGCCTATGCTAATCACATTCCTAATACTAATAGGGAGAGAGAGTAGTGTTTTGGATTCCTACAACCCATTTTCCGTGTTTCACGAGAGATTGGCCACCCAAAAAAATTGTTCATATTTTACACCAAACGATAAATTGTCTACATGTAATTAGAATTTCAAGATGATTCAATGAACAACATTTTCAGACTCATTATGGCATAACCAATTGCAAAGTATCTCCTTGTTTTGATGGATAGTTCATTGTGGATGATGGTGTTGGATTGTATTTGGTTTCCGTACGAGAGCTCAAAAGTTGTGACAATGGTGTTAGTAATTTAGTCGCATATCAAATAGGAGGTAGAATTATGAAATGTAGATAATTAAAATTAGTCCTGAGAATTATCTTTTAAGATATATGGATCCAATTCAATATCGCACCTCATGCGTCAACTCCGTTTCGCGTCACACTACGTTTCCAACAAAGTGGTATCAGAGAGACTGGTTTGGATATACGGGCTCTCTTCTCAAAGGTGAATTTGACACGAACAAAAGGTAGCAGGGGTGCTAAAGTTATTCGGCTAGCGAAAAGAGGAATTAACATAACCCTTTTTATTGTTGAAAAAATGACTCGGAGAATTAACATAATCCTTTTGTTGGGAAAGAAGCGCGAAAACTTTTTTCCAAACTAGAGAGTACCTGCGAGAGAACCTAGCAATACAACGCACGAACCAAACACCAAACACAATCCACGCAGACACAAAAATTTTTTGACGTGGAAAACCCTTTCGAAAAAAAATCACGGGACGATCAGAGTCCAACCCTGAGAAGCCTTTACTAATGAAATAAAGGAGTACACCCTCTACAAACTTTTCCCGATCCAATACGGATCTCCACAACACTTGGAAGCAATAATAATTGATTACAAGGCTACGAAGAACAAAGACGACGAGTAGAGATTACCCGAACACGATCCTCCTTCGAAAACGGCCTTCAAACCTCCTTCTTCTCTCCGAAAGTTGCAATGACACTCTTGTATCTTTTCTCTCTATTTTCTTCAATGTTGTGTTGTGTTACTCTTGTGATTAGGGTTAAAAAAAATCATATTTAAACACCATAATCCTGCAACAAAATCTGGACCGTAGGATACGATCCAACGATGATTAAATCATCCTAAAATTTGCCTGGGCCTGACGACACAGAGTTCGGCCAGAACTCTGTGTTTTGGTTCCAGAACAGTTCTGGAACCAAGGGGGCAGAGTTCGGCCAGAACTCTGCCTCCCCTGTTCCAGAATGGTCTCTGGTAGCTCCCGAGCCTCTTCTTCGTCTCCGAATGGCCTCGTCACCTCCCCGAGCTTCTCTAACACACAGACGACGCTCGTCGCACTCCGGGATTTTCTCCACATAGGTTGGAAATTCCATCCACTCCAACATTTCTCCCCCTTCACAACTATGTGGAGGAGGTCGTCGTCCCGACGATCTGCCTGCAGCATAACTCAAACTTTTCCCTTGGTAGAATCTTGGTGAACATATCTCACTACACCAAAAAAGGCTTTTAGGAATAGTTTTTATATGTTCCTAATATTTTTAGGAACATATCATAACCGTTCCTAAAAGTGGCGTTGCAATATTTGGAACACATATAAATCGTTCCTAAATTTAGTTTGGAACATTTATCAGGCGTTCCAAAATTAGATTTTTGGAACATATATAATGCGTATCTAAATTATTTTTGGAACATATTTTAAACGTTTCAGAATGTCATTTTGAAACACTTTAAGCTCGTTCCTAAATAAAATTTGCAACACTTTTGCATTATTATTATGGCTAATTTTGCAACACTTTATTAACGTTCCTATTAATTTTTTTAATTTCATTTTTGTATTCCATTTTTTAGGTTGAACCACAATTAGGCTAAAGACACAAATTAAATAATAGCTTAAACAAAATAGTCAATAAGAGAACATTTGAGCAAATTATTAACACATGCACAACATCTCTTCCAAAGATCCACAATGTTTCTCTTTTAAAACAAATAACACCTTAATATATTATCTCAAACAGACATACAAGTCAAAACTTTCCTTCCAAATGGCAATATAAACATCACAAGAGAAAAGGCATCGTACTTCTTCGTACAAGTCACAAATATTCACCAGAGAAATTGAAATATTTCAAAATTATTGAGAAGTACAAAATATGATAGCATTCGTCTCTAGTTAGGGCAATTTAAATCAAGCACCATCAGACTCCCTCCTAGATTACCCAACTTCGGTAGTACACCTACTTGGATCTCTGTCTTATCAAAAATTAGGTCTCCGAAACATGATCCCAAAAATTATTCTCCAATCGAATGATAGAGATTTGAACAATGACAACTAGAAATATCTGCATGCAACATTATGAAACAAGTTAAAATCAGAAAATTGCTAATACATATAGAACTAGAAAAAATGGTTATTTGAAGCAAAAAAAAAAAAACCAGAAGAATTGGGCATACCATGCACATCAGAACAAATAGCTAATACCATGCACATCAAAACTGGGTAAAATGGTTACATGAAGCAAAAAAAAAATTGTAAAATCAATTTGTATCCCAAATGTTACCTAACTTATTCCACCAGGCTGAAACTATTATACATATTCTAGAGTTCAATTCACGATTTGCAGAAGATATGGGACTGTGAGAAAGGTCTAACACCGAAAGGTATAAGAAAAAAAAATCTCCTTCCCCCTTCTTTTTCCACCAGTATACAAACGAACATGTTCATAAAGGATGAGAGTTCCAACAAACTGTGAGTCTCTTGAAGAGTTTTAGGCGGATTCCTGGAAGCAAACAATCTATTTGCTTTCTTTGTTCCAGCTTTTGAATCACACTTTGTACTAATAACTTTTGCTAGCAAGATTATCTAGAACATAAAAAGAAGCAAAGAGATGACAATACAACATGATTAATTAATGAAATCTAAAATAACATAAAGAAAGATGCCCAACCACTAGAACTAGCAACAAGGTATTAATTTAGTTTTACTTGTCATGAAGTAGGGTAAGTCGTTAAATTTTGTAAGTCACATCAAACTGAAGTCATATTGGTTTCAGTAAGACGACTTACTACAGAAAGTTTGAAAGGGCTGAATTTTGGCTTCCCTCTGCGACCATAGTTGAGTAAGTGTGCCCCTTTCTTTAAAGCTGTAATTGCCTGAGCATCATATGGACATATAAACTTATTTAGTAATACAATAACAAAAAAACAACTAGCATAGATACGTAATAACAATTATTGCAATTCTGTAACTAGACGATTTCGGGACTAATGCTGAATCTGCTTTATAACACAAGTAACTTGATTAATATATTAAAAGTCTAAAGTTTGTTTTAAACATTTTATGTTATCACTTCATAAGTTTGCTGTAAGCATTTCTTGGAAAGAATTTTCAAACCAACACTGAAAAGTGTTGTTGTTAAGTTCTACTTAATTTTCACCTGTCCACCCTCCATTAATACCTCCAGTTTCACCCCAATTGTTCTCAATATTAACCATTGGGATAAAATCATTGGTGGTAAGGAGTTATGTCCTACAATATAGTTGTGCAATAAGGTCCACATTGTCTATAGGATAAATTTGCATTCAAAAGGTCATGTCAGACAACGGTCATTGTCTATAGGATAAATCTGCTCCGTTATCATCTGTATGAACCTTCTCAAGCACCGCTCCGCATCCTTTTTGTCAACCACATTTCGTATCCAATGATACCGAGTCTTGATGTGCTTGGACCGGCTATGAAAGGTCTGATTCTTCACAAAGTGAATAGCACTCTAACTGTCGCAAAGCAAAGTATACTGCTCTTGCTTCAGTCCCATTTCCTGCAACAGCTTTTTCATCCACAACAACTTCTTGCAAGCCTCCGTCGCCGCAATGTACTCTGTCTTTGTCGCCGACAAGACAACACACTTCTGCAATCGCGACTGCCATGATACCGCTCCTTCAGCAAACATCATCACATAGTCCGAAGTCGATTACCTCGTGTCTACATCTCCAGCCATATCAGCATCGGTATATCCAACCAGCTTCGGCTCGTCACCACCAAAAGAAAGTCTCCAATCGGTAGTGTCCTAAAGGTATCTTAGAATCCACTTAACCGCACTCTAATGTACCATTCCAGGATTTGAAAGATACCTGCTAACTGTGCCAACTACAAGAGCGATGTCTGGCCTCGTACACACCATAGCATACAAAAGGCTTCCTACAGCTGAGGCATATGAAACCCACTCCATACCTTCTTTTTCGTCCTCGGTAGATGGACACTGCTCCTCAGTGAGCTTAAAGTGGGCCGCAAGGGGGCAACTCACTTTTTTCGACCCGTCCATCCCGAAACGTTAAGCATCCGGTAAATGTACTTCTTCTGGGACAAGTGTAGCAACTTTGACTCTCTCTCTCGGCTGATTTCCATCCCAAGAATAGTTTTTACTGCGCCCAAATCCTTTATAGAGAAGGCCGTACCCAGTTGGCACTTCAACTCCGCTATCCTAGTGGCATTCTGACCCACTAATAGCATATCATCAACATAGAGCAATAAAATGATGAAATCATCCTCGACAAAGTACCTCACAAATGCACAATGGTCCGGCATCGTCCGTGCATAACTACGCTATCCCATAAACGACTCGAACTGTCACGACCTGCACCCACTGTGAGGGTACGAGAACGTAATAACGCCCAGCCTACGCCGCAGTGTCGGCGGTAGAACGCTGTCCTAGGTCAACAATCAACTAGCAATATATCTCTAAACAGTTTATACTCCCCGAATGGGGGTGACATAGCAGTAAAATTCAATCACAACTAAGAAAAAGATAGTACGATATGAAATAGAACTCAAGGAAATAAATAGATGAAGAGTAGTCTAAGATAATCCCAGCAATATCCAGAAGCACATGGTCTCAGATACAGAATGAAAGAATATATACAACTCTGAACTCCAAATAAAGTCTAGCTAAAACATGTCTCATGACTGCATAAAGTAAGATAAGCCTAACTAATCTAGTCTAGGCAATCGGGGTGATATCCTCAGCTAGAGCTGGGTCCTCCTGAGGGTCCAGCTCGCAGGTATCATCTAAGGCTGCCCCGTAGTAGGTATCCAGGCAAGCCTCCTCCTCGTCCTCTGTAATATTTTCAACAGGTCCAGTCAGGACAGGAGCGAGTACAGTACATCTCAACAGTTCATAGCAGGTTAGAAGATATAATCATGCAGTAAAGTAAGATACAAGTACTGAAAGAAGTACAGTATGTAAACAGAGAGAGAAAGCTGTAATAGAAATATCTACTATAAATAAAGAACTAACATGTGGCTAGTGAGTCAGAGTACAATATAGACATGTAAATGGCATATAAGATTCTGATAAGACACTATAGAAGAGATTCTGATAAGATACTACTTGGGTATTATTCACATGTCTACTTTTACTCCCCCGTACCCCCAATCAATACACAAGGATCCAACCAGGTTATGTTATGATACTATGTAAGGCCCCCGAAGGGTGATAAGCCCCTGAAGGGTGGTAAGCCTCCGAAAGGTGATAAGCCCCCGAAGGGTGATACATAGTAGACCCATAAATGGGATAAGGATTCCAGGAAGACTCTGTGATCATAAGAGTATATATCACAAGTGATCGAAGAACCAATGAAGCATAGTGATACGCTATGTAAGTGAAACACACAGAACATAGAGTATCCGATGCTCCCTAAGGATAACATCTCAAGAAGGGATCCATATAGTACCAATCCGTGTGACCAACGTGACAGTACAAGTAAAGTAATCTACTGTAGAAAATAGTTCTAAGCAGGATATGAAATGATCAGAGAATGTACTTGCCTGGTATCTGAGTGTCCAATATGAAAGTACTGTCCGAGGAGTGGTATCTGGCTCCTAATCAAAATAGCACAAGTCACAACAAATCAAAAATGGTAAAATAAAGTCCTACTATGCATTCTACATGATTCTAGGTCAAACTAGGCCAAATTCAACTCCTGGTCAACTCTGGTCAACCCTAGAAGTCAAACTAGGTCAACCAAGTCTAGACTAGGTCAAACTAGTCTATACTAGTCCACATAAGTCTATACTAGGTCACATCAACCTATACTAGCTAGCACACAACACTACTAGGCTATCTAGACCAAATACACAAGTTATAAGGCAAACCTACCTAATACCCATACATGTACAAACATGGGTTGTAGGGCAATTAATAGGAAACATCATATTATTCATTCACATATATATATAGCTCAACAAATATATATATAGGTAAGCATCACATATATTATATATGCCTACATACTAGACATTTAAACCTACATATATGAAGACTAGGGAATTTATATATATAGAGAGAGAGGACAGTGTGTGTGAGTGTTAGAGTGATAGGGTGTGAAGAAAAAAAATCTGAAATCAATGTGTGTGTGTATTATGATTGAACAAGGTTTAGATAGGAGGCTATGTGTCATGTGTGTGTGTGTGTATAGAGTGATAGTGTGAAAGAATTCTGAAATCAAAAGTGTGTGACCATGTGCAGTGCTTAGGTGAGGGGGAGTGTTCAGTTGTGTGCAGGAATAAAACAGTGAAGAGAGAGTGAGCCAAAGGCTGTGTGTGTGTGGGTGTGTAAACTGTCAAGTGTTTAGGTGAGGGTGTGTGTGGGAGACATTAGGGGTGCTGTGCAAAACAGTGTGACAGGAATGAATGGGAGTGAGGGTGGCAAGTGACTTAGCTAGGTGTGTGTGTGTTCAGTCCAATATGGGACTGAGAACAGTGAACATGGTGAGCTAATGTTTGTGAGTGAGAGAGTGAAGTAGTGTGGAAGGGTGAACTGGTACCTATGTGAGTGTGTGAGCAGTGAGTGTGAAAACTGTGATGAGGACAGTGGAATGAAGGAAAGAAGCTAATACATACCAATTCAGATTGTAAGGAAGGAAGGGAAATCAATTCATGTATTCACCAAACAGTTCAGAATTTCAGTAAGGAAAAGAAGAGATTAATTCGTTTCAAAACAGTTATGAAATCTGAACCAAGTTTTTAGTCCCCACATTTCCCAACCCCATTTCAAAATCAACAAGACACCAATCAACACAAAAATTGAACCATAGTTAGATAACATATAGGAGTGTAGTATTAGGGACTTAAACCAAACATTTAACAGTATTAAATAGGTTTAATTAGATGACAAAATTGAGTTAAAAATCTGGAACAAAAACAGTAAAATAATAACTGATATTAAGGTATCAGTAAAATTGGGAAATTTGAGAATTGAACATCAAAAATTGAACTAAAACACCAAAACAGTGGTTGGTAACTAAAATATATTATGTGAGTATGTCCCAGGGTCCACACGTGTCCACTCTTATGACACAATCGTGTCCAAACAGAAAACAAACATCTACAGTGCACACAGGCACTATGCAGTGTGCACAGGCTCGTGCGTGTGTGCACGCGTGTCGTGCACTCGACACGACACAAATGGGGTCATGTCCTCGTGCTGGGTAGTTCACCTAGGGTCCAGCTAGGTGTGTGTGTCCCTGAAATAGGTCCACGTGTCGCCGTGTCCGATATTGAAGGCCGTATCAGTGGCCTCAATAATCTGTGCACAGAACAGTGATATCCCAGTGCGTGACCGATATCTCCCAAACCTTTCCACGAAACCCAATGAAACTTTGGGGACATGATGTCAGTGCATGCCCCCTCGAGTCCACAAAGTTTCGTGTTGGATCATCACGTGTCGTGTCCGCTACAGGCCCCGAGTAGCAGGAGAATACTGTAGCGCGCGCGCGAGCGTGTGCACGCGCGTGTCCACTCCACGAATTCGACACAAACAGACTCTAAAATCACCACAGAAGATTAACAATCAATAAGCAATGATAAAACAAATTTTCCTATTTAAAAACATTTCGAAAATAACACCAACAATCCCTTTGTGGCATTTTCACAAACACCAGTATAGGGACACAGATACGTGTCCAAAACGGACACGAAACCCATGATTCCTGACACGAAACTTATACTGACACTTAGGGGACTCCTAGGGCTCCCTAATGATGAAGACCAATGGAAATTTCATGGAGTGTAGAGAAAGTTAACTAAGCTTGAACTTCTCAAGAAAACCCCTCTTTCAATGGCTCTCCTCTTGATGTCCCAATCCACTAAAATCACCTCAAACTGAAATGGAACATTAATGGCAGCAAGAATAGGTAGATTAGGATCTAATGGAATGAATTATAAAGAAAAGAAAGAGGAAAGGAGTTCTAGGAATTAAAATATAATAGAAACTAACCTTTCTAAAACTTGAGCCTTCCTAAGAAAGAGGCAACCCTAGATTTTAGGAGAGTATAAATATGGTGGTGATCCCAATGAGGATAGGGGTGGCCGGCCACATCTCCTAGGGATTAGGGTTAGGTTGATTTTTGGGCTTTGGGCCAAGTTACATAGGCTGTGGTTTGATTTGATTAATAAGGACTCTAAATCATAAGCCATGACTTATGACTTTCTAATTTCTATTACTAATTAGGTTCTAATGACCAAACCAAAGATTAGGCTAGGTTAGACTAGAGTCATATATCCTAACCAAACTCATACTAACTAGGGTTAGCTCCTAGGTTGGTCTACAAGGGTCAACACTAGTCAAAGTCAACCTAGTCCAAACAATTCCAAAATAATTCCTAAAAATTCCCAAAAATTCTAATAAATTTAAAATATCCCAAAAATGACAAAAATACCCTCATACTAGAAATGTGGTAGTGACAAATCTACCCTCCTTAAAAGAATTTCGTCTTCGAAATTGAAAGGCAAAATACATCTGATGAGAAGAATAGAAAGCATACCTCACGGTCCAAAAAGATAAGGGTAGCACTCGCACATCTCATCCTCCCGCTCCCAGGTAGACTCTCCTGGAGAATGATGCCTCCATGTGACGCGCACCAAGGGTATCACCTGGTTCCTCAGAACCTTCTCCCGTCGATCCAGAATCTCCACTGGCTGCTCTGGATAGCTGAGAGAAGGACCAACCTCAATCTCTGAATGATCGAGCACATGGCTAGGGTCAGCCACGTACCGTCTCAACTGTGATACATGAAATACGTTGTGGATCCCCACTAGTACAGGCGGCAAGTCTAGCCTGTATGCAACGTCACCGACTCTTCCGCTGATAACGAAAGGGCCGATGAAGCGCGGGCTAAGCTTCCCGCCTCCACCAAAATGTATCGTACCACGAGTCGGAGATATCCTCAAGAAAACCTGGTCTTCGACCTAATCACAAGCAAGGTCTCAATTAATTATAATAAACAAACATGATCAAAAATCACAAACAAGGAAACCTAAATCTAATCCTACTCTAATCTGTACCTCAAACTCCAAGGGCCTCCGGTGGCTATCAGCCCAGTGCCGATGTCTGTCCTGCGCCACGCGAAGTCTGTCCCTGATGAGCTTCACCTTCTCGACCACATCAACAACCATCTCTGGCCCCAGTAAAGCTCGCTCACCAACATCATCCCAGGATAAGGGTGCACGGCACCTACGCCCGTACAGAGCCTCGAAAGGTGACATCTCAATGCTGGCCTAGAAACTATTGTTGTAGGCAAACTCCACCAAATGAAGATGATCCTCCAAGGAACCTCCAAAGTCTAGGACGCACGTCCGCAGCATATCCTCAAGGGTCTGAATAGTCCGCTCTGACTGTCCGTCCGTCTGGGGGTGGTATGCAGTACTAAACTTGAGCTGAGTGTCCAAGTTGGTCTGCAGACTCCTCCAGAAATGGGAAGTAAAACGGCTATCCCGATCTGAGACGATACTGACTGGAACCCCGTGAATCCTGACTATCTGCCGTATATACATCTCCGCCAGCCTCTCTGTAGACGTACCCACTTTGAATGGCAAGAAATGGGCCGATTTGGTCAACCTGTCAACGATGACCCAAATCGCGTCTTTCCCTCCTGGTGTGCGCGGCAATCCTGATACGAAGTCCATAGTGATATGCTCCCATTTCCACTCGGGAATGGGCAGTGGCTGCAACAATCCACCGGGCCTCTGTCTCTCTGCCTTGACCTGCTAACAGACCAAACACCTAGCCACGAAATGAGCCACCTCCCGCTTTATCCCTGACCACCAAACATGCTCCCGCAGATCTCGGTACATCTTGTTGGCACCCGGGTGTATAGAGTACTGAGATCTGTTGGCCTCCTGCATAACCTGCTCTCTGAGGTCTCCACTAGGCACACATAACCTGGAACCGTACCTCAAGGCACCATCCTCTGCAAGAGAAAACTTGCCCTCCAGCAATCCTGCTCGAACCTGCTCTCGGAGACACCGCAGAGCAACGTCCTCAAACTGTGCCGACTTGATCCTCTCCACCAAGTCTGACTGAATCTGCATCTCCCATAGCTGCATCTGCACTCCGGGCACGATCACCTCAATCCCAAGGCTCTCCAAGTCGGCAAGCAAATGCCGATCCATGGTCAAACACATGGCTGTCGGATACCTACTCAAGGCATCGACAACCACGTTGGCCTTTCCCGGGTGATACTGAAGTAGGATGTCAAAATCCTTTATCAACTCTAGCCATCTGCGCTGTCTCATGTTCAACTCCTTCTGAGTGAACACATACTTTAAGCTCTTGTGATCTGTGAAGATTTCCACCCTCTCACCATACAGATAATGCTTTCACAGCTTCAGAGCAAATATCACTGCTGCCAGCTCGAGGTCGTGGGTAGGGTAGTTCTTCTCATGAGGACGTAATTGCCTGGAAGCATAGGCAATCACCTTCCCATGCTGCTGCAAGACGCAACCCAGCCCCTTCCCTGAAGCATCACTATAAATAGTGAAATCACCTGATCCTGAAGGCAATGTCAGAATCGGAGCTGTCGTCTGTAACTTCACTTCCCGACTTAAGAAAATTTCCCCTATAATTTTTCTTTCTATTGATTTAGATTATTAATTTAGAGCTAGAATTCATTTAAAATACAATTCAAATTATATTTAGTTTTAATTGGGCTTTTTTCCTGGCCCATTTTCACCATTTGGATTTTTAAAGCCATGTGAACTTCTGGAAGCAACCGAGTAATTTTTTCCTCTCTGTTGATTCTACAGTAGAGGAGAGAATTCAAATTTTCTTCTGACAGCTCTCCAACGGTTCCCTCCCAAATTTTCGATTCCAACTGCCTATTTATAGGATCAATTGCTACTCTTCCTTCAGTCGAACCTTCTCCAGAGAGATGAGCTCACACCCTTCTTCAACCTAAAAATCTGTTCTCAAACATCAATGGCGAAGATCGATTCAAGAGCTAGGAGGAGCTATCGACAGTGACAAGCGTGATCCTCCACGACGGAGCACAGCGGAGGAGCAATCCAAACTGCGGTGATCAGTGAGTAATTCTTCATATTTCCTCCTGAGCCATTGTGTCCTCGATCCAATTCATTAGTTGGCATCGCTGTCGATCAATTCATGAACTCAGCAAATTGTTCTTCATCAATGGATTTCTAGGAACTTCTGAGATTCTTCGATCAGAGTCCTAGCAGTCTAGATCGATGGATCGGAGTGATGATCATTGATTGACAAACCAATTCAGGTGAGTTGATCTGGATGGAAGATTTTCTTCATTTACTGTCCTTAAAAATACAATTTCCTGCCTACGATTCTTGTTGTTGTTGGATCCAAGAGATCTTGATTGTCTCACTTTTGTTTTTCCTATGCTTCAAGAGAAGCAGGAAGTCGATTGAAATCCTGAACTGACCCCTTCTTGTTTGCTTTTATGTCTGAATAGGATTTTATTGAACTGGACACAGGGAATTGTGTTCGATCCAGTGGATCTGTTGTTACTGCAGATTTTATTACTTTCAGGTAAATTACTAATTCACAGATCAGAAATATTAGTAACAACAGGACATTATTTAGTGGTTTATGGTTCCTTGTTGAGCATCACTCTCGGTTGTGATAGAGTGGAAATTTGATGATTAGTTCATGTTTGGATAGAAATAATAGAAGTATTTTTCCTTAGCCTAAATTGACTAACTTCAGTTAAGGAATGATTAGTTTGTTTTCAATAAATATTTGTTGTAAGAGGATGGGCCTGAGATTCATCTCAGTATAGTCTGAGCAGTTTATCTCAGAGCTAACCTTAATTGGGTCTGAGTTCTGGATTTTTGAACTGAATATAGGGTTCATAAGCTGTGTTGCAATTGGTTTACCTGAGTATTATTTAGGCCTATTCCAACATTTAAGCCAATGAGATTATAGTGGATCTCATCTTAAAGAACAGTAAATTGTAGACTGCTTTATAGGAGGCAAGGAACATGTGTATCAGCATTTGAGCATTGAAGCAGAGATTCACATGAATATTTGGTTCAGTAATGAACCTGGAATTCCTGTGCATTACTTTGGTTCAGTGTATTAGATCTGAGACTCATGTATCTTGATGATATTGGGGTTTGGTTATTTGTTTACTGAAAATATTCCTATATATCATTTGATAACTCAATTGGCTTACTACCTGGATAGTGTATGCAGTATTAACCTTATTAGGAAGTTGACTGAACATGTAGTAGATGGAGGGTGTGAACCTGGGGATTAATAGGTTGAGACATGTCAGCCCTGTTTTAGGGTTAGCAACTGGAACCTGTTGCTGGATGGTAGTTCCTAATTTTGATCTGAGATTTAAACTGGGATTAAGAAATGATAACTGTAAGTTGGCCTGTGGTAAGTGTTCAGTTGTAGGCTACTCATTTTAACCTGGAGGAACTGATTTCCTGTGAATCAGTGATGGTTTGTTCCTCTATTACTGTTGAGTGGACTGATAAATAGTGTATCTTGTTCTGCATTTACCTACTAGTACTGCAGGCATATGTACATAGTAACACTGTGTTAAGCCCTGATAATATTTGGCTTATTTTCCTGAACTGGACCCTTCCATAAATAAGCAAATTGCTAATCATGTTTTCCAAATTGCTAGATGGGGAGGAGAAGACCTCTAAAGGAATCCTGGTTTAATTTGAACCCTGGTTTAACTTTTGGTTCACTGGTTTTTGGGGTAGAAGAATCGAATGATAATTCCTGTTAAAGAACTGTCCTTACATTCCTAGGAGTTCTTGTTCAATTATATTGAATGAATAGGATAGTGTTAGACTGGGATAGGAAGTCCTTATCTTGCTACAAGTTCTCTTGGTACTTGAGTCACTGACATCAGGAACCTGAGACCATGAAGTCTCATTTCTCAGAACTTTAGTTATCAGGAAACTGAGAACATGAGAATTCATTCTAAACCCAGAGTGTGTTCCTGTGTAGTCCAGGAATTTGCAAACTGTAGCAGAGATGTTGTGTTTGGAAGCAATGCCTGTTCTGTTTGGGACTAAGTGGCATGAATATATTTTGTAAATATCCTACACTCCTACTGTATTGCTATCACCTGAACTTATTGCACTTAGCTTAGATAAGTTGAACTTGGTAAATAGGAAACCTGGACAATTGAGAATTCAGGAACCTGAGACATGAACACAGGAAAAACTGAGACACTTGGTGAATTCCTGTGTAATCAGGAATGTTATCCTGAGTTATATCAGGAAGGAATTCCTGTGTATTTCAGGAAGGTATTCCTGTGTTTCTTTTCCAGGAAGAATTCCTGTGTAATCAGGAATGAAATCCTGAGATGAATTCTAGAGATTTTCATTCATTAAGATAAAGGTTTAATTACTCTACCTTTACTTAGGTTATGAAGGTCTTGACTAATTTAAGAGATACCCTATCATTGTTAGTTTTTCTTTTTTTGAATACTTGTATTATAGCAAAGTCATGTAGTAGATTATTTAAGTATATATGTACATATGATTTAGGGTCCTTGCTAAGTTTAGTTAATGATATTGATATTCTATAGGAAACTATAGAACTAAGATTCAGATTAGGAATTATTTGTGATTAGAATCTTTTGATAAACCAATTAGAATTAGCAGTTTATTAACCAACTTGTATACATCATTATTTCATACAGGGGATACCTAGCTCTATTGCCTACTTGTACTTTCCTGGAGCAAGGCAAGTACTGTCACGACCCGCACCCTAGAGTTCGGGCACGAGAACATAACAACGCCCAGCCTACGCCGCAGTGTCAGCTGTAGAACGCTGTCCTAGGTCTCAATGCATCTAACAGTATAAGACTAAACAGTTTATACTCCCCGAATGGGGGTGACATAGCAGGTAAACTCAATCACATCTAAGGTAGAGCATAAAGGAAGATAGATAAAATATGAAATCGAAAAGAGATACAACAGATAGAAGTCTAAGTGTCTAAGATACAAACTCAGAATACATCTCAAAACCCAAATACAGTAATCCATAAATACAACTCAAGATGACTGAAAATAAACTATAAGCAAAAACCCTAGCTATCTATGCAACCTCTACTGTCTCCTCTAGGCTAGCAGGCAACCTCCAGGCTATCTGTAAAATTTATCAACAGGTCCAGTCAGGACGGAAACGAGCACATATCTCTCAAACAGTTCATAGCAGGTTAGGAGTATAAATCATACAATAGAGTAAAATACAGGAAGTGCTGAATAGGAAGTACGAGTAAACAGGAGATATTTTGTAACTGAAAGTAAATACATGATAGTAGAGACTGTAAGTGGCTACGTGATTTAGAGCACAATGGTTATGTAAACGGCTTAGGGGCACATGAATACAAATAAGGAGGCACATGAATACAGCTACTGGGGATAGTGATCACATAACCAATTCTACTCACCTCGTCCCAATCAATACACAAGGATTCGTTCAAGTTATGTCATAAGCACATGAATACAGCTAAGATACGTGAACTCATGTAATGAGTAGTACATGAGGCACATGATAAAGCACATGAAAGCACATGAAGCACATGAAAGCACATGAGAACATGTAAAAACATGAACTAGTACGAGTACAAGGAGTACCTGATGCACATGATAAAGTACATGAACATGAAATACCCGATGCACCCGTAGAGGGATAACATCTCAGGAAAGGATCCATATAGTACTAATCCGTGAAGATACGTGTCAGCATCAAGTAAAGTAATCTAGAGCAAGAGTATAGTCCAGACAAGTATGAAAAGATCAGAGAATGTACTCGCCTGATATCTGAATGTCCAAGGTAAAGATACTGTCCGAGGAGAGGTGTCTGGCTCCTAATTAGAACAGCACAAGTCACAACATGTCCAGAAGGGTAATATAAAGCACTACAATGCATTCTACATGAATCTAGGTCAAACTAGGCCAAAGTCAACCCTTGGTCAACTCTGGTCAACTGCACTAGTCAAACTAGGTCATGTCCTAACCCAGCAAGTCTTACTAGGCCTAACCAAGACTATCCTAGCAAGTACACATCAATACAAGGCTATACAAGCCAACATACACCCAACTCTATATAGCATGCAATTATTCAATACTCAAATAGGCAAGAATTCACATTGGATATACACTAGGTAATCTATTACGTTAAGCTATATATGTCTACACATATATACACATGCATATATTGGTATTCAACATTAGGTCTATAATTATGGCATTTCAAATGGTTATATAAACTTATATATTACAACACAATATGCTAACATATATATAATATACATACATAGCTAAGTTAACTATATTCATAAATACTTATTTAAGAGGCTATGTGTGTGTATGTGAACATGGCAAAGGAATAAGTGAGGGTTAAATGGGCATACATAGTGTATACATATCAAAGAGTGTCAAAGTGTAAGTGAACAAAGTGTCAAGTGTAAGAGTGTCAACATAGTGTAAGGGGGTACATGAGGTAATATAGGATTTGTGTTAACATAGAATATTACATCTCATTAACTTGTATATTGCATACATTACATCTATTATTACATTACATTCATGCTTGCATTCATTCATCATTCATTTATTCTCTTGCACCACTATATGCACCATACATTACATACTATGGAACCTACATATTCATTACAAGCCATACTTATACATGCTTACATTAGATAGGATACTTACACCTCATACATCATTTATTTAAACATTTACTCATGCTTGCATTCTCTATTTAATTATATAATGTATATACATTAACATGGGTTAAAATCAAATAGAACATTATATTATACACAAGGATGCACAAAATACATATGCCGAATAGTAACTCCTACTAATAATCAATACTGTACCATCTCAGCATGAATTAAAATCTAGGATTAAAGTATGTTATAGATCTATGTGTTAGCTTTCCAAAACTTCAAACGGATCGCATTTTCGTTTCCGGAAACTCCCGAAATCGCGAAAACACCGAGAACGCGTTTGTCTTTCGTACAGCTGACACTCAAATAATTCTCCAGAAAGTTACAGAAAGAATTAGGCCTATTAATATATGTTTTTGGAAAGCTAACTTCAATACGCTTCTTTTAAAAAAACGGGAGATTAAACCGAGCTTTGAGCTAGAAGTTATGATATTTCTAAGTTAGAGCTGAAATTAAAAACGTGGATAAAAATCATGACGGATTTGGGTAGTTTGAGACAAAAGGACACAAGTATATAACATAATATATCAAGAACTCACTCTCTACACTAATATATATATATGAGACACTATAGAACACATCTCCAATACAAAAATATGAGATTAAACATGTAATAATTCATTCATACATAACAACAACACATAGTGTGTCCAAATTTGGGATTTTCCCACATGGACACAACCACAACACAAAGGACACTCCTATGACCTCCAAATGGACACAAAATGGACACAAATGGAGATACAACCATGGGGGTCATTCCTATGGGTTCAAAATAGACCTATATGCATGAGGAAATGAAAAGAAGAAGGGATTTATACCTCTCGGTAGATCGAATCGAAGAAAAGCCTTCCCGGAGCGACACCGACACGTAGAGATTCCAAAAGGACACGAATGAGCTCCGAATCCTCCCAAACTTGGATAGCTTCCTCCTTGGCTAGAATGGAGAAGGAAAGAAGAAGATTTGGTGGTGAAATGGAAGGATTTGGTGGAGAAATTGCTAGGGATTGCTCTCTAGGAATTTGGGGAAGAACAAGAGAGAGAGTGTGGATGAGAATACTGAAATGAACTTGAGCCTATCCTCTCCCAAAGTGGCTGGCCATATGGAGCTATTTGTCCTATTATGGTAAGGTCCAAAATGCCCCCACTAACCTATTTTATGAGTATTAGGAAAGGGCTAATTGGTTGGGGCTAAATTAGTCATTCTAAAGTCTTTAATCACACTAACCTTATCCATAATAATTAGTCTAACCTCTAACTAAAATATTTCTATCATGTGGACTAAAATTAATATCATGTGGGCCATGCCTAACTAGTGTGTGGGTCCCACTAGAGTCAAACTATCCCCGGGTCCCCGTTTCAAGTCGGATTGAGTTAAAATTCGAACCCGACTCAAATAACCCCAAAACAATATCATAAATAATAAAATAATATCAAAATAATTCAAAGAGGTCAAATGCAAAAATATCCTTAGGCCAAAATGACATTAAAATATTATAATCACATGGTTAGGCTCTACGTCAAACAGTCTCTAGGGTTTCACTAGCAAAACGTCAAAACCACAAGTCATTGATTTAAATAATTTTAAAATGATTTAAAATCACCAAAAATCATATCATGAATTAAATATTATTATTAAAATAATTATAAACACGAAATTTCGAAATTACCCTCATTTAGAAAACTGGGTGCTACAAGTACACTCTACGGTTTTGTGCTTTTCATTATATATCCTGTGCTTCCTTGATTGACACAATTGTAACACGTCATGTACTTTCTGGTGCTCATGTTCTCTTGTTCTTATTACTTGTATCTGGGGTGGGAAAATATACTATTTATGTGACCAATCCCAAGTAACAACTCAGGTGTGTTTAGCTTAGACCCCGCATCGTACACGCGGGTCCTAAGCCGCCCATTCATGTGCTTTCATGTGCTTACCCTAGCCGGTCACATATTTAGTTATATTTCAAATGTAGTACACACATGTTCAGGAGATATACCTTGTACTTATTTCCTGTGATTCCATGATATCATATTCTTTCAGGTGCTTACATATCATGTACTTTCATGTTCTTATATCATGTTCTTTCATGTACTTTACACTGTTCTTCATGTACTTATTCACCTGTTCTTTCCTGTACTTTCCATGTTTCCTTGTACTTTCATATTATGATGTCTTGTTCATTACCTAGAATTGTACTTGCTCCGCTCCTGAATAGGATATGTTGCAGGTGAGATGGAGGCCTTGTGCGACACTTACTATGGTCAGGATATTGTCTTCCCTGCTGAGCCAGCTGGAGCTGCTTGTGACCTAGAGGCTGCAGAAGCCTAGTGCTTCTATTAGTTTTCCCTATTATTTTCATGTATTTGAGACTAGCAGACTTCTTTTATTAGTTGGAATGTAATAAATTCAGATATTGTACTTTACTCTGGTTGGGACACGTTTATATAGATGTTGTGATTCATTCATGTTCATATTATTTGGTTAGTTTCCCTAGAATGGTACAGCTTACTTTGTTGTGTCTAACAACAAAGGCTGGACGTGTCCGACTCGTATCCGGTTATTCGGGAGCAGGTCGTAACATCGTCAGCCGCTTCTTCAACTCATCAAAAGCTGCCTGACACTCCTCTGACCAAACGAACTCACACTACTACAAAAATAGATAACAATGACGGCCAAATATGTTAATTAATGACATTTGTTTGACCGTCATCTATGGAGGGGTCATCTTTATCATTAGAAATCAATGACAGTTCAACGCACGTCATCTTTGTTTATAAAAGATGACTTTTATGTATCATCTTTATTTAGAAAAGATGACTTTTATGTGTTATCTTTATTTATATTAGATGACTTTTATCATGAAAAATCAATGACAACTAAACATGTGTCATTTTTATTTATAAAAGATGACTTCTATGCATCATCTTTTTTTAACAAAAGATGACTTTTACGTATCATTTTTATGTACAAAAGATGACTTCTATACGTCATCTTTCTTTAAAAAAATATTACATTTATCATAAAAATCAATGACATCTCAATACATGTCATCTTTATTTATAAAAGATGACTTTTATTCGTCATCTTTATGTACAAAAGATGACTTTTATTCGTAAATTCCATTATTTTTATAGCACTAGTTTTTGCATCCGTATTCCACAATTTGTATTTTGTGTACAATATCCCATATAAGAAAAATAAAGAAGAAGAAAATTAACACTTAACACCAACAAAATATCTTTCATTTCATAATTATTCAAAATGCCATCATTGAACTACAACAATATTATTTCAGTCTCAAAGTTCATAACATAAATTTACAATACTTTCGAAATTTTCTAATGCGTCATCTTTTACATACGGTCTTCACTAACAATATCCAGGTATAAATTTGGCCAGCTCTCGTCTCATTTCGTCAATTTCTCTGATAGAGTAACCCTTTCTCCCAGGAAACTACAAAAATAAACATAAAATCAACCATTATATCATGTTATACCAATTCAACAATTATATCATGTTATACCTGAGCATATGCCTAGGGCAGAGCTGAAAGAATTGAGCAAACCTTGCTGCTTGTTCCTGCCAAAAAAAGGTTACAGACACATATGTCAGGTAATGCTACTATCAAGAATTGGTATCGAGAAAAGTTTGGCAATCAATTCGATGTAGGTAACTTGCACTTTCTTGCCGAGCTTAAAGAAGATGGTACCAAACAGGATAGCGATGACTGTGGTGAAAAAAGATCCTAGTAGATAACTAACTTTCAGACATTATAAATGCAAGGTCTGGGAGTATCATATTATAAGTACACACAGAGTTCAATTCAGAAATTGAAATTCCATCTACGATCTTTACATTATTTTTAATACCAAAGGCAAACATACAGAGTTTAATACATCCAAAAGAGAGTACATAAACTGAGTATCATATATGATTTTTTTTTTCATTTTGATACAAGCCTGAACATCAGTTCAACTTGGTGATTGTAATGAATGCACATTCAGTCAGTGAAGGCTTCCAGCACACTCAGTGAGCACACTCAGTGAGTGAAAGTTTAGTGGATACTCCTATCAGTAAAGATTCATATTAGAGGAGTCAGTGAAGGCTTACAAGTAGAAAGAAAGCTAGTATATAAAGGAGAGGGCAGTTTAATACTCCTATCAGTAATTTCTAAAGGACAACAATGTAGATATAACAGCTTAGAACATATAAATTTTAAAGAGTCAACTGTTGGCAAATCCATATACCAGGTTTTTGCCAGAGAGGTATTCCCATCCCCACTGCAACTTGGGCCGCAGGCAAATTTATTTCTGCTATCCACTCAGTGACAGGATGCTGCTCCACATGAAAAGTTTCAAATCTGAGAACATGGAAAAGAACTATAAAAAACGAGTATCTACTGATCAAAATCAAAATTCTAACCTGTAACCTTGGGTTGAGTTCTAGGAAATAGTATTCACCGGTCTCCATGCTATACAAATACTCAATAGTAACAGCACCAACATAAGAAATTCAACCATGTGACTTAGGAAAAGTCAGTTCATCATAACACGCTAAAAGTAGAATTATCCACAATCGTATAATGAAATTCAATGTCAATTTTGGTTGCTTCATTTTAGAAGGTTGTAGTTTCCAAATTTATAATGCTAAATGAGAATGCATGAAACCTCCAAAATAATCAGAAATTAGGAACTGCCATTTTTAATTGATGGCCATGACGAATTCAGACAAGTTAGAATAAAGAAGAAAGGACTAACCTGTGAAGCAACCTTCATTATAAATATTGGAGAACCAGGAACTTCCCCTTGCACTTGCTTGAACAGTGCTCTCACTTCATCATCATTATGAACCTACAAGTTAATTAAGACGAATTGGTAATGATTTTGACTTCAGCTTTTCTAATCCCAACATAAATTAATTGTTCTACAACAAAAATGGGCTTTGAATCTTGAGTTCAATGAAAAGAATAATATGTGAAGGAAGAAATCACCCCTCAAGACAAAATGGAGTATGTAGGCAAAAAAGCAAGATAAGATTATCCAGATAATCAACATTGTTCAAAATCGGTTTGGTCAATAATATCCAAAAGCCGCCTGAACCCATCTTCCACCAAATATTGTTGATTAACATGAACTCAGAAATGTCAAACAACAAAAAGACAAACTACCTAAAACAACATAGTAAATACAAGATCATACATATAATAACATTATCAAGCCGTAAGGTAAGAGTGTCTTCTAGAGGAGCATATCTTCTCTTCCCATTATTCTATATCAATTATGTCATATGTCATCCGTTTTCAGCATGTGGCAACTCATACTTTTGTATCCATAATTATAGGAGCCGATGATAGGTGTCATATGCTGAGAACATGTGATAGAATTGGTACAGAATAATGAAGACAACAGATCTGCTCCCGTCTTCTAAAAAAGAGTTACATCGACAAAGGAATTAAGAGAACTGATATTGCAAACGGGCTTCTGCCGCATGTGATGTGATCACAATCATGTAGGTTTTACATTGTTAGCAATGATGAAGGTAAAATGAGTAAGTTTACTGAAGAAGAAATATAAGCAAGAGTTAATAAAATCTGTCAAAACCATGTAGGCTGAGAAGAATTAGAATAGTTCATAAGATGAGGGGGGTGCAGATAAAGAAATAAAAAAAACAGGTGAAACAACTTCAGGAGACAAGTCAGATTACAAAAATTTCCAAGAATAGCTACAACTACACAACTGCTCCCCTGACAAAGGATGAATTCATAAAAACTCTTTAAATTGTAAGATTTTCAATGGCAAAGCATGGTTCTTATTTGAAGACAACCAGAATTGGTGGGATAGCATTTTTTTATGTAGTTGGTCACATTGATTTTCATAGCTAGGCCTGAAGCATAAGTAGGACAGAAACAAACTAACACCTACATTACATAGTATGACCCTTCAAGAAATTGTCATCAACAAGGTTCGCAGTATCAATATTGGAACTTTCCTTCGAGTATCGGGATCGGTGGTATCAGCAATATCTATGATTTTGGATGGGAGTATCGATTTTTTGGTATCGAAAAACAAACTATTATTAACAAATTATTAAAATTTCAGGAAAAAAAAAAAAAAAATCCCTTTTATCAACAAAGCACCGGACGAAGACAGCAATACCGCCACCACATTCAACAGCAAGCTGATAAATTAACTATTAGAAACCATCTATTATGCCAAAAAAGCAAGAATCAGGAAAACACCAAATGTGCTTTTCAACCGTGCTACCTACCCAAGCAAGGCTCATTCCCATTAGGGACAAAAATGTTGTGTAGTTTTTCCTCCCAATGCAATTGTTCAGCCACTGCACAAAAAGATGGAACATTTATGAAGCCGAACTATATAGCTAGACAGAAACAAAACGAAACACAGGAAATGATGAACTGTGTGTACATACTTTGCAATGATGATCAAATCCATCTACGCACTTATCACAACTTCTGCAGTGTTTACTAAACTTACGCACCTAGGGGAAGAATAATCATTAAGAACATATCAAAGATTGAGAAATAAGAAATAATATTTCAAACTTAACAGTAGCTTGGCCATAATCTCACATGCGGGTTTGAAAGAAAAGTGATCCAAGTTCTCAATTTATTCGTTCACAGAATCATACATTTCGGGCATACAGTCATTCACAACAACAACACAACCTTTCTCCTAGAGATTAAGGCTCTAATCATTATAAGTGAAAAAATAGTATGGCATGTTAAACATTTATAATATAACAAAAAGGAAGTCATGAAGCAAAATTGGCACCCTCCAGGAAGTTGTGATGTAGCACCCTCTACATTACCTATAAAATCTGACTGAAGTTAATAACCCAGATAAGGGTGCATAGAACTCAATTTTGTAATCTCAAAAACAATGCAAGAATTCGTACACAAACTTATGTAACAATTTGGTCATATCGGTTCTTTCAAAGTTTGTGCTCAGTCCTACAATTGGCCGTCTATGGTATGTCATTCGTCGACCTTATAAAGTTTAAATCAGTTGCAACCAGTTGGTTTGTAGCAAAATAGTCTTCTTGATGCAAACATAACATGGAACAATGCTAATAGCCTTGGCAAGAGGTTCAATCGTTAAAGGGCTAGTCATGGAATCTCAACCTCCTCGAATATAAACTACCCTGATTATACACAAAGGTAGCCCACCCCCCATATGGCCATTAGCTTTCGAAGTTTCAGCCTCTTGTCCTGACCTTAGGTTCCTTGATAAGAAGTTGAGTAGCTGAAGATCTAGTTGAAATCTCAAACTTTGGTTAAATATCCCACAAAATCCTGATTCATACCAGACATTTTGAGACTTGAAGTTAACATTCAAAATCAACAATGTTCCTAGGATTATTCTCTTCACTCTTCTCTATATATTCTTGGAATAAAGAGATTTTCCTTGTGTCATAGTACAAAGGGAATAAAATTAGTACTTAAAAAGAGTGGTGTCATAGAACACGGGGTGAAAAGGGCTGCTGATCCATGAAGCAACAAAAATATATTTTTAAAAATAAATCGAGAATAAAGCCCAAATCCTGAACTATGGCTATAGTGGGATCTTCAGTTACGAAAAAGAAAACAAAGATGAACCTAAATCATAACTGGATTACATGGGGGCATATGTA
This sequence comes from Iris pallida, assembly GCA_029216955.1. Lineage (NCBI taxonomy): Eukaryota > Viridiplantae > Streptophyta > Magnoliopsida > Asparagales > Iridaceae > Iris > Iris pallida. The sequence goes on from JANAVB010002198.1 coordinate 6,575,421, forward strand.
ATTAATAAGTCCCCAAGGAGAAAATCAGTATCCTGTACAGGACGTAGAAATTTGAGGTGTTGTGGGTTCGTATGACTGATGATAAAGTTTGTCCAAATTCATCTATAGATATTTTGGCATAAATATCACTGTATATTGGCGCAAAACCAGAACTTCTGGATGTCATGGACAGAGTGTACTTAATCTCATATTCTTCATGTACTCCTAAATTATAAGTTCAGAAATCTTTATTACATAGAGAAAACCTTCATATTCATCGAAGGTGTGGCCCAATAGGAACCAAACTACAAGACTGCCTCCCTTATTTTTATTAAAGGCTTATATTCACGAATTTCAAGTCATTGCTCAATGAGACTAGAGAGACTCTTGGAAATAGAAAATCTCCTTGAGAACATTTTGCACATATTTGAGTGTTATATCCACCAAATCCCAAAGTGCGGTTAGTCAAACAAGATTTCATAATCACATGGGGTGTTTTTGTAATCTAGTGTTAGTCAATTGTTGTTGGAAAGTTAGACTCAAGAGTCACATGTTAGTCAATTGAGATTTTAAAACCTCAATCATTGTGACTTTGTAATTACTATTTCCAAATTTATATAGATTTCCTTGATATCAGCCACAACTTTTTAGCTTGTGATTCTTAAATCACATTTTTCTCACTTCTTTCTTTCTTTCTTTTGTAATTTTTTTATCCATTTACAGAATCACACATTTCAAGCATACAGCCATTCGCAACAACAACAACAACAACAACAACAACAACAACAACAACATAGCATTTCTCCTAGAGATTAGGGCTCTAGTCATTATATGTGTAAAAAAAATTGGTATGGCATTTTAAACATTTTTCTTATAATATAACAAAAATGAAGTCATGAAGCAAAGTTGGCACCTTCCAGGAAGTTGTGATATAGCACCCTCTACATTACCTTAAAATCTGCCTGCAGTTAATAACCCAGATAAGGGTGCATATAACTCAATTTTGTAATCTCAAAAACAATTTAAGAATTCGTACTCAAATTGATGTAACAATTTGGTCATATTAGTTCTTTCAAGTTTGTGCTCAGTCCTACAATTGGCCGTCTATGGTATGTCATCCATCGACCTTCTAAAGTCTAAACCAGTTGCAGAAATTAGGAAAAAAAAAACATCAGCAGGAAAATTTAAAAAAGGAGATCGGATCGAGAGTGAACAAGTGCGTACATGAAAACGGCCTTGTGGGCGAAGCGAACGTGGAGGGAGTCATTATTGATGTTGCTGAAGACAGCGACGGTCCAGATCCCTAGCCGACCGTCGTTCCGCATGATCTTCTCCTTCTCCGACGAGACGAAGGAAAAGAAGAGGAGGCAGAGGAAGGGGGAGAGAACTAGTGGAAGGAGAATACATGATGGACGTTGCCGCAAGGGGAAGAGGAGGATGAGAGAGAGAGAGAGAGAGAGAGAGTGTTTTGAGTTAGGGCTCGGGATGAAAAGAGGCTTCAAGTTTTACATACAGTAGAAACTCTATAAATTAATACTCGATTATTTAATAAACTCTCTAAGATAATATTTTTGGCCGGTCCCGACTCGGGGATAGGGTGCTAAATTAATAATTCGCTAAAATTATAAGATAATACATTTTTGATAATTTCTTCAGACCCCATATAAAATATAAATTAATAATTCCTTATATATAGCATATTACATGAATGATTTATGAAGGTTTCTTGAAAAATGACTCAATTGTCTTTTGTTTTTTGTTGAAATCAATTTTCCCTTGAATCTCGTCTCTAATTTTCCTTAGCATGGTAAGAACTTCTGGTGTTGTTTTCTCATAGCTCAACAAGAAATTGTTCAATGTGATTGCCGCTTTAATAGCTTCGTTTCGCGAAGGGGGCTCCATTGTAGAACTTTCATCATCTTCTTCATCGATATCATCTTTATTAATTTCAATAACGCTTTCAATAATTTCTTCATCAGTCAACAACTGTGCAACTACATTTTCTTCTGGGTGAGTCAGAACATCTTCGACATCCATTGCATTGCGATAACCCAACTCTTTTAATTAATAAAATATTAATTAATATATAAATTAATAATTATTAATTTATCGATTAATTAATAACTCTTTTAATTAATAAATTTTGGTGGTCCCAAGTGTATTATTTTATAGAGTTTCTACTGTAAGTGGTAAATTTTCAACCCAAAATATTTTGACCATACAATTAATCACGATTACCTTTACAATTATCAATAAAAAGGATGACGGTCATTATAAAATCATCAAAATTACTATTATAAAAATTATTTGACGGTCATTTTTAATTAATTTAATCTTTTGTTACAAAAAAATAAAAATTTATCCTTGTGCCTAATACTTTTATGTGGCATAATTTTTTTTGGTTAACCAGAGGAAAACAAATTGGTGCTATATAAATAGTATATCAATTTTTTAATCAATATCTTATGACCCAACATGTCCTCTTCATTGTTTAAATTAAATATGACTCTTAATATCATAGTGTCATTATTAGTCCCACTTATTTTTTTCACACACAAAAGATAACATCCATAATTATTTTCATGACCCTTATCTTTTTAGTCGTCATCTTATAGTACTTATCATAACATTAATTTTTTTAATGTCATTGATAAAGTTTTTAATGTCGATCATCTAATGAGCTGACATTAAATGTATAATTAATAACATTTTGAGATGAGTGTCATCTATAAAGTGTCATTGTTAACAATTTTTGTAGTAGTGTCAGCATCCTTCCGGGACAACCGAGTCAACGGCTCTGCAACCCGGAAGAAATCTTGCATAAATCTCCGATAATACCCTGCCAGCCCCAGGAAACTTCTGATCTCTGCAACTGAAGTCGGCGCTGTCCATGCCTCAACTGCTACAATCTTCTTGGGGTCAACTGAGATACCATCTCCAGTCACCACATGCCCCAAGAAATCCACCCGATCTAAGAAGAACTCACACTTGGAGAGCTTTCCGTAAAGTTGCTCCTTCCTGAGAGTCTCCAGCACGATCCTCAAATGCTCTTCGTGCTCCTCCTCAGTCTTGGAATATACCAAGATGTCGTCAATAAACACCACCACAAACTGATCCAGATACTGGTGGAACACCTTGTTCATAAGGTTCATAAACACTGCTGGTGCATTGGTTAGCCCAAACGGTATAACCAAAAACTCGAACTGCCCATACCGCATCCTGAAAGCGGTCTTGGGAATATCCTCCCTCTTCACCTTCACCTGGTGATATCCTGACCTCAGATCAATCTTGGAAAATACCCGATCTCCGCTCAACTGGTCAAATAGATCATTGATCTGTGGCAGTGGGTATTTGTTCTTGATCGTGAGATTGTTGAGTGCCCTATAGTCAATACACATGCGTACTGACCCATCCTTCTTCGGCACGAATAACACTGGTGCACCCCATGGCGACGAACTCGAGCGGATGAAGCCCTTGTCATGTAGCTTATCCACCTGCTTCTTCAGCTCCACCAGCTCGCTGTTGTTCATCCGATAGACATGCTGAGAGATGGGTTCCGCTCCTGGAGCCAAGTCTATCGAGAACTCTATGTCTCTGTCTGGTGGCAGTCCCGGCAACTCCTCTAGGAAAACATTCATATACTCTGCTATCAAGGGGTGTGGAATCGTCTGCTCCTCGACCGAGACTCCAGAAAAGACTCCGCTGCTCTGCTCTGCCTGACGTCTGGAGTACTCGAACTCTGGCTCCCCCGGTGCTCTGACGAGAACTCTACCCCCTCTGCAATCAATGCTGGCGTGGTGCCTGTTCAACCAATCCATGCCTAGTACTATATCGTAGTTCGGCAATGGCATTACGAGCAGGCTCACCTCCAACTCACGGCCTCCCAAAACTACTCTCCGACCCTTACAAACATCACTCACGAGGATAATGCCACCCCGGTCGTGATCTTGTAAGTCCTAGGCAACGATTCAGCTATGATACTGTGTCTAATCGCAAAAGATACTGATATGAAGCTATGCGAAGCACCGAAATCAAATGTAAAGGCTGGACTGGAGTCGAGTAGAATCGAACCTGCAATCATCTCTCCTATCACCTCTGTATCTCCAGCTGCCATGGCGAAAGCTCGCCCCTGCTGGCCTTTCCTGGCCTGCTGCTGGTGCTGGACGAACCTCTGTTGCTGCGTCGAAAGGCTGGTCCCCTCTGCTGGCCTGCTGGGGCTCTGACTCCACCTTCCGGAGCTGCTCGTGCTATGCGGCACTCCCTCATCTGGTGGTCTGATGAACCACACACTAGGTACTGGCCCAGCCTCTTTCGACACTCATTGAAGACGTGCCCAGGCTTCTTGCAGTAGGCACAAGTACCACCATGTCTCTGACCCTGCTGGTGCTGTCTCGGCTGCTGCTGCTGGTGAACTGGCCTCTGCTGGATCGGCTGCGGCTGAAACTGCCTCAGCTTCTGGTGCTGAAAATGGGCCCTCTTGGCCTGGCCCCCGCTGCTGCTGCCTCGAACTGGGTCTCTCCCCCTCTTGAGCCTAAGCTCAAGATCATCCTCTGCTAGCAAGGCTCCTGTCAAGATCTCCTCGAACGTAGCATCCCAGTTGCCCTTGGTCAAGGACTTGACCTCCTTGACTAGACCCTTCCGGAACCTCTGGGCCTTCGTCGTCTCGCTCAAGCCCTCTACAAACCTACCGAGGCGGCCAAACTCCCCGACGTACTCCTCCACTGAGAGACTCTCCTGGACTAGGCTCTCGAACTGCGACTCCAAGGCTCTGAGTGCTGAATCTGGGAAGAACTTCTTCTTGAAGAAGCCCTTGAATTGCTCCCAAGTCTGCCCAGGTACCCCCACCCTGGGGTCTGACTGATACCAGGTGCGAGCAAGATCTCGCATCCGGTTGGCTGCGGCCTCGATCTGAAGATCTGCTGGTATCCTGGCCAAGCGGAAGATCTTCTCTATATGCTCGATCCACACATCGGCATATAGGATCCCTCGGTCCCCAGAAAGTCTCTGGGGCTCATCTTCTGAAACTGCTCGATCCCCGGTGTCCTCGGCTGCTGCACCACTGGTCGAGCTGCGGCTGTCGTGACGGCCAACTCCATGCCCCTGTCCTGTCGAGCCTGCTGTCTATCCATGAACTGCTGGAAATACGCGAACATCTGAGCTGCGTCTACGTATCCTGGAGGCGGTGGCTGCTGAAAGGGATCCTCTGGAATGACCGGGTCCTGCCTCCGAGTCGGTGGAGGCATACCCCCTGCTGCTACTGCCGAGGTCTCAATACGAGCAGAGGTGGCAGAAGCTGCAGTCCCCTGGCCTCGCCTGGCTGAGAGGTAGCAGTCCCTTCTATAGCATCCTCATGGATGGCACGCTGCGATCGAGTCTCTACCATCCTGAAGATAGACAAACAAGAGTATCAATTTCTGAGAAAGAAGTGAAATAATAAATGCGGACAATTATAATTCAAAGGATCAGCTGACAAAAAGGATTTAGATGGCAATAAAAAAAGTTTTCCTAAAGTGATTGAGTACCTTAAAATTAATGTCCTATATCCTACTGCAGGCTGTAGTAATACTCTAATTCGAATACCACTACACTTCTAGTCTAGACCTGCATGGGCCACCACTAAAAACGTGTCACGACCCGCACCCACTATGAGGGTACGAGAATGTAACAACGCCCAGCCTACGCCGCAGTGTCGGCGGTAGAACGCTGTCCTAGGTCAACAATCAACTAGCAATATATCTCTAAACAGTTTATACTCCCCGAATGGGGGTGACATAGCAGTAAAACTCAATCACAACTAAGGAAGAGATAGCACGATATGAAATAGAACTCAAGGAAATAAATAGATGAAGAGTAGTCTAAGATAATCCCAGCAATATCCAGAAGCACATGGTCTCAGATACAGAATGAAAGAATATATACAGCTCTGAACTCCAAATAAAGTCTAGCTAAAACATGTCTCAAGACTGCATAAAGTAAGATAAGCCTAACTAATCTAGTCTAGGCAATCGGGGTGATATCCTCAGCTAGAGCTGGGTCCTCCTGAGGGTCCAGCTCGCATGTGTCATCTAAGGCTGCCCCGTAGTAGGTATCCAGGCAAGCCTCCTCCTCGTCCTCTGTAATATTTTCAACAGGTCCAGTCAGGACAGGAGCGAGTACAGTACATCTCAACAGTTCATAGCAGGTTAGAAGATATAATCATGCAGTAAAGTAAGATACAAGTACTGAAAGAAGTGCAGTATGTAAACAGAGAGAGAAAGCTATAATAGAAATATCTACTATAAATAAAGAACTAACATGTGGCTAGTGAGTCAGAGTACAATATAGACATGTAAATGGCATAGGAGATTCTGATAAGACACTATGGAAGAGATTCTGATAAGATACTACTTGGGTATTATTCACATGTCTACTTCTACTCCTCCGTACCCCCAATCAATATACAAGGATCCAACCAAGTTATGTTATGATACTATGTAAGGCCCCCGAAGGGTGATAAGCCTCCGAAGGGTGGTAAGCCTCCGAAAGGTGATAAGCCCCCGAAGGGTGATACATAGTAGACCCATAAATAGGATAAAGATTCCAGGAAGACTCTATGATCATAAGAGTATATGTCACAAGTGATCGAAGAACCAATGAAGCATAGTGATACGCTATGTAAGTGAAACGCACAGAACATAGAGTACCCGATGCTCCCTAAGGATAACATCTCAAAAAGGGATCCATATAGTACCAATCCGTGTGACCAACGTGACAGTACAAGTAAAGTAATCTACTGCAGAAAATAGTTCTAAGCAGGATATAAAATGATCAGAGAATGTACTCGCCTGGTATCTGAGTGTCCAATATGAAAGTACTGTCCGATGAGTTGTGTCTGGCTCCTAATCAGAACAGCACAAGTCACAACAAGTCCAAAATGGTAAAATGAAGTCCTACTATGCATTCTACATGATTCTAGGTCAAATTAGGCCAAAGTCAACTCCTGGTCAACTCTGGTCAACCCTAGAAGTCAAACTAGGTCAACCAAGTCTAGACTAGGTCAAACTAGGTCAACCAAGTCTAGACTAGGTCAAACTAGTCTATACTAGTCCACATAAGTCTATACTAGGTCACATCAACCTATACTAGCTAGCACACAACACTACTAGGCTATCTAGACCAAATACACAAGTTATAAGACAAACCTACCTAATACCCATACATGTACAAACATGGGTTGTAGGGCAATTAATAGAAAACATCACATTATTCATTCACATATATATATAGCTCTACAAATATATATATAGGTAAGCATCACATATATTATATATGCCTACATACTAGACATTTAAACCTACATATGTGAAGACTAGGGAATTTATATATATAGAGAGAGAGGACAGTGTGTGTGAGTGTTAGAGTGATACGGTGTGAAGGAAAAAATATGAAATCAATGTGTGTGTGTATTGTGATTGAACAAGATTTAGATAGGAGGCTATGTGTCATGTGTGTTTGTGTATAGAGTGATAGTGTGAAAGAATTCTGAAATCAAAAGTGTGTGACCATGTGCAGTGCTTAGGTGAGGGGGAGTGTTCAGTTGTGTGCAGGAATAAAACAGTGAAGAGAGAGTGAGCCAAAGGCTGTGTGTGTGTGGGTGTGTAAACTGTCAAGTGTTTAGGTGAGGGTGTGTGTGTGAGACATTAGGGGTGCTGTGCAAAACAGTATGACAGGAATGAATGGGAGTGAGGGTGGCAAGTGACTTAGCTAGGGGTGTGTGTGTTCAGTCCAATATGGGACTGAGAACAGTGAACATGGTGAGCTAATGTTTGTGAGTGAGAGAGTGAAGTAGTGTGGAAGGGTGAACTGGTACCTGTGTGAGTGTGTGAGCAGTGAGTGTGAAAACTGTGATGAGGACAGTGGAATGAAGGAAGGAAGCTAATACATACCAATTCAGATTGTAAGGAAGGAAGGGAAATCAATTCATGTATTCACCAAACAGTTCAGAATTTCAGTAAGGAAAAGAGATTAATTCGTTTCAAAACAGTTATGAAATCTGAACCAAGTTTTTAGTCCCCACATTTCCCAACCCCATTTCGAAATCAACAAGACACCAATCAACACAAAAATTGAACCACAGTTAGATAACATATAGGAGTATAGTATTAGGGACTTAAACCAAACGTTTAACAGTATTAAATAGGTTTAATTAGATGACAAAATCGAGTTAAAAATCTAGAACAAAAACAGTAAAATAATAACTGATATTAAGGTATTAGTAAAATTGGGAAATTTGAGAATTGAACATCAAAAATTGAACTAAAACACCAAAACAGTGGTTGGTAACTAAAATATATTATGTGAGTGTGTCCCAGGGTCCACACGTGTCCACCCTTATGACACAATCGTGTCCAAATAGAAAACAAACACCTACAGTGCACACAGGCACTGTGCAGTGTGCACAGGCTCGTGCGTGTGTGCACGCGTTTTGTGCACTCGACACGACACAAATGGGGTCATGTCCTCGTGCTGGGTAGTTCACCTAGGGTCCAGCTAGGTATGTGTGTCCCTGAAAGGTATTCAGATTCTCAGATCTGTTTATCTTTGGACGACCGCCATCAAATAAAAAAGGCGTCTTCAAGTCTGCTCTGATACCAATTGTAGGACCGATTGTAGGAACAGGTTGTAAAGCGTAATACTCTAGAGGGGGGTGAATAGAGTAGGCAGCAGAAATTAACTATTTAAAAACATTAGTAACAAGATCACAGATAATATATCACAGATATGTAAATGAAAAGTAGAGAGTAGAGAGCAAACGCAAACACAAGGATGTATACTGGTTTCCCTCTGTTGAGGACTAGTCCAGTCGGAAGAACTCTAGCTTCCAGTTGAATCCACTATGGAAAATTATCACAAGTTTTCATCCGAAGATCTTGCAACTTCTACAACGCGAGCTTTGATCCGAAGTACTCGACCAACTTCAATTGTGAAGTGTGTAACTTCAATCAAGCCTCTGATTACAACCGCTCTTGAAACTTCTAGACCGTACCGCACTGGCAAATCGACTAGAGGATTGTAACTGGCTTAGGATTTGAAAATGAATAGCTCAGAATACTTTGGAAGAAGTAGTAGGCTTATAGAGAAGATATATGAAAGTGAATGAGTGTGTTGAAATGATCGAAATCCTTCTCTATTTATAGTTTTTCCAAAGGCAGAATTCTGACAGAATTCGGGCAGAATTCGGGCAGAACTCTATGAGAAAATCTCGGTGGGATCCGTAACTGCAGGGAGACCAAGTTCAAAAAGCAACGTTCACTAACCGAACTCTGGCCGAACTCTGGCCGAATTCGGGCCGAACTCTGGCCGAATTCTCCTGGAGTTCTGTCAGGGTTTTGTTAGGTTTTTGCAAACTGGTTTTTGGGCTTTTTGAAAAGTCAAACAGTTAGAAAGTTGTTTGGGCTTTTGTAAGTGGGCTTGTTTTCAAAATGAAAGGGTATTTTGAAAACGTTTCTTGGATAGCCTATTTGCCAGTACGATGCAGTGTACATCGTATTCCTAGACTCAATAAATATGAAAAATACATTGATCAAATAGGAAAACCAAGAGCCATTTGATGACGCCTTTCTTCAAATATCTGAGCAGCCTTGAAGACGCCTTTTTCATTTGATGGCGGTCGTCCAAAGATAAACAGATCTGAGAATCTGAATACCTTTCGGTTCAGAGAAAGCTTCTTGTATGACGCCGTCTTTGGCCCATCAATAATTCTCTATTGCATATGTCCTGGTTTGACAAAGCTTGATCATGCTTACTGCATGTCTACAAATACATGTTAGACAAACAAAACCAATATGATACAAGCATAGCAATATGTTATAGAACATTTAGGACAATGCTAATATTAGGACAATGCTAAGTTTAAGTAGCAATATGATAGTGATTATATGAATATTAGTGACGTCAATATGTTAAACTTAATTGATTAGCCATATTCAAAAACATGATATAATCATTGGGCTAACAATCTCCCCCTTTTTGATTATGGCAAATCCTTTAAGTTTAATATATATACAATAGATGCATGTATCACTAATAAACACATAATACTAGAATATTGTGTGCTCTTAAACTTATTTCTCACTTAAACTTATTTCTCCCCCTTTGACATGATCAAAAATAAGCTCCCCCGTAATTAGAGCTAAAATAAACTCAAGCATAAATAAAGGAGGAAAGCATAAAAAATCATGATCAAGGATTAGGAGAACAATGAAACGACAAGTTTAGAAAATTGCATAACTAAAGAATGAAAACTTGTCAAAAATAGTTGGGAAAAAAATCAATCAATAAATAGTATACCAACTGGAAATCCAAAATTGATTTCAAAACACATTTTGTTCATCATATAGTGTTTTGAAATAGACCCAAAAAAAAAATATCAATATAGTAGGAATCAATCATTGGTCATAAATAAATCATGAGGAATAGAAATTCGCAGATCTAGTATATAAAAAAAAATCAAATATATAATGAAACTTTTAACAATGATCACAAAAATATGATTCATAATTTGCCCATACAAATTAGTGAATCAATTCCATAAATAATATAATCATTTAAAAAGAAATCAAAATAAGTAAACTAGAATCTATGCAAAATCTATACCAAAGTTCATGCATTTGAATTCAATTACCTTAGCATGATATATATCCATCAGATAAACATGAAGGTAACAAAGACAAAATACTTGAGAAGGAGAAATCCAGTCGACTTGAATGCTCCCCCGCAAAGTATGATCAGTCTAAATAAGATAATCATGAACTTTGAGATAAAATCTCAATACGAAATGCCAACTTGGTTTAAAATCAAAAGAATAAATTAAATTACTTTTTGGCATAATAACTTTTAGAAACTCAAAAATGAGAGAATTTAAAAATAAATATTAAAATCATATATTCTCTCATCTAATACAAATCCAAAAATCATGAACAACTCAACAAGATAATTTAAGTAAAAGAATATATGTCCATGATGAACTAGGTATACCACATATTAAGGGCATAAAAGAATTGAAACAATTAATTTGCTCCCCCTTAAAATATGCGTATATAGTTCAAAAATAATTTATATACATAAAATAAATATGAAAAATACATTGATCAAATAGGAAAACCAAGAGCCCTTTGATGACGCCTTTCTTCAAATATCTGAGCAGACTTGAAGACGCCTTTTTCATTTGATGGCGGTCGTCCAAAGATAAACAGATCTGAGAATCTGAATACCTTTCGGTTCAGAGAAAGCTTCTTGTATGGCGCCGTCTTTGGCCCATCAATAATTCTCTATTGCATATGTCCTGGTTTGACAAAGCTTGATCATGCTTACTGCATGTCTACAAATACATGTTAGACAAACAAAACCAATATGATACAAGCATAACAATATGTTATAGAACATTTAGGACAATGCTAATATTAGGACAATGCTAAGTTTAAGTAGCAACATGATAGTGATTATATGAATATTAGTGACGTCAATATGTTAAACTTAATTGATTAGCCATATTCAAAAACATGATATAATCATTGGGCTAACACACGTGTCGTCGTGTCCGATATTGAAGGCCGTATCAGTGGCCTCAATAATCTGTGCACAGAACAGTGATATCCCAGTGCGTGACCGATATCTCCCAAACCTTTCCACGAAATCCAATAAAACTTTGGAGGCATGATGTCAGTGCATGCCCCCTCGAGTCTACAAAGTTTCGTGTCGGATCATCACGTGTCGTGTCCGCTACAGGCCCCGAGTAGCAGGGGAACACTGTAGCGCGCGCGCGAGCGTGTGAACGTGCGTGTCCACTCCATGAATCCGGCACAAACAGACTCTAAAATCACCACAGAAGATTAACAATCAATAAGCAATGATAAACCAAATTTTTCTATTTAAAAACATTTCGAAAATAACACCAACAGTCCCTTTGTGGCATTTTCACAAACACCAGTATAGGGACACAGATACGTGTCCAAAACGGACACGAAACCCATGATTCCTGACACGAAACTTATACTGACACTTAGGGGACTCCTAGGGCTCCCTAATGATGAAGACCAATCAAAATTTTATGGAGTGTAGAGAAAGTTACCTAAGCTTGAACTTCTCAAGAAAACCCCTCTTTCAATGGCTCTCCTCTTGATGTCCCAATCCACTAAAATCACCTCAAACTGAAATGGAACATTAATGGCAGCAAGAATAGGTAGATTAGGATCTAATGGAATGAATTAGAAAGAAAAGGAAGAAGAAAGGAGTTATAGGAATTAAAATATAATAGAAACTAACCTTTCTAAAACTTGAGCCTTCCTAAGAAAGAGGCAACCCTAGATTTTAGGAGAGTATAAATATGGTGGTGATCCCAATGAGGATAGAGGTGGCTAGCCACATCTCCTAGGGATTAGGGTTAGGTTGATTTTTGGGCTTTGGGCCAAGTTACATAGGCTATGGTTTGATTTGATTAATAAGGACTCTAAATCATAAGCCATGACTTATGACTTTCTAATTTCTATTATTAATTAGGTTCTAATGACCAAACCAAAGATTAGGCTAGGTTAGACTAGAGTCATATATCCTAACCAAACTCATACTAACTAGGGTTAGCTCCTAGGTTGGTCTACAAGGGTCAACACTAGTCAAAGTCAACCTAGTCCAAACAATTCCAAAATAATTCCTAAAAATTCCCAAAAATTCTAATAAATTCTAATAAATTTAAAATACCCCAAAAATAACAAAAATACCCTCACACTAGAAATGTGGTAGTGACACGAACTTTCTGTACCACTGTCTCGGAGCCTGCTTCAGACTATACAAGCTCTTCCTCAATCGGCAGACCAAATGTGACTTGACCTTCTCACAGAATCCTTCTGGCTGCTCCATGTATAACTCCTCCTCAAGATTACCATGGAGGAATGCCATCTTCACATCCATCTGCTCGACCTCCAAGTTAAAACTGGCTGCCAATGCTGGCACCATCTGAATAGACGACTGCTTGACGACTGGCGAAAAGATCTCATCATAATCTACGCCTTTTCGCTGACCGTAGCCTTTAACTACCAGTCTCGCTTTGTATCGAGGGCGAGTAGCATCATCCGTCTGCTTTACTCTGAATACCCATCGATTCTTCAAAGCCTTCTTGCCATTTGGCAACCGTACCAGCTCGTAAGTAGAATTGGCGTGTAAGGAACTCATCTCCTCCTACATAGCCTGCATCCACTCCTGCATGTGTTTGTCTTCCATATGTAATGTCCCAGTCCCAAAATACATAGGACTAGGAACGTAGACATGCCAGCTGTATTCATACGAAGTACACTCCAATATATGGGAACCTCGTATGAATACATAAGCTGTAAAATGCAGTAGAACCATAACTAATCTCATCCACACAAAATAAATGAATAAAAGATATCAATAATAATGAATTATCTTGATACAATATGTTGGGCAGAGACAAATCCACTACCAACAAGTAAAAGAAAATACATGAGAGAAGAAATGTTGGCGAGCGAAGCGAAGACAATCCAAGTGCAATCATCCTCGAAGAAATAACAATGATCACGGCTAGAGCTAGAACACCTGCGAAAGACAAGAGCACACACCTGACGAGATAACCAGGTCCTCATAGGGACTTAACAAGACACATAATATTATGCCATATAAACTGAATAAATACTGCTCAAATAAATAAGTCAATTGAATTATAACATGGTCCAATACACACCTATTGAACGAACGTACCTTCTCCCCAACCAAACAAAGACAGGAGATGGTAAACTAATTCACGGTGACGTATCTTTCCATGCTATGAATCCAATATGGTATCCGGACCCCAACAAGGTTCAATACCTTCTCATCGAAGTAGTAAGTCATACCTACAACCAAACAAGGATAAGATGTGACGAACTAATCTGCGACAAGTTATTGTTCCAAGCCACGGTCAGATACAAGTACCCAAACCAAAAGTACTCGTACCTAACGGATAAAGGTACCTAACCATTCTAAGTGAAATATAGTTAAGAACAATCCTTCCTACGCATGGGCCCTGGCTGAATAGGATCGGCATGGTCCCCCCTTGGGGCACTAGAGGCCCAACAAATAAGAGCATAACATTCTGCAGAACGTCAGTGGCCGTCAGTAATCATGGGTCATCAGCCCCGTATCTCCAGCGGAGAATCCGGATCACAAGGAAAAGTGCATCGAAGCTCATACGCTAAAGAATTGTCCTCCCCACCCAATGCCTACTATGTTGTATCCACAACAGAAAACCTCTATAACTGATAAGTCAAACTAAGCATGTAACCTCTATTAGCGGTTATTTCTATCGCACGGCTTGTACGTACTGGTGGCCAGCTAATCACGTACGTCCATATTCTACATGCGACACACAACTTCGTGTTACAACGTGTCAAGGCCAATGAATGCAACACACAAGGTGGTCCCTTAAATCTAGATTTAATGTGTAAAAAAACTAATACATAGCAGGAAATATAAATGAACAGTAAGTTCTAACAGTTATGCCATGTATTACAGTTTATTTTGCATAAAGAAAATAAATTATGCATGAAATATGAGCTAAAATTAATAAACAGCAAATGGCAAGGTGTCTTGCCTGATAGGGCGCCTGGTGTGCTGCGATGATCAATGTGGCACGAACTGTAACTTCGGATAACAACTACACAAGGTGACCTCTGATGGTGGCACGGACAGTTCCATTGGGTCCAGGACGGTCAATTTGGTTAGGGTCGATAGGAGGAAGGACATATTCGCAAGAAAATAGAGAATATGACTAGCCAAGGATAATATGACGATCGAAGGAATTGGTATATATAAATATATATATAACTATTTTGAGAAATATTTATAATATTTGGAAATTACTTATAAGCTTTAAAACTATATTCTTATTATTCAAAATATTTTAAATAATTGCTTTAAAATCTAGAAAACCCTTTTCAGGCTAAAACCCAATTTTTTTTTAAAATATAGGCTCAAAGTCCAATATAATATTTTGTTACAATATAATTTTAGGCTAAAACTATATAAATAATATAATAATATATTTTAAGATATATCTATATATTAATAATAAATAATAATATTGGTATATATTAGTGAAACCAATGATATTAGCTAATTAATAACAAAATAATATTATAAAATAACAGCATTATTAGTAGTAATAAAATTATTGTATATATATACACACTGATACCAAATTAACTATAGTATACATATATATATACTACATTTTCAGTATAGTTAATATAAATAATAATATAAAAAAACTAATCTACTGTTGACTATATCAGTAGCTTTGTTGCTCCTTTTCTCTCTCTTTCGGGAGAGTGTAACAAAATAAAAAAAATTTAAAAGAAAAAGAATAAGAAGGAGACAGGGGAGTGGTTGTGAAGAAAAGGGGAAGGGGAGAGTGAAAGAACGAGAGAGAGAGAGAGTGAGAGAATGAAGCGAGAGGGAGAGAGAGAGGCGAGAGCAGTGCAGAGCGGGAGACGAGCGGTCGTCGACCACGAGGCTTCGCCGGCGGACGTGCGGAGACTTGGCGCAGAGGGGAGAGAAGGATCTAGGGAGTAGATCGAGAGGGCTCGGGTCCGACGACCGTGGCCTGGCCGAAGCTGTCGCTCGGCTGGAGAGGACGCCGGCGGAGGTCGAGGCAGGAGCGACAGAGCTTGCAGCGGCTGTCACTCCCGTTTCCCGTTATACGTATTTTCAGGATACGTATATGGATTTCTGACAATTGTCAGGTGACCCGTATATTTTTACTTATCTTGCTTTGCTTAGTCTTGGTTTAATCTTGACTTGATTGGTTTAACTTGGTTCATTTTGGAGTTGGCTTGGTTTATTTTTGGTTGGTTCATCATGGAGAGAACCTCCTACCTACCACCATCCCCCTTTATAAGCCCACCCACTTTTTCTCTCTCCTCATTATTCTCCATAACTCTTCTTCCTTCTCCATTAAAACCTCTCCCCCTCCCTAGGCAAGTGCAACTTGCTTCTACAAGAGAACCCATTTTTATTGTTCCATTAGCTTCTTCTCATGTTTTTAAGACACATTAGAACTTGTCATTTTCTATTTTGAAGCTTTGATTTTTGTAGATCTAGAAATTGGTCATTTTCGGATTTTGGTGGTTTTGATCTATCAAACTTCTTTATTCTCAAGTTTTGATGGTTCCATGTTGATGAGAATTTCATTCTATCCAATTTTGACCTTTGAAAAGTTCGATTTGAACTTGATTTGACCAAGTTAGGGACTTTTGAAGTTATGGGTTCAACCATGGAATTCCTGCTGATTTGGAGAAGACAGTGAGCAGTGTGCGCCAGTTTTTTAGCTTGCGCCACTGTGTTGCGCGTGCTCTTTAGCGCGACGCAGCCTGACCCAATGTGCGCGCTCTTTAGCGCAGCGCAGCCTGACCCACTTGCGCGCGCTCTTTAGCGCAGCGCAGCTTGACCCACTTGCGCGCGCTCTTTAGCGCTGCGCAACCTGAGTCAGGCGCAACCTGAGTCAGGTGCAACCTGAGTCAGGCACAACCTAGCCTCGTGCAGTCTAGTGCCTGGCGCAACTTGACTTGGCCCGACTCGGTCTGGCGCAACTTGACCCGACCTGGGCACCCTTATTGTCCTGGCGCAACTTGGCTAATGCCACTGGTTGGCCATGGTACCCCTTGTCCCTCCCCCTTGGGTGCATGATGTCCCTAGTTTTTCCTCTTTTTATGATTTTTTTTGCACCCATTTTATATTCTTACGCCTTTTGATATGAACTCGATATGAACACGATGTGAGCTTGACAAGCAATATGACATGATAATCTGACATGACATGATAAGTAATCTTGACAAGTAACAAGTAACTTGACATGATAATTCTTGATGGTGGTCCGTTGTGACACACTCTTGACTTGATAAAGTAGCCTAACATGATAATCTCGATATGCCTTGCTAAGTAACTCTTGTCTTGACACCGTGGGTGTTTGTGCTTGTATAAGCTACATGTCTCATCTTGCATCATGTCTAGGATATGAATTCCTGATTCCACGGTCAGGGATTCATACTAAATCTGACTAGGATAATGAATAGAGTGATCAAGTAGTTCATGAAGAGATTTCGCAGCTACAGGCAGTCCCGTTATCTAGGCGCTTTCAATTGGACTTGTAGCCTGCCGTCGAGTAGGGCACATTTCCAGCACACTGTCATGTGTTGCTGTAGAAGCATAGAAAATATTGCTTTTAGTCCCACATCGGAAAGGAGAAGAAGAAAGGGATCACTCCATTCTATAAATAGAGC
Organism: Iris pallida; assembly: GCA_029216955.1. Taxonomy (NCBI): domain Eukaryota; kingdom Viridiplantae; phylum Streptophyta; class Magnoliopsida; order Asparagales; family Iridaceae; genus Iris; species Iris pallida. Next base: position 6,592,709 of record JANAVB010002198.1, read on the forward strand.
CCCTTTACCTCCTTTGAAAAGGGCACCGACTTCTCTTCCCTCCCTCCAAACTTGGACTCTTCCAATTACGCACATTCGGGTGCTAAGTCAAAGAAGTCCAGGGCAGCGCGGGCTCATCGAGCTCAGTCAGCTGTCCCAACCTCTGACCATCAAGAGCGTCCCGCTAAGCGGGCCTCTGATGGAAAGTTGTACAGAACTGTCCGTGTCCAGCCCCCGGCAGCAAACGGACAGAGTGGTTCTCAAGAGTCCCCCAACAAAGATCGAGGGCAAGTGTTTTCACTAGGCCCACATCGGGGAGCAAATATGATACCTACGCACTCGTATACTCGGGATACCCGGGCCCACAAAGCGAGTGCACAGGTTGATCGATACATTCGTCATGCGAGTCATGAGACGTCCTTCATGCGGCTCGGTCATGAGACATTCCTCATGCGGCTCGGTCATGAGACGTCCTTTATGCGGCTCGACCATGAGACGTTCCTCATGCGGCTCGGTCATGAGACGTCCTTCATGCGGCTCGGTCATGAGACATTCCTCATGCGGCTCGGTCATGAGACGTCCTTCGTGCGGCTCGGTCATGAGACATTCTTCATGCGGCACAGAACCCAGGAACCTTCATGCGGCTCAAAATTCCTGGGAGCTTCATGCGGCCCAGATACAACATGCGGCTCAAAAGTTCGAAGAGTCTCATGCGGCTCGGATAGTTCCATGCGGCCCAGAAAGAAGCCACGTGGCCTTCAACAGTTCCTCTCTACATTCGGCTGCATTTAATACCCCGACGGCTGCTTTGACAAATGACAGCTCTGACATAAAGACGCAATGATGACTCTGTCATAATGACAGACTCTTCGGGAAAAGAAGAAAATCTCTGACCCGAGCCGTCAGAAGTCCCAGATTGCCACGTGGCAAGTCTCATGCGGCTTCAATGGAGAACAGCTTCATGCGGTTCACTGAGAAGTCACCCTATATGACCAGCAGAAATCAGCCATATACGGCCCACCGAGAGCCCAGTCCCTGCGGCTCAACACAATGCTGTCTTATGCGGCTCGCAGAGACTATGCATATGCGGCTCATTGAGAGTTCATCCCCTGCGGCTCAATAAAGCATTGTCCTATGCGGCTCACGAAGATTATCTCCCTGCGGTTCAAGTGTTGCCTATCCTATGCGGCTCTGGCAGGACCCACAATTAAAACACGTGGCATCGGATCAATCAAGGATTCAACCGAATCTCAACAAATATATTTGACATCATCGTCATAATTACTGAAATCAGGACATATCATTTATCATCAAGCTAATGGGACACGTGGCGAGCAATCAGACATTAGCATAATCAATCACGAGGATTTAAAGCAGCTAGCATTAATTGCTCATGAGATACGATGCTATCCGCATTAATGGCCGAGATTCACTATAATCAGGATCAAGGTTCCAGATAGAATGAAGGAGCGCCGACATTCCAAACAGATAATCATTAACAAACCCTAATGATCACCTCCACTCTTATAAATAGCCAGCATCATTCCCTTGAAAAAAAAGGAGGAGAAGAAGAGAGAGAGAGGTCGGCACCAAAAGAAATAAGAAGAGAGAGATCTACACAGAGAGAGCTCCCCCTTCCTTCTTGATAATCACAGAGAGAGAGAGAAGCCAGAAGAGCAATCCGAGGAGAGCGAGAAGAGCGTTTCTTCGTCAACGCCAAGCAGATCTTCCCCGAGCCAAGGCTGCATACTGATCGTCCAAGGAGTAAGGCAGAGCGGCCGTCGCTTTCCCGAGCCTCTATCGTCACCCCCCAGAATCAAAAATAAACAATCGTACTTAGTCTGCTGTACCTAGGTTTTCGTCCCTAGGCTTTCTTTGTACGAGCGAGTTTGTATTGTGAGTCTAAGTTCAGTCCTCCGATAATTGTTCTGTTCTTTTACAATCAATGGCAAACACGATGGCGACTCTGCTGGGGACTAACTTCTCCACGGCTGAGGAGTTGGTGACACAATCAGATGCAGCCAAACTTGGCTCCACACAAAATAAGATGGTCGTCCGTTTCGACCAACAGGCGTTCGAAGAGATGCTCTCTGAAGGCAGTGCTGGCCCGGCCCAGAAGCACACCCGCACCACGAAGGCTCACAAAGAATGGAGACCAAAGTCATTTGCTCCTGCTCAAGCCCTCGATGGGATGCCCTCTGTTGCTCAAGACGGCGAGAAGGATTCTCCTGCGGTCCCACTTCAGATCGTAGACAACTTTGCTGTCCCCAAGTCCGGCAGAAGAAAATATTATGATGCTGGACTTGCAGGGACAAAGAGGGACTCTACGCGGACCGAACCGCAGAAGAGTATTAGCCGCAAGGAGAAAGCCCATGCGGCTACATCCGCCAACCGTATGAAGAAAACTCATGCGGCTACTTCTGTCAGCCGCATAACTTATGCGACTACAGTTCCCAACAACATGGATGAGACTCATACGGCCAATAAAGTCAATCGTTTGCAGAAAACCCATGCGGCCACAGATGCCAACCGCATGCGGCCAGCCTGCACGGTCGTGACCCCTAGCCGCATAAGAACTCGTCCGACGACAGGAGACAACCGCATGCAGACAGCCTGCACGGTTTCCGCTCCCAGCCGCATAGCACCTGCTCCATGCTCCTCTCGATCAGTTTTCGACCGTCTCTCGTACGGTCCGAACCCTGATGACTCTCTGGATGATAAGCCAGACTCTGTGATGTTCAACTTGGACTCTTCCTATTATGCACCCACGAATGCTAGAAAGAAGAAGTCTAGGACAGCGCGGGCTCATCAAGCCCAGACAGCTGCCCCAACCTCTGACTATCAGGGCGTCCCGCTGATTATCACACGGGCCTCTGATGGGAAGTTGTACAGAACCGCTCAAGTCCAATCCCCGGCGGCGAACGGACAGAGTGGTTCCTCTGACCTGCGTGAGGCGATCCTCCACAAACGCAAGGAAAGAGAAGGGGCCTCGACGTGCAAAGAATCCTCACATGGACGTCACTGCACCCAGATCATCGTCAACTGCTGCTGCAACAATGCGGCAGTGACGGAAGATCGTCCGTCCGTCTTCCACAGACTACAGCACCCGAACTCAGAAGATGAGGCACCTCCTGTTGTCTCCTGCAATTCCGCTGAGAAGGTCCCCTCCAAGGGGAGAGGGAAGAAGACAAGCATCTCCAGTCCAAAGATATCAGCCACTACAGCTAAGAAATTGTCGGCTAAACGGTTGCCCTCCACCGGAGTATACCAACACACCCGTTCGAAGACAAAATCTGCTGCAACAGAAGACTCATCGTCCCCGACCCTGGGGGTCGTAGAAGCTGGGGGTAGTACTCCTCCGAACGTCCACAATAATCCAATGTTTCAAGGAGACGAACCCCAAGAAACAACCCTCCCATCGGGTACAACAGATGTTGATTCTCGAGACGAAGCAAGCTCCGAAGCTGGGGGTAGTGTTCTTTCCGAGTCCGAATCCGAAGAGAACATCCCCACATATCCGGATGATTTTTCGACGCATGGATACGACTCGGAGGGTACATCCTCCACCACTCCCTCCGTCACTCCTCATGTGAAGACGGTATTCATGACAGACAGCAATCAAGGCGGTTCCAGCGATCGCCAGCGTATCGACACGTTGGAGGCCATATTGCATGCCTTGGTCAAGTCTGTAGACGAGATCAAAGCGGCACTTCCTACTCTGCAGGAAGTGACACCTGGCCAGACAAGCACGGGACCCGCAATCAACGTAGATTCAAATTCAGCGGCGCCAAACCAGGGCAATAATCCTCCCGAGATAACGGCCCCTACCGCGACAGATGAGGCTCGAGAAGTAAGAAGAGAGGTTCAGGAGCTCCGAGCAATGTTCCACGCCCGAGAAAACTCTCAAGACCTCAGAATACGGCAACCATATCCTGCTGAATGGAGGGATGTTCCCTTTCCGCCAAGATATAAGCCGTTCAATATCAACCCATATGATGGCAAGACTTCAGCAAGTCGATACATCACTTACTTTGAGGTCACTACTGACCATCTGCCCCATGATGACGCTATCCTCACGCGGTTATTCATTGGGGCATTAGAAGGAGTCGCCTTCGATTGGTACCGTAACCTGCCAGACAATTGTATCCACTCCTTCGCTGGCTTCAAGCGCTTGTTCTTGGAGAGGTTCTATGAGGTAGGGCAGGACGTTACGATGTCTACCCTCATGGACGTCGTTCAAGGAGAGAAAGAACTGACGAGAAATTACATTGAGCAGTTTCGTCAAACCGCAATGAAGTTACCATCTGGCAACCCGGACTCTTCTTTGATTGAAATTTGCCAAAAGAGACTACTTCCAACAATTAGTCTCTGGATGGGCGAAAGTCAGTTCAAGGACTGGAAGGCTTTTATCATCAGTGCTACAAGTGCTGAAGAACGATTGAAGAAGGCTCGCCAACTAGGGTTGCATATCTCGGAGGGAGAGAACAAGAGCAAGCGTTCCAACACCAGCAACGACAATGGGGGTAGCCCCTCCAACAATCGGAACAACAAAGGCAAGCAGGCTATGGTGACCGATACAGCCCAGAAGTCCGAGCCACAGCCAGCAGACAAACAATGGCCTCAAATCACTTACTCCTTTGAAGACGGTCACGTCAAGCCTATCTTGGACATGCTTATACAAGGAGACATGATTCAGCTTCCTCCACCAAGACGGGAGCCTCGGTCGGCTGATTTGGAGAACCCAAAGTTCTGCCATTACCATCGCTACGTCCACCATGCTACACACGACTGCTATCAACTGAAACGGTATATCCAAAACCTCATCGATTCGAACGCCCTGGCCATCGATTTCGAAGAGGTAACCGTGGCAGCCAACATGGTGTCCGTACAATTCGGCAGCTTTCCTCCAACAGAGACTCAGGACGGGGTTATACCCATCCCTCTGGCAACAATAGAGATTGCTAATCTGCCGCCTGCTCGCGATCAAGCCGCTGGTCTAGTACCCCTCACCACATCACGAGGGGAAATCATGTGGGTCCATCCGGACCTAGTCCACGAGGTAACTCAGCCCTCCCCACCTTCTAAAAGGAAAAGTGAAAAAGTCAGATCCTGCCGCACTGCCTCGGCGGAAGAAGAGGAAGTCTCGGCCGTCACTACTCGATCCGGAACACAAGCCCAACCGGTGACCGAAAGCGCGACTGATGATCATCCGCCCACTACCAATGATGCTCCGGGACCGGCTCAGCCTTCGACGACCGACAAGCCTAGGCCGAAGGAGACTCGCTTCGACAAGTCCCTCCGAAAGGAGACACCTCAGGGGCTGGAGAGGCCCTACAACTTCGACATCTTAGCGCAATTAGCTAACACCCCGGCCAAATTGTCTTTATATGAACTCCTCAGGCTCTCAAAGGATGTCCGCACGGCTTTAAGTGAGGCGCTCCAAAATGCCGACGCATACTTGGCTCAGGTCAACCTCACGGGAGATAACCAACCTGCAGAGCTCCAAGATAGTGCGTGTACGGGAGCAATGCCCAATATCGTCTTCTTTCCGCAAGATATGCTCATCAAAACTAACCTGCATGATCGCCCGCTATACTACACTGGATACATCGGAGACGTAAAGGTGGACCGAATGCACATTGATCCTGGGTCCTCTATAAGCATCATTCCGAAGGGTCTGCTACATCATCTTCGCATTTCGATGCATCGCCTGACACCTACAAGCACCGCCATTAGCGGTTTCAATTCGGGCAGGAGCTACCCAATAGGGAAGATCCGTTTGAAGTGTCAGATCGGCGATCTCCAATCAGAAGTCACCTGTTATGTCATAGATGCCGACACTTCTTACAATATCCTTCTGGGACGGCCTTGGATACACGATTACATGATCGTGCCTTCCACACTACACCAGTGCTTCAAATATATCGATAAGCACGGCTTCGTGAGGACAGAGTTTGCCGATATCGATCCCTTCAAGGGGGTCGAATCTTATTACTCAGACTCCTGTCTATACGAAAAATCAAAGAAGCATCTGGTCGAAGAAGGTGTGCAAACTCACAACAAGACGGCTACAGGATCAAAAGAACCTCTAACGATCCACCTTCAGGCTCGTAAACCGGGCAATTCCGCACCCCTTACGGCCACTCTGCGTAAGGACGCAATCAGTCTCTCCGCACAAGAAGAACAGATGAGAATCCGGCTGCCAAAGTCCGGCCAAGCGCCGAGACCCATAACAGGGCCACTTACCATCAGACTACCGAGAGTCGGTCACCTCCAAACGGAGAAGCCCAATCCCTCCGACAGACCGCTCACAGTACGCCTTCCCAAGAAGGTTCTTCACCCCGATGCGAGGTCTGACACTTCTAGCGAACCAGCCGCCCCTCGCCTCACATCAAGTACCAAACTGGGGGTTGCTAGTTTACCAACAACTCCATGATCTGCTCCACCAACAGAACCCCTGATGATCAAGTTGCCCAAATCATCCTCTCAGTCTGCATTTACACAGGGGGTGGCTGAAGAAGAGTTGGAGCTGGCCAAGTGTGTGGCTGCTCACACTGAGACTTGCTCATGTTGTCCATCAACGGCAACTTCCTGAAGAAGTATTACGTCCAAAACGACATCCAAAAAAAAAAAAAATCCCTGATGGGTGAGTTATGTACCCCCCGGTACCACTGAACTCACATCCACTCCAGATTACCTAGTCATGTACCCGCTGGTACCACTGAACTCACATCCACAACATCCCAGATTATCGAGTCATGTGCCCGCTGGTGCCACTGAACTCACACTTTCACAATATTGAGTCATGTGCCCGTTGGTGCCTCTGAACTCACATCCCGGTCACTCTTTCAGATAGTAAGTCATGTATGATCGTACCTCTGAACTTTCTTCCTGGAAGAGATCCTCCCTCATGATCCGATACCCGCACTTCCAGTACACAAAAAAGGGTAAGCGATCCACAAATTTCCAAAACGGCCATGTCCTCATTACCTCTGAGTCGTTTCACTTCCGCCAAAAACAAATCACCCCCTACATAGAACTTCCATATCCTCATTACCTCTGAGTCGTTCTATGTACCCCTCTTCATTGAGCCCACTCCTGCCATGTCCTCATTACCTCTGAGTGGGAAGGCTCCGTAGAAGAAACCTTCATACTTGCCATGTCCTCATTACCTCTGAGTAAGTATGTCGATTCTCTTTCAACCTATTATCTGTACCCACGACCGGAGTATGACAAGGATAATAGGTCCACAAATGTCCTCTGTTGACCACAAATATCCTCTGTTGACCACAAATATCCCCCATGGAGTCCTCTCCTGCCATGTCCTCTTTACCTCTGAGTAGGAAGACTCCACGGTAAAACCTTCGTACTTGCCATGTCCTCATTACCTCTGAGTAAGTATGTTGGTTCCCTTTCATCCTATTATCCGTATCCTAAGCCAGGGTATGCCAAGGATAATAGGCCCACAAATGTCCTCTGTTGACCACAAATGTCCTCTGTTGACCATAAATGTCCTCTGATGACCACAAATGTCCTCAGTCGACCACAGATGCTGTACTGGGTCTCCAGTACACGTCCATCCCTTCCCTATCATGCCTAGGAGCCCAGTTGCTCCCTGACATTCTTTCGAATACCAAAAACTTCTATAGCTGTCTTATCGCGAAGTTGTTCTAGGTATTCCTCTCCGAAACTTGTTACTCGTACCTAAAACCAAGGTACGCCCAGGGTAACAGGTCCACAAATAATCCCCCAGCAGGTCCAATTCCATAAACACCACAAGTACAAGAAAGAGAAAATGAGTTGAAACATGCTCATTTATTCAAAATTCAAAGTACTACATCATCTGGGATCACACCCCTTGACAAAAAGAAAAGAAAAACAGTGAAAGAAAACAGAAAACTGTTCACTGCTCCATGGCATTCTTTCGCTCGATACCAAGAACCTCCATATCCGCCTTACCGCGAAGTTGTCCTAGGTATCCCTATCAAACTTATTATTCGTACCTAAAACCAAGGTATGCCAAGGATAATAGGCCCACAAATGTCCTCTGCTGACCATAAATGCCGTACTAGGTCCCTTAGTACATCCACATCTTTCCTCATCATCACATGCTTTCGAAGCCCAGCTGTTCCATAGCATTCTTTCACCCAATGCATAGAACTTCCACGTTGATAGCACCTCTGAGTTGTTCTATGTATCCTCATTCGAGTTCACTCCTACTATGTCCATATCACCTCTGAGTAGGAAAGCTCTACCATCAACCTTATATTTACCACGTCATACCACCTCTGAGTAAATATGATGGTTCCCTCTCTCAACTTATTATCCGTACCTAAAACCAAGGTACGCCAAGGATGATAAGTCCACATAAAATCCCCAGCGGAAGTACCCAAACCTATCACGTCCATGCTACCTCTGATTGGATTGCTACACCTAAACAAATCTACTTTTCATGCTTCTTATTCAAAGTGTTCCAAATTTGCAATTTGGAAACTTTGAAGGGGGTCCTGTAGAAGTATAGAAAATATTGCTTTTAGTTCCACATCGGAAAGGAGAAGAAGAAAGGGCTCACTCCATTCTATAAATAGAGCCCCTTTACCTCCTTTGAAAAGGGCACCGACTTCTCTTTCCTCCCTCCAAACTTGGACTCTTCCTATTACGCATCTTCGGGTGCTAAGTCAAAGAAGTCCAGGGCAGTGCGGGCTCATCGAGCTCAGTCAGCTGTCCCAACCTCTGACCATCAAGAGCGTCCCGCTAAGCGGGCCTCTGATGGAAAGTTGTACAGAACTGTCCATGTCCAGCCCCCGGCAGCAAACGAACAGAGTGGTTCTCAAGAGTCCCCCAACAAAGATCGAGGGCAAGTGTTTTCACCAGGCCCACATCGGGGAGCAAATATGATACCTACGCACTCGTATACTCGGGATACCCGGGCCCACAAAGCGAGTGCACAGGTTGATCGATACATTCCTCATGCGAGTCATGAGACGTCCTTCATGCGGCTCGGTCATGAGACATTCCTCATGCGGCTCGGTCATGAGACGTCCATTATGCGGCTCGGCCATGAGACGTTCCTCATGCGGCTCGGTCATGAGACGTCCTTCATGCGGCTCGGTCATGAGACATTCCTCATGCGGCTCGGTCATGAGACGTCCTTCATGCGGCTCGGTCATGAGACATTCTTCATGCGGCACAGAATCCAGGAAGCTTTATGCGGCTCAAAATTCCTGGAAGCTTCATGCGGCCCAGATACAACATGCGGCTCAAAAGCTCGAAGAGTCTCATGCGGCTCGGATAGTTCCATGCGGCCCAGAAAGAAGCCACGTGGCCTTCAACAGTTCCTCTCTACATTCGGCTGCATTTAATACCCCGACGGCTGCTTTGACAAATGACAGCTCTGACATAAAGACGCAATGATGACTCTGTCATAATGACAGACTCTTCGGGAAAAGAAGAAAATCTCTGACCCGAGCCGTCAGAAGTCCCAGATTGCCACGTGGCAAGTCTCATGCGGCTTCAATGGAGAACAGCTTCATGCGATTCACTGAGAAGTCACCCTATATGACCAGCAGAAATCAGCCATATACGGCCCACCGAGAGCCCAGTCCCTGCGGCTCAACACAACGCTGTCTTATGCGGCTCGTAGAGACTATGTATATGCGGCTCATTGAGAGTTCATCCCCTGCGGCTCAATAAAGTATTGTCCTATGCGGCTCACAAAGATTATCTCCTTGCGGTTCAAGTGTTGCCTATCCTATGCGGCTCTGGCAGGACCCACAATTAAAACACGTGGCATCGGATCAATCAAGGATTCAACCGAATCTCAACAAATATATTTGACATCATCGTCATAATTACTGAGATCAGGGCATATCATTTATCATCAAGCTAATGGGACACGTGGCGAGCAATCAGACATTAGCATAATCAATCACGAGGATTTAAAGCAGCTAACATTAATTGCTCATGAGATACGATGCTATCCGTATTAATGGCCGAGATTCACTATAATCAGGATCAAGGGTCCAGATAGAATGAAGGAGCGCCGACATTCCAAACAGATAATCATTAACAAACCCTAATGATCACCCCCCACTCTTATAAATAGCCAGCATCATTCCCTTGAAAAAAAAGGAAGAAAAGAAAAGAGAGAGGTCGACACCAAAAGAAATAAGAAGAGAGAGATCTACACAGAGAAAGCTCCCCCTTCCTTCTTGATAATCACAGAGAGAGAGAGAGAAGCCAGAAGAGCAATCCGAGGAGAGCGAGAAGAGCGTTTCTTCGTCAACGCCAAGCAGATCTTCTCCGAGCCAAGGCTGCATACTGATCGTCCAAGGAGTAAGGCAGAGCGGCCGTCGCTTTCCCGAGCCTCTATCGTCACCCCCCAGAATCAAAAATAAACAATCGTACTTAGTCTGCTGTACCTAGATTTTCGTCCCTAGGCTTTCTTTGTACGAGCGAGTTTGTATTGTGAGTCTAAGTTCAGTCCTCCGATAATTGTTCTGTTCTTTTACAATCAATGGCAAACAGTTGCACCTCTAAGTCACCTAATCCAACTCTCTCAACTTGTGATCGGATAACCTGGATTAAGACTGCATGGCTTGCGGCTGTTGGAATATCTCGACGCATCTTGTTAGTAATTAAGCTTGTGATAACCCTAGTTAGTTAAAGTATCAAGCCATACTCTTGCTTGGCCGTGAATGATGGATGGAGTCTTATCTTGTCTAGATCCAGTACATGGCTATCTCAGGATAGGCTTGTTTATGCTTTACTTTATCGATAATTGGTTAGATACTAAGTTCTGTTCAGGTGAAAGGTTACAACCCCGGTCTTTGTTTGGTTTACGGGTTGTAACCTGGTTATCGGAATAGTTCGTTAGTCATCTTACCGTTTATCACCCTGCTTTCTCTAACTCATGTCTTTCGTTATCCTTTATGTATCATGTGCTAATATGCTGGTTTTAGTTCTTAAGTGAATCCTCCCTTGTGGCACTTGCTCTTTCTGGGGTCTGACCCAGCTGGTTTTGTATGGCCAGATTTTGGAGTAGCTCCCAAGGATCTCCCTGCCTTCCAGCCAGATGGTGACCACTAAGCGCAACCCTGGCAACGAGTGGGTTCTTATTTGCTCTTCCACTCCCTTGTAAAAATATTCTTTTGAGGCGTTTAGCCGTCGAGCAAGTGTTAGCTCGTTTGTAACTTTACTTACTGTCTGCCTACGGACTGTAACATGATTGACAAATCCTAGGATTGATCATGTATGACTGAAACTCTTGCTAGTCTTCACATTTTGTATGACTAGCTTCATGATCATCTGAATATGTAATGTTTGGGACGCCTTACTTTGTATGTCTGATGATCTAACATCTTGTAACATTTATTTACTTGCTTGAGATTGAGACACTAGGCTTGTTCATGACCATAATGAGACGGATGGCTTGTAGTAAACCCTCATGCATCTAGATAGCCGTGATCGTATTGTGCGGTGGGATTCACTTCAATGTACGTAGCTGGCTGTGTCGGTCCTCCCGCTCTCCAGTATTCTAGTTTCGGGGCGTGACAGCGGCGGTCGTAGAGGAGAAGTGGCGGTGGCGAACGGCTAGGCAGGGTACGGAGACTGGCGGCGGCTAGTATTTGCCATTAAAATCTTTTGATGTAATTTCAATACAAACAGAACAGTATTACAATGTAGGACTTAGACGTAGTCCTAGGAGTACACTTTTGTTTATCTGGGTCCCTTGTACCGATGGAGCGAGTGGTAATGCGTTGACTCCGTTGACGATCTGGCGACGGTTCTCGGTTCTCTGAAGGTCTGAGTTGCTCTGGGTGCTGGAGCTTACGGAGAAGAAGAAGATGTTGAGTGTCTGTATCTGCCTCTCTCTATATGTTATTGGTGGTTGTGCGATGTGTGTGTCGGTACGTAAGAAGGAAGTAATCCTTCTATTTATAGCTTTGCAGGCTGGCTGCTCATGCGCGCATGTAGGATGCGCCTGTACGCGGGGACGCAACGTGGTGGTTGCTGATGGAGGTGCATGGGCGATGCGTTCTGATTGAGGAGTTGAACCCTTCTTGTTGCTGTCGTGGGCTGCGACAGAGCTGACACGTAAAAATAGAAAAGATCTTTCAGTTGCTGAGATCTTGGGTGATTAGCACACCTTCATAGGCTAAATTAAGTCAAAGGACGTGTGTCGTAGGTCCATGGCTCGAAGATCTCGGATTTGGTAGGGAGTGATCTGATAGGATGCGCCTGGAATTGGGCGCATGAGGAGGCTTTGGCTCGTAACCTTTAAGAGTCACGAACCAATCGGAGCGCATGGCTTTTGAGGCACATGCGGGGCTTCAGTAGTGACTTTACTTCTGTCTTTAGGGATCAGAGAAAAGTTTGAGACACACGACTTTTGAGGCACATGCAGAGATTTGGACGCATGGCTACGGAGGCGCATACGAAATGGTTGGGCGACCACGTGGCTCGTAACCGTCGTAGGGGAGCAATGATGATGTTGACGTCGACGACGCTTCGTCTTCTGAAAAAGCTGTCAACTGTTCAGTCCTCGGGGGACGTGCTGCCAACTCTGTCAGACTTCAGCATTTAATGTTCTTGACAGGTGATGGGCTGCTGAGTGGGCGCATCGATCGGCATTCCACTAGGCACATGGGAACGCATGGGGACGTATCCTTATGAGGCACTTGGAGCTGATGGGCACGTCAGTATGATGCACGGTCTGGCCGGCGCATCCGCTTCGCATGACACATCTTTATGGGCTCGACTGTTACGTTTTTCGAGTGCTTTAAATAGCCGTTTTTGACTCGGCTGAATTCGAAGCGTCAGGTTCATCACCATTCAATGCAAATTCATTGCACGGGATTCGGAGAGCCAGCCACTTGGCATATAGATTTGATTTGCCTAGCCTATAAGTAGTGGCATGGAGAGGGTTTGCTTCTCGTTCTCTCACGTCCTCCCGAAATGAACTTATTTGCTCGAGCACATTCTGTTGATGAGATGCTCTCGAGGGTGAAGATACGACGCATTGTCTTCATTGATGCACTTGAAGGTGACTGTTACATCCAAAAGACGGAGTCGAGGGCTTCTGAGGCAGGCGGAAGGTGCCTGTTGCATCCAAAGATCGGGATGCTCGAGCCTCATCTCCGTTATGCTGGAAGAGCCGCAGATCGAAATTGCGGTGCCCCGATCATCTTCTTTGGGCTTTGGGAGAGCTCATCCTCCTGCTAGAGTGGGTGTCGCCCATTCTGTTGGGTTGAAAGCTGCTCCTTTAGCCGCAGGTTAATTGCGGTGCTCTCATCTTCCTTGGTTTGGGAAGCTCTTCCTCCAGCTAGAGGGTTGATTGCCACCCTCGTTCTGCTCAATAAATGCTTCATTAGTCGAAGCATTTGATGGTGCATATGCTGACACTTCATGATGCGCCTGACTGGGACGCTGAAGGATGGCACATAACTGAGCTGCTGAAGGGATGTACATAACTGAGCCGCTGAAGGGATGCACATAACTGAGGATGCACATAACTGAGCTGCTGAAGGGATGCACCTGGCTGAGAGCGCATGGCGAGATGCGCCTGTTTTGAGAGCGCAGGATGGTTGCTGCGCCTAGCTGTAGACTTAGGGTCTTTTCTTTGTAGAAATTTTCCTTTGTACAGCTCTTTTTAAGACATGTAATAGACTTTTATATGAAATAAAAATCTTCTTTTAATGTCTATGCTTTCCTGTGCCGAGTACCTCATCTGAGCTCCCTGGCGCATGTGATGTTTAGGCGCATAGGATTTCTGGTCATGAAATTCCATGCTTCTACAAGACCCCCTTCAAAGTTTTCAAAACTTTTTGTCAAGTTTTGGAATACTTTGAATAAGAAGCGTCTTCTACGGGGCACATGACTGTTCGGGCGTATGATTACTCTGCGCATCAGTGATGGGGCACATGCTCCTCTCAGTAAATACAAATGATAATGCTTCGATAACCAAGAAGATTAATAATGATCTTTTTGGATTTAATTGTAGTTATCTCCTCACAGAACTCGAGGCGGCGGCTGAGGTCACACTTCATCGGTTCACGCGTGCGACTGGGCCTATAAATAGGCGTAAGATGGAGAGAGAGAGAGTTCTTCCTCTCTTTGTTTTCTTTTTTTTTAGAATTCTTCTTTTGAAAAACCTTAACTTCCTTCTTGCAAGAAATGGCTCCCAAGACTCCTCGCGGCGGTGCTGGCCGAGAACGAGGCAAAGGGAAAGAGCCTGTAGGGGCTGCCGTAGATGATGTCCCCCGGCCGCCCGTCGACGTTCAGCCGGCGGTGATTGGTGGGTTTCATCATTCTTAACCATCATTTTTAGAACTCACGTACGCCGACGCGCATGGACCTTGAGTCTTGATGATGTGCTGAGGTTTTTTTGCCGACGCGCATGGGTTTAAACCCTGATGATGCACCGAAGCTCCACTGCTGACGCGCATGGGTTTAGACCCTGATGATGCGCCGAAGCTCCACTGCTGACGCGCATGGGTTTAGACCCTGATGATGCGCCGAAGCTCCACTGCTGCTTCTTTTCAGATGTGCCAGAGCCTTATGCGCTTTTGATGAGAACGTGGCTCAGATTCTTTTGTTGTTTCTAACATCTCTGAATCTTTGCCTTCTTTTGTTGACCACCAGTGTCGATGACTGTCCCGCTCTTGAATGAAGTGCTTCTGGACGCTGCCCTCTGTCAGATGGGGATGGATTATAATGAGGAGGTGATAAATCCTGCCCAAGCTGCCATTATGCTGGATCAGCCTCCCGAAAGAATGACTCAAATCCGGAAACAACAGCATGGGTTCCTCCAACGGATGATGGAGCGTGGCGTTTTGAAATCTGCCACTTCTGATAATGTGACTTTCTTGAAGCCTGAGTTCCTGTCTGGGGACCGCCTTACTTCTATTGAAGCAAAGGTGTTAAAGGTCAAGGAAGATTGGTTCTTTACAGCAAAAGGGGTGCATATGACTGTTAAGCAACTTGAGCGTCAATTGCCTTTGACGGCTTTCTGTCGTCTTGCTTCCAAGTGGAGGATGTCTTGGGAGCTAACCCCATCTCAGGGGGAAGCGGTGGCAGGCATCATCAAGATCGACTCTACCTCCGATCAGAGGAATACTTTGGCCGCCTGTGAGCACCCTGAATTTTAGGTTGATTTTTTTAATTTTTATTTATTATTTATTTTTTGATTGATTTTAATTTCAATAAATATTTTATTCTATTTATTTATCTTTAAGTGTACTTTCCGTGCCATTGATATTTGGAGTGTCAGGGATGTTCAACTCTGGAAATCTTCTTCATGAGTTTTGGAGTGGACATGATTACCTTCATGACGGTATATAGTGTCCCATCCAAACTTCTTCCCTTGTACTCCTTTTTCTTCGCTGAACTTCGGGTCAAATTAGACCAGTTGATTATTAATTATTTTTCCCACTCTTTTCCTTGATCATTATTAGCACGTTACCGTGACTTTTAATTTTGGAGCGCAAGACCAGTCAGTTTCTTGAAACCAACTCCTCATTGATGATCTACTCGAGACGCTCGTCACCCATGTCCTTCGTGTCCCACTCAGACATGTCATTTTATGCTCCATTTGATTTGCACAACTTTTCCGACACGTGACCCGATTTTATTTCACTCTACGGCGTCACATTTATTTTCCAACTTGATTCGTGGGTCCCCTGTCGACCAAAACCTGTCAGCCCCAATTATGGACATGGCCCACATTGAGCCTACTATCCGTCCGCCACTTGTGTCCCATTTATTGGAATCCCCATGTGCTACTTATTTATCCATGATCATCAACGTCTATTTTTAATTCGATTTTTGCACAATGTCCGATCTTGGATCCAATCTGGCTCCACTGAACCCAACCCCAACTTCATTTTTCCTCTCTCATGACGCCCTCATAATTCTTGCCCAAAAATATCTAGTACTCTTCTACCTATTTTTTATATTAATAGAAATTTTCTATTGATATTAAATTCCCATAAGAATGACCCTTTTTCCTACATTAATTTCCTAGCCATTTGATTCCCCAAATGAATCTCACCCATTAATTTTCCTCCATATCCTTAGCAGCCAACACCCCTATCCGGCCCTAACTCCAAGGTTTACTTTTCTCTCTCTCCCTCTCACTACTTTTTACAACTCATCTCTTTCTCTCTCTCTCACTATTCTTTACTCTCACAAAACAAAACAACTACAACAACACCAACAATAACACAGCCGCCCCCTCCATGCACCCGACCACACCCCGACCTCTTCCTCCTCCTTGGTCCGACCTTCCTGGCCGAGCTAGGCTCCGGCCACCCCCCGGCCATCCTCGCCGCCGCCGACCTCCTCTATCTCTCCTCCTCCTTCTTCCTCCTCTTCATAACCGAACGCCACCACCTCCATACTTTTGCCACCACCGCGCCATCACCACCATCTCCACCACCTTCCCCCGCCGTAGCAGCGCCGTACCGCCGTCGCCGTGTTCGCTGGCCGCCACCGCACAGCAACCAGCGTGGCAGCGCCTCACGCACACTTTCAGGCGCGCACAATCTCGATATATCCGTCGTGGCTCACCGTGGGTGTGCCCCACTCCGGCGAGTCCTCCTCTGACGGCCACCGTCCTCCGGGACGCGCCGTCGAGGCGATTCGTGCGTTTTGAACGAGATCCCGTCGGCGTGCGCGAGTTTGGAACTCAGAATTCGTGCTCCGTCGCAGCAACTTCGCACACGTTTTCCCGGAAATCCGACCGTTGGATCGGCAATTTCTTCGCTCCGTCACAATCTCGGTATATCCAACTTCATTCCTGTCAATTTTTGTCCATTAATTTTATCGTTTGATACATCAAAATCGGCCACCAAGTTGACCGTTTAAATTGTATTAAATTTGGACAGTTTCGCGGGGCCAACTTCGTCAGCTTGTATCTCCTCCACCGTAGCTCCGTTTGGCGTGCTACCAGTTCCGGTATGAAGCTGGTATAACCCTCTTACTGCCCCTCCAGTTTCGTTTCATTGTGAGTTTGTTTGATTGGTTGAATTCGACGCAAAAGTTGGTCGTCCGAATTCGTAATTTCCAACTTATAAAATTCCATTTTTGAACACGGGACTCCAGATTTAATTTCTGACACCACCATTAGACTTGTGGCATCGTTCTGGCATGTTTTCATATAAAATTTGTTAGATTTGGAGAACGTGGGACCGGGTACGTTTTTCGGTGCAAAGCGGGTCCCACATTTTGGGTCAACGAGACTTTTTGATGCCGGCTCATCGGAATCCAATTCCCGATATACCGTTGAGTTCGTATCGTCATTCTGGACTCGTTGACATATAATTTGCTATGTTTTGGTGGACATTGGGTCTGGTACGCATTTCGGTGCAAGACGGATACCAATATCCGGGTCAACGGGTCATTTTGAGATCGGCTCATCGAAATCCAATTTCGGAGATACCGTTGAGTTCGTATCATCATTCTGGACTCGTTGACAGGTAGTTTGCTGAGTTTTGAGAACTTGGGCTCCGTTACACATTTTCGTGCAAACCGGAATTCCAAGTTTTGGTCAACGGGCCAAATTGAGATCGGGTCAACGGAATCCAATTCTGGAGATACCGTTGGGTTCGTATCGTCATTCTGGTTTCGTGGACATATAATTTGTTATATTTTATAGACTTATTTTCTTGCACGTTTTTTGGTGTAAAACGGCTCCGACACGGACACCGTTTTGACCTAAAATTACCTTTTTGCCCTTGTGTCCAAATTGGACCGTTGGGTAGGCTATCCTAGCTAATTTGACCATTTTGGACACGTTGGCGATGTTTATTTCATCGTCCGACAATGTTTGTTGATAGTTTCTCTAAGTTTAGCCTTGTTATAATTAATAATTAATTCATATAATGCTCGTATTTCGGGATTAGTACAACGAAACTGAGCTCAGTCAATTCCAGTGATCTCACATCGCTGAAATTGACAAGATAGATACGTGGAACACCATAATAAGATTATCAACCTTACCATTGATATTCTTATCTCGATTTACGTGTCGTAAGTTTCGATGTACGAATAATGAAGTACACTTTATATTTTCAATAATTAGACTAGATTTGACCCTGTTTGACCAGAGTTGACCAGTTGACCCAAAGTCAACTGTAAGTCAACACTTGACCTAGTTTGACTAGATTATTGACCGGAGTTGACCTAGAGTCGTTTTTACTTAGAAGAACCTAGTATAAGATAGATTGCTTGTAGAGATTTATTAATTACTACTTGAACACCTTGTAATCTGTGTTGCTTTAAATAGGACTCTGTGGCTTCAGTTGGACCCTCTATACTTATCAGCTCAGGACCGCAGGCGAGTACATTCACTGATAGTTTTCATTGTCTTGATATCTACTATATTCGATTCAGTCGTAGTGTTTTACTTGATTCCCGACACGACGGTTCACGGACTAGTATACGTCGGATCCTGTCATGAGATGTTATTCCTGGACTTTCTTGGTATATGGGTATGAGATATTTCTGTGTTCCTGTACTTGTATAGACATTGATTTGGGAGTGGGCTGGCCCCCTGCTCTCGAACCCTGTGTCATGACGTGCCATGTCCGGATCCGTGATACTATTCGGGGGATAGAGGGGAATTATTAGGGGTTATGTGATCAAAGCCTCCGTGTGTTACTATATATTGCTAGCGCCACCCTCACCTCACGTAGGGTGTAGCAGATACCCCGTGCCGATTATCCAGGTTGGCCGGCATGACCCTTTCCAGAGATTTTCGTGTGATTGCCGGGCCAAGTGGATAACCTTTCCGTGTTTCCCAGCCGATCACATTTCGCCCTAATAGTTCAAATCACTTTTTATTTATTTGTTGTCATATCTTACATTCCAATTCACCTTTACTTACTGTACTTTCACCATGCTATGATTCATTTCTCATATGCTTTACCTGCCTTTTATACTGTACCATGATTACGAGACTAAGTTCTATTTGAAAGAAGGGTTACAACTCCGGTACTTGTTTGGTTTAAGGGTTGTAACTCGGTTTTCAAATGGTTCCCAAGTCGCCGATATCTTTGTCATGTATTTTATTATTACTGTCTCTTATAGTATTTGTCAATTTATATGGAATTGCTGGTTGGTGTTGCTGTCGGGTAGGCGGGGGAGAAACGGTGGTGGACAGAGGTGCCGACGGTGGTGGTGGAGCAGCTGGTTGGTGTTGCTGTCGACGGCGAGCTTGGTGATGGGGGCGAAGGTGGTGATGGCTGGACGGGAAGCCGAGAGTCGAGGAGGCTAGGGTTAGGATTTTTGGTTCGTGTCGGGGGTGTGTCCGACACGAAAATGATGGACGTCCGGGGTTGTCGGACGAGATAGAATTGTATTTGTAGTGGGAAAAATTTTAGTGGATGGGAGGCACGGACACGGTACACAATGGGGTTGTGGATGGAAATTATGGAGGAGTACCTGCCTATATATAGGATGTGGGAATTCCCATTAGGATAAGGCTTGGGTTTGTTTAAACCATATTTAGATAATAGCTACAAATAAATTAAATCCAAATTCAAATCCAAATCCAATCTAAATCCAAATTCAATTTAAATCCAATTAAATTCCTTTAGTTTAAAATTAAATCAATATCAAATATAGGTATTAATTTATTTATTTAAATCATTCCATAAATTAAATCAAAATTTAAATGCCAAAATAATTTCAAATTATATTTTCTAAAATACTAGTAATATTAATTTCGAAAATTACATTAAAAATAAACTAATAAATAATTACTAATTATATATGTATGCATAAATACTGTTTTCATAATTATGCCTTTCTAGTATGAAATAAAAATATTATTTATTATAAAAAAATTTCGAGAAATGAAAGGCCTTATAAATAAAATAGCAACTTGAAAATTTGGAAGATAACAAAATAATTATTATATACATTATCTTGAAACCATAAAAAAAAATTAATTTAAACTAAAAATATGTACGCTCGCACATTCGCACTCGTCGAGCAATTACAGAAATAATTTTCGTGCGCGTGTACAATACGACTACGCGACGTATAATAATAAAATTTCAAATCGGTACCAAATTTAAATAAAAAAATAGTAGAAATTTAGGAGTTTTACATCCTACCCAACTTAAAAGATTTCATCCTCGAAATTAAGAATTAGTAGGGGGGTGAAAGGCGCAAGGGGGTATTGGTTAGGAATAATCATTCACAACGTCCAACGCAATCATGCAATTAGGAAATCGCGACTTCAATAACGGCGAGGGTAACCATGGGTTAGCTCAAGAAGGAAAATGAGTAAAGTTTAAAGATAAAACACGCGATAGAGGCTAGTGTGTTATCTAGAGAAGAATAGTTTAGAGACCTTAAAGATATGGTTTCTTAGGAGTTGGTTGCTGGCACGATTGAGAGAGCGATTTGGGTCACTCCTAACTTAAGTGATTTAGAAGGTCATGAGAGTAATTATAGGGCCAAGATAAGAACGAGCAGTTTAGAATAAGGATATAACAACGTTGAGTGATAATGATCATTGTCGATAGAAAGGCTAGAGGAGATCCTAGTATAACGCGTTCGTCCTTCTAGAATAGGTGAAGGCGAAAGCAATAAGGGGTTCAAAAGACGATCTTATCGAATACGAGTACGTGATTCAAAGGCGACCGAAAATTTTCAAAAAGAATTTTCCAGGCAGTCGTGGATGGGACTCTAAAGGCCAAGTTTAATTATGTTCCATCCACGTAGAACGATAGACAAAAGCGAACCAAAGTGCACTTGGTTGATCAGACCATCATGCACCGGTTCTGATTAGACAATATGTTAGTGGGAGCGACCCAATTAACATATGTCTTGGACAAGCTCGATAAGGAATAAGCTTGCAAAAATAAGGCTACATTAGCATCATTAGTCAAAATGGTAAATACGTAGGCACGAGAGTTTTAGATTGAAAGAAGGCAGAATGATTCTAATTCATACAGTCGTCCTATAATCTTCTTGTCCGAGTCCTTGGTTGGCTAGACGGATTAAGTCCTCTAGATTCTAGGATCTAAATAAGCTTGCTAATATAGGTCACTAGGTCAAAGGGGTTGCTAGTTCATAAGGTATTCTACCCAACTTAAAGAATTAAACTAATGGTGTTTTGGGACAACTAACTACTAGGGTCGATCTCTATCAAGCACGAAGGGAAGATAAGAATAGGGATGGAAGAAAGCAAGCAAGATGCAATTGATGAGTCAAACGGTAGATAAAATCAAGGAAAGAGGTCAAGTATGTGGATGAGATCCTAGACTTCTAATCCTATACGCAGGCTTGCTTGGTACGGTAAAGTAACCAAACAATTTATCTAGACCTGCATGGGCCACCACAAAAACATGTAACGCCCCAGTCCCAAAATACGTAGGACTAGATACGTAGACATGCCAGCTGTATTCATACGAAGTACGTAGGTCTCATATGAATACATAAGCTGCAAAATACAGTAATCCAAGACAAACTAATCTCATCCACAATAATAATATAAATATCAACTCGAATATTTATGATACAATCGTTGGGCGGAGACAAAGTCCACTACCAACTATCACAATGAAAGAAATATACATGAATCGAAAAATGGAAAGACGAACCAAGCGCAATCGTCTTCGAAGGAATGGAGAAGACCACGGCCTTGGCTAGAATACCTGCGGAAGACATGAACACACACCTGGGGAAAAACCAGGTCCTCAGAGGGACGTAACAAGATACATAAAAACAATACCATGATGAACTGTAAATGATACATGATAAAGAAAAGACCACATGCTCCAACACAATGGAACCTAACCATCTAGGTGTAATACAAGTCGAAAACTATACTGGAACGTATAAGTGGGTAGGAATAAAGCATAGCATCCACTAGAGGCTTTCGCATGAACTAGTATACGTCTCTGACCGTATCTGACGACGTGGTCAGGGCCGTGCAATGGATATATCCTCTAGTTCATACTTTGCATCGCTAGCATACCTCCTGACCGTATCTGACGTCGTGGTCAGGGCCGTGCAATGGATATATCCTCTAGCGCCACACCCATAACAGGAAAACCATGAACCCATAACCGGGCAATCTAGAAGGCTTTGGGCTAGCTCATACGTCCCAGTAGTTTTCCCCGCCCATGTATCACACAAGTCATATCCATGTCTTGGCGATCCATGTCTCTATGGAAGTCGCTATCTAGACTCCGCTAATCCATAAATGAACAGACACACGAACCGCCCGTATCGGTAGCAAGTCAAATACGTAGGTTCGTGTCGACTCAATGATCCTCACTCATGTGTTGTGTATGAGACGTGTCAACAAGTCAAAGAAGTTATGAAGCATAACTTCAACACACCGGGAAAGTCCGCTACCACATATGGTCCACACACACACACACACGCACACACACAAACATCGATATACATATCGATGGCACCCAAGTCATACTTGGACATACTCTTACTAATGTAAAAACACTAGCAACATATAAAATATCATGAATCAAATGTAAGTACAAGATGGCAAGGTATCTTGCCTGGTAGGACGCCTGGTGTGCTGCAATGATCCAGGTGGCACGATCTGTGACTCCGGTGCAACAACTGTACAAGGTGACCTCGGATGGTGGCACGGACGGTTCCATTAGGTTCGAGACGGTCAACTTGGTTAGGGTGGATATAAGGTAGTCTAGAACTGGTGAGGGATTGGAAGTAATGGGCTTAGTCATGGACCGAAGGATAATCGAAAAGAAATTTTGATAAATAAAATATATATTATTATAATAACATATATCATTAGTAAAAAAATAGTTTCTAGATATATATTTGAAAGAAATACAAAAATCGCTTTTAGGCAAAACCTTAAGGTGGTAAGGATAAAGTTTTGATAGAAAGCATATCTTGTTAACAAAATATTTAAATAAAATAAATATGCATATATTAGGATAAATCATTTTTGGCAACTAAAATTTTAATGGTAGAATCACTATGGTAAATCAAAGTAAATATTTGGAAAGACTAATATATATCTATTTATATATATTTTTACTAATAATAACAATGGCAACATATCTAATACCCGTACTCATAGATATTTCCACAAAATAAAATACTAATAATTCTATGAAAATAATTTTAATAATTATAATAATAACCATAACCCTAATATTCGTAACTAAATACTAGTAATAAAAATAATAATGATAATAATAGTCATAATCATAATAATGTCCACATACTGCTTTAGTAGTAGTAGCCTTTAAAATAATTATAATAATAATACAAAAAAATACTAATAATATATTTACATATACAGTACATACATATACTCTTAATACAAATAATAATAATAATAATAATAATAATAATAATAATAATAATAATAATAATAATAATAATAATAAATAATAATGATAAAATAATAATAGCAATAAAACAAAGTAATTATAAAATTTTGCAGCAGTTCCTAAACATTTACAATTAATTAATTAAATATAAAATGATAATAAAAAAAAATTCAGAACAGACTCATTGGTTCTCCTCGTTTGAGGAGAACACATCTGAACTTAAAGTAAACAAAATTTAGAGAGGGGAGAGGGAGAGCAGCAGGGAGAGGAGAAGAGGAGGCGGCGTAGGGCTGGGCGAGGGGAGCGGTGCCGGCGGTTCGTCTGGGAGGTCGGGAAAGGGGAAGGAGGGAGTCGGGGCTCACGGGGGTGAAGGGGGCGGCGTCGGTGAGGGAAGCGGCGGAGAGCAGGGGTTCCGGCCGAGGGGAAAGGGAAAGAGGGGCGGTGAGAGAGAGGTGGCGGGGAAACTCGGAAGGGGAGGTCGGCGAGGCGCAAGGGTGGAGGCGCGCGACGGCTAGGGCTACGGTGCTCCGGCGCTGCGGCTAGGCGCGGCAGAGAAAGGCTAGGGCGGAGGAAGGTCGGGGGTTTCCGCCGGAGGGACGGAGTAGAATGGGGAAAGTCGGAGTGGGTCGGTGATGCGCGCGTGCAGGTACCGACGTGAGGAGGAGGAGAGGCAGGAGGCGGTGGTCGGCAAGGCGGAGGAGCGGGTTTGGTCGGGTCCGACGGACCATTGGCGAGAACGCCGGTGGAAGAGGGGTTTCTTGTGAGGGCGGTCGGGTTCGGCGGAGCTGCGTGCGGGCGGCACACTCGCGCGTACGGTGGGGAAGGCCGGGTGGTCCGCTGGCTCATGGGGACATGCGCTGGGCTCGCAGCCAGCGGTGGGCTCGACGGGAACGGGTGCTGCTCCGGTGCGACGTACGTCGACGAAACCTCCGGAGGCACGGAAGTCGGGTCTCGACAAGTATGGCGGCGGAGACTCCGACATGTCCGGCCGTGGCGGTCACGATGGAGGCCAAAATTCGGTGAGTTCCTTTGGTTTTACGGTGATGATGGTGGTGTCGAGGTGATTTTTGTTTTAGTTTTTGGGGGTTTCGGGAGTGGTTCGGAGAGGTGGTCCGCTTGGTGGCTGGCTCCGGCGAGAGTTGGCCGGAGTCAGGTTATGTTGTGGTGGTTCGGTGGTGATGGCTGGTGTTGGGGTTCTTGCGGTGAGGGCAGGGTGGTGACGATGGTGACGGAGCAACCCGTGGTCGGGGATGGCTGGACGACGAAGGTGGGCTGGCAGAGTTGGGAAGGTGAGGTGATGGCTGGTGATAGGGACGAGGGTGCGACGTCGGGTAGGCGGGGGAGAAACGGTGATGGACAGAGGTGCCGACGGTGGTGGTGGAGCAGCTGGTTGGTGTTGCTGTCGACGGCGAGCTTGGTGATGGGGGTGAAGGTGGTGATGGCTGGACGGGAAGCCGAGAGTTGAGGAGGCTAGGTGTCACGACCCGATCCCAACTAATTGGGTCGAACCGGATCATGCCCAGCCTGCACCGTTGTTGAGACGGCGGCAGTAAGCTGTTCAGTAGCAGATAACCATACAACAACACTATATTTGTCACAACTCAAAATTCGAAAATTTAAAACTTTATTAAACTTTTACAATGAAATGAAAGATACAACTTAAACCATTTTCTACATACATCATGAATAAAAGAAAACTCTAGGCAAACAGCTCATCAGTCTCGAAATCCTCGTCTTGGGATCGCGGAACAAAGTCTCATCAGTGATACCTAAAATGTTGGTTCTCCAGTCAGGAGGGAGCAAAGTATAATTCATGCTAATTTAAAACAGTTAAAGTAAATAATAGAATCATGCAGTTTTAAACAGTTTGAAGAAAGAATAATTTTCAACGGTAAAACAGTATGATTTGAACAGGCAATGAATTATGACCAGCTTGGGATGTACAGTAGTATCCTAGCGATACGATATGGCTTGTCCCCGTGTGAAGAGGGGAAAGCTAATACAGTCAGTAGTTACAGTTGGCTTTGGTCATAATCATTACTCTATTCCCCCAGTCCCAATCAGTACAGTAGTCACAATCAGTACTCTCCAAGAGAGTTTCGTGTTTGCATCGTGGTTTAAACATGCAATAAAACGATTATAGAAATAACTGTAAAACCAACACAAACTATACTTGCCTCAGAAAAATGACTGGAGAGATGAGTTGGTACCGAGGAGGAACGTCAGGGGTATCTTCGAGTTCATACAGTTGAGAACTCGACTTAGATCCTTTAATAACCAGGCTAAGTGCTAGTTGCAATATCTAGTAGTAAGTCCTAGTCAGATTTTAAGTTGTATTAATCTACAGCTAACGTTTACGTCGCAACTACGTGCGTTTGATTAAGCCGATTAATTGGATTATTTGGAAATAACAACGAGAATCAATTAACTTTGGAAAACTTTGTATTTTTGTAATATATTTATAAAAATATAGTTTTCTTTTAATGATAAATCATGAACTAGTTATTTACTAATTTTTTATCCATTTAATTAATTCTTAATTAATTATAAAGTTACGCTCTAACTACGATTTAAACATCCAATCAAAAACCACCCAAGATCACATCCACCCAGAAAATAAAATAAAAATCTACGCTACACAATACAAGGGCACAGCTAAACATCCTAGAGTGGGCTTATGCCCTGTACAATTATCTTTTACATCAAATAAGAGAAAAGTGATTTAATTACTAAATAAAGTGCAGTAAATAAATAACTATATTAAATAGCCTAAATATTAAATAAAATAATTTAAAATAAATGCTAAGAGTCTCAGACTCGGTCCATCATCAAAATCCAGCTAATACCACAACGCCCGGTCGGACCGGTGCGTTTGCATTTCGCCAGGGCCCACAGACCGGTACGATCGTCGCCCGAAAAATCAGTTTTAAAATTCATTTCCGAAAAACCGATTTTGAAATCAAATTAAATATAGTTTTGTAAAAATTTGGGCAGCACTTCCTCTATTTCGGGACAAACCCAAAACTGGGAAATGCGCCACAGAAAACCTGCAATTGTTCCAACCAATAATAATCCCAAAATATATCCACCGAAATAATTTCCAACACCACCAGAAATAATTTCCAATCCACAGAACTTCCCGAAATATCCGGGAATCCTACAATCAAACCAAACCACACAAAACCCAGCAGATAAAATCACAGAAATATGCTAACGCAGCTAACCGAATAAAATACGCAGCTAACCGGATTTCCCAAAGAGAAACCGGGGACCGATTCTCATCATGGACTCTACGGGAGGGACGAACTACTGTGATTAACAAGAATTTACCAAATTCCGTTGGCGGGGAGCCGCGGGAAAAGCTTGGGAAAACCGAAACGACGTTCGGACAACTGGGTCGCGGATCCTGGACAGCGGGAAACTCCACAGAGCGCTGGACAGCGGGAGAGGGTCCGCGGAAGAGGGGGCTTGCGCGCTGGACAGCGCGGAGAGGAGAGCCGCGGGCAGATCTGGCCCGCTGGAAAGCGGCGCGGGTGGCGGCAGTTCGCCGGAAGGGCGCGGCCACGGGCGAGGGGGCCGGTCGGGCTCGGCGCGGGGAGGTCGCGCCTCGGGTCGCGGGTCGGCAGCGACGCGCTCGGGGAGTCGCACGGAGGCGCGGCTGCAGGGTCGTCGGAAGTAGGTCGGCCACGGATCCGGCCGGAGAGGGCGCCGGCGCGAGAGGGGGTCGGGTTAGGGCTTGGGTTTTCTCTCGTGAGAGTGAGAGAGAGGTGATTCTGAGAGTAAAAGGGAGAGGGAGAGAGTTTGATTGTTTCCTTCTCTGTTGAATCGTGGGAGAGTGAGAGTTATGCTCTGTGAATGGAAAAGAAAGTGGAGAGAGTGGGAAATAAAAATAAGAGATGAGTGGTGAACGTTAGGAAGTTGAATGGTGGAGAATGAGTTGGGGTGTAAGGAGTTTATTAAGGAGAAAAAGAAGAACAATAGTCAGGTGGGGAGTGATCCAGAGAAGTTTGAGGAAATTAACAGAACGTGTGGAGAGGAGAGGAAATGGGGAGTTATGAGAGTTAAGTGGGGAGTTAGAATAGGAAGGGTTTACCAGTTCCTAGGGAGAAGTTGCTGGTCCTTCGGGACCAGCCCAAATGTTTTATTATTATTTTTAATAAATATTAGTTAACCAAGATTTGGAAAATAAGAAAGGGGATTGGATACAGGCTCAGGCCTGGGTCTGGGCTCGGACTTGGGTCTGGGTCCAAAATCAAAAATCCAAGTTATTTATAATTTTCGAAATTCTTTCCATCCAAAAATATTTAGTATTAATATTAATAATAATAATTTTGAAATATTAATGAAACATTATTTAATATATATTTACAAACAATGGGTTTCACAATCTTTTCTCCTTAGAAAATTTCATTCTCGAAATTTAAAGTAAGGTAGGAAAGACAAACATGTACGGGTACTGCGTCCGTAACTCAGGTCCAACCATAAGAATTTCCAAGGCAGTCGTGGATAAGACGATTTAGGGACAAGTTTTATTTATGATATTATCCACGCAGAAAAAAATACAAAAGCGAACCAAAGTACACGAGGTTGATCAGACCATCATGCACCGGTCCTGATTAGACAATATATTAGTGGGTGCACCCAATAAAATATCATCATGGTCAAGCTAGATTTAAAGAGATAGCTTGCAAAACTAGGCTAACTTAGCAGCATTAGTCAAATTTAGAACGGGAAAAAGAAAAGATAAGGAATAGGAATTTAAATGATGGCTCAAAATCTGATTTTCTTCTCATCTCTGACTAGGCTTACAACTGGTTTCTCTGGCACTGAAAAGGTTGATTCCAATCTTCAACTCTGAATTATCCAAACTGTGACTCGGATCCTAAATGTAACGTCTGAGCTGTGACGTAGAAGACGTTGCACACACTCAAAATTAGCTGGTAGAGCTAACTGGTATGCTACTTCCAACTCGTCTTAAACTTCAAATGACCTGATGTACCTGGCCTCAATTTCCAGCTCCGTCAAAACTGATTGTTCCTCTGGTAGGAGAAAACTTCACCAAAAGCAATTTGGTCTTCCCAAGACCTACCAAAATCCAAGACGCAAAATCTCAATACATCTTCAAGCGTCTGGATTGACCTCTCTGCTTGCTCGTCCCGCGTTACTCCATGAATCCGGTAGATGTGCTTCTCGTACAATGCTGCCCACTTCTTAGTGGATAACCAACTTTGAAGGGAAAAAGTGTGCTGACTTAGTCAGTCTGTTTACTAAAATCCAATTGGTGTCCTTCCCTCCTTGGGAACAAGGCAATCCTTACTCAAAGTTCATTGTTATATGCTTCTACTTCCACTCCGAATTGTCCAGCGGCTCCAACAAACTTGTTGTTCTCTTGCTAAATTCCTCATGTTGACAAATTCACATCTAATCCTATACCTGGAATTATCCTTCTTTATTCCATAACACCAATCAATGGAGGCATATTCCGATACATCTTATTATATCCTAAATTTATGGAATACTGCGACTGGTGTATTTCTTCCATCAACTCGTTCCTCCGTTTGTCAGCCGATACGCAAAGTCTCGTACCATTCCTCAGAGTTCCAATGCTGATTAAATTTAGAAACCCTCAAGTGTTCCTGCCAACACTTGATCTCTAAGCCTGCAAAGTGCCTCGTTTTGAATCTACGTCCTCTTGATTTTGGTCTCTCGGCCTCGAACTTCATCAATACTAAATCAGCATCCAGCTCCGTCCTTCTATCTCCAGGTAGTATAACCTCCAGTCCAAACTTCTCGATGTCTTTTAGCAGGTGCTAGTCCTTGGTTAAGAACTTCGCCATCAGTATCGACCAAGTGCATCTGCGACCACATTAGCCTTACCTGAATGGTACTGCAGGTTGATGTCGAAATCCTTTATCTGCTTCAGCCATCTTCTTAGTCTAACATTCAGCCCTTTCTGAGTGAAGACATATTTCAGACTTTTGTAGTCTGTATAAATTTTCACTCCCTTTCCATAAAAAATCATGCTTCCATAGCTTCAAAGTAAAGATACTTACAGCAATTCAAATTAGGTGTGGGATGATTCTTCTCATGAGTCTGTAGTTGCCTACATGTGTAAGCAATTTCTTTCCCATGTTGTTGAAGAACGCAACCCAGTCTTTTTCCAGAGGCATTACTGTAAATTGAGAACCCACCGGTTCCTGCGGGTAGCGCAAGGATTGGTGTAGTGGTAAGTCTCTTCTTCAGCTCCTCAATGCCGCCTGGCAATCTTTCGTTCAGATGAACTCTTCATTCTTCCAAGTGTGCTTCGTCATCGGCTCAGCAATCTTGGCGAAATCCTTCACGAACTTTTGATAGTAGCCGGCCAAGTTCAAGAAACTTCCGAATTGAACTTGGGGTATACCACTCTTCAACAGCAGCTATCGAAATTTCTTCTCTTGACAACATGGCCAAAAGTCCACTTTGTCAAAGAAAATTCACGTTCAGATAACTTACCATAAAACTTTTTTTTCCTCAAAGTTTCCAAAACTTCCTCAGGTGTTCTTCATGCTCTTCTTCAGTCTTCAAATATATCAGAATGTCATCTATGGAGAAGATAAACTGATTCAAATACTCATGAGAATCTCTGTTCATGAGATTCATGAACACAGCAGAAGCATTTGTCAGTCCGTCGTCATGACCAAAGAAAACTACCCATACTTGGTGTTTGAACGCCGTCTTGGAAATGTCCTCCATCCTGACTTTGATTTGATGGTAGTCAGATCTTAAGTCAAACTTCGAAACACCCTAACTCTACACAAACAGATCAAACAGATCCTCGATCCGGGCAGAGGGTACTTGTTCTTTAGTGTCTTGGTAAATGATGCACATCCGTTTGTTCCATCCTTCTGGGGCACAAACAAGATAGGTACTCCCTAAGGTGAAGTTCCACTATGAATAAATCCTAGAGCCTTCATTGATCTGGTCCTTCATCTTCTTGGCCACCTTCGGGTTGACTCTGTAACATCCTTTAGAATTAGGGAAAGAGCCAGGGACTAGGTCAGGGGTGAATACTATGTCTAGATCTGGAATAATCCGGGGAGACTACCAAGAAAAACATCTGCCATAAGGGTGTAACTAAAAACTTCTATTCATGTGGAGAATTACAGCAAAACTCTTATGATTGATCTAAGGACATCCTGTTACAACTTCCAAAAAGATGATGCTATACAGCGGTTCTAGGTACTATTCTTCATGGTCCTGGCTCTTGAATGAGCAGTCTCCAACTGCTTCCTTTCCTATGAACCTCGAGTATGCATCATGCCTTATTGTAAGGGACATGGTCTGCTGGATAGAAAGAGGGTCCTTAGGTTGTGGCCTATCAGGTGTTGCTGGGATATGAGCTCTGGTTTGATAGAAAGATAAGAGCAGTCCTTTACCCGATGTTTAGCAGATTCATATGCCAAATATTGTCCCAAACTCTTGCGGCAACTAACAGCCTGATGACCAGGCCTCTTGCAATAGTTACAAGCCCAAAGCTTCTTACGACAAGACTGCCGGAAAGTAGAGTACTTGATGGGACCCAAATATCTTCTAGATTCAGGGTATTCCTTCCTAGGACAAAAGTTCTGCTCTAACTTGGTTGGGAATAACTAAGGCTACATCATGATGTTCTTCATGTCTTCTCTCGTGATATTCTTCTGTTCCTGCTGGGCTTCATCTTGTGCTTTCTGGAACTCCAGGGTTTCTTGAAATAGGGCAACCATTTGGAAGATGTTTGCTGGTACTGGTGGAGCAACAAAAATGGATACTCCTCCAAGAAAAATGCAACTTAGTTGAGATGAGGTAGGAATCGCCAGTGTAGTGAAAACTTCACTGGATGCATTATGAGGACAGTCAAACAGCCGCGAGAGAAAAGACCCTGGACTTGGTTGAGGAGATGGGGTATGATCCGGAGATGACACCTCATCGCCAGCAGGATTTGGTCTTGTCAATGGTCATTCTTTGGAAGGGTTAGGATGCACACATAAGCAAGGTAGCCTACTGGTCTATAATCAAACAAAAATATTTATTTATATATAAATCGGACCTATGTTGTGACAAATCAATGTTCTAGTGTTCTAATTGTTTCTAGGTATGTTTTCCTAAGTTGTCGTAGACCTGCATGGGCCACCACTGAAAACATGTCACGACCCGATCCCAACTAATTGGGTCGAACCGGATCATGCCCAGCCTGCACCGTTGTTGAGACGGCGGCAGTAAGCTGTTCAGTAGCAGGTAACCATACAACAACACTATATTTGTTACAACTCAAAATTCAAAAATTTAAAACTTTATTAAACTTTTACAATGAAATGAAAGATACAACTTAAACCATTTTCTACATACATCATGAATAAAAGAAAACTCTAGGCAAACAGCTCATCAGTCTCGAAATCCTCGTCTTGGGATCGCGGAACAAAGCCTCATCAGTGATACCTAAAATGTTGGTTCTCCAGTCAGGAGGGAGCAAAGTATAATTCATGCTAATTTAAAACAGTTAAAGTAAATAATAGAATCATGCAGTTTTAAACAGTTTGAAGAAAGAATAATTTTCAACGGTAAAACAGTATGATTTGAACAGGCAATGAATTATGACCGGCTTGGGATGTACAGTAGTATCCTAGCGATACGATATGGCTTGTCCCCGTGTGAAGAGGGGAAAGCTAATACAGTCAGTAGTTACAGTTGGCTTTGGTCATAATCATTACTCTATTCCCCCAGTCCCAATCAGTACAGTAGTCACAATCAGTACTCTCCAAGAGAGTTTCGTGTTTGCATCGTGGTTTAAACATGCAATAAAATGATTATAGAAATAACTGTAAAACCAACACAAACTATACTTGCCTCAGAAAAATGACTGGAGAGATGAGTTGGTACCGAGGAGGAACGTCAGGTATATCTTCGAGTTCCTACAGTTGAGAACTCGACATAGATCCTTTAATAACCAGGCTAAGTGCTAGTTGCAATCTCTAGTAGTAAGTCCTAGTCAGGTTTTAAGTTGTATTAATCTACAGCTAATGTTTACGTCGCAACTACGTGCGTTTGATTAAGCCGGTTAATTGGATTATTTGGAAATAACAACGAGAATCAATTAACTTTGGAAAACTTTTTGTTTTTGTAATATATTTATAAAAAATATAGTTTTCTTTTAATGATAAATCATGAACTAATTATTTACTAATTTTTCATCCATTTAATTAATTCTTAATTAATTATAAAGTTACGCTCTAACTACGATTTAAACGTCCAATCAAAAACCACCCAAGATCACATCCACCCAGAAAATAAAATAAAAATCTACGCTACACAATACAAGGGTACAGCTAAACATCCTAGAGTGGGCTTATGCCCTGTACAATTATCTTTTACATCAAATAAGAGAAAAGTGATTTAATTACTAAATAAAGTGCAGTAAATAAATAACTATATTAAATAGCCTAAATATTAAATAAAATAATTTAAAATAAATGCTAAGAGTCTCAGACTCAGTCCATCATCAAAATCCAGCTAATACCACAACGCCCGGTTGGACCGGTGCGTTTGCATTTCGCCAGGGCCCACAGACCGGTACGGTCGTCGCCCGAAAAATCAGTTTTAAAATTCATTTCCGAAAAACCGATTTTGAAATCAAATTAAATATAGTTTTGTAAAAATTTGGGCAGCACTTCCTCTATTTCGGGACAAACCCAAAACTGGGAAATGCGCCACAGAAAACCTGCAATTGTTCCAACCAATAATAATCCCAAAATATATCCACCGAAATAATTTCCAACACCACCAGAAATAATTCCCAATCCACAGAACTTCCCGAAATATCCGAGAATCCCACAATCAAACCAAACCACACAAAACCCAGCAGATAAAATCACAGAAATATGCTAACGCAGCTAACCGAATAAAATACGTAGCTAACCGGATTTCCCAAAGGGAAACCGGGGACCGATTCTCATCATGGACTCTATGGGAGGGACGAACTACTGTGATTAACAAGAATTTACCAAATTCCGTTGGCGGGGAGCCGCGGGAAAAGCTTGGGAAAACCGAAACGACGTTCGGACAACTGGGTCGCGGATCCTGGACAGCGGGAAACTCCACAGAGCGCTGGACAGCGGGAGAGGGTCCGCGGAAGAGGGGGCTTGCGCGCTGGACAGCGCGGAGAGGAGAGCCGCGGGCAGATCTGGCCCGCTGGAAAGCGGCGCGGGTGGCGGCAGTTCGCCGGAAGGGCGCGGCCACGGGCGAGGGGGCCGGTCGAGCTCGGCGCGGGGAGGTCGCGCCTCGGGTCGCGGGTCGGCAGCGGCACGCGGAGGCGCGGCTGCGGGGTCGTCGGAAGTAGGTCGGCCACGGATCCGGCCGGAGAGGGCGCCGGCGCGAGAGGGGGTCGGGTTAGGGCTTGGGTTTTCTCTCGTGAGAGTGAGAGAGAGGTGATTCTGAGAGTAAAAGGGAGAGGGAGAGAGTTTGATTGTTTCCTTCTCTGTTGAATCGTGGGAGAGTGAGAGTTATGCTCTGTGAATGGAAAAGAAAGTGGAGAGAGTGGGAAATAAAAATAAGAGATGAGTGGTGAACGTTAGGAAGTTGAATGGTGGAGAATGAGTTGGGGTGTAAGGAGTTTATTAAGGAGAAAAAGAAGAACAATAGTCAGGTGGGGAGTGATCCAGAGAAGTTTGAGGAAATTAACAGAACGTGTGGAGAGGAGAGGAAATGGGGAGTTATGAGAGTTAAGTGGGGAGTTAGAATAGGAAGGGTTTACCAGTTCCTAGGGAGAAGTTGCTGGTCCTTCGGGACCAGCCCAAATGTTTTATTATTATTTTTAATAAATATTAGTTAACCAAGATTTGGAAAATAAGAAAGGGGATTGGATACAGGCTCAGGCCTAGGTCTGGGCTCGGACTTGGGTCTGGGTCCAAAATCAAAAATCCAAGTTATTTATAATTTTCGAAATTCTTTCCATCCAAAATATTTAGTATTAATATTAATAATAATAATTTTGAAATATTAATGAAACATTATTTAATATATATTTGCAAACAATGGGTTTCACACTAGGGTTAGGATTTTTGGTTCGTGTCGGGGGTGTGTCCGACACGAAAATGATGGACGTCCGGGGTTGTCGGACGAGATAAAATTGTATTTGTAGTGGGAAAAATTTTAGTGGATGGGAGGCACGGACACGGTACACAATGGGGTTGTGGATGAAAATTATGGAGGAGTACCTGCCTATATATATAGGATGTGGGAATTCCCATTAGGATAAGGCTTGGGTTTGTTTAAACCATATTTAGATAATAGCTACAAATAAATTAAATCCAAATTCAAATCCAAATCCAATCTAAATCCAAATTCAATTTAAATCCAATTAAATTCCTTTAGTTTAAAATTAAATCAATATCAAATATAGGTATTAATTTATTTATTTAAATCATTCCATAAATCAAATCAAAATTTAAATGCCAAAATAATTTCAAATTATATTTTCTAAAATACTAGTAATATTAATTTCGAAAATTACATTAAAAATAAACTAATAAATAATTACTAATTATATATGTATGCATAAATACTGTTTTCATAATTATGACTTTCTAGTATGAAATAAAAATATTATTTATTATAAAAAAATTTCGAGAAATGAAAGGCTTTATAAATAAAATAGCAACTTGAAAATTTGGAAGATAACAAAATAATTATTATATACATTATCTTGAAACCATAAAAAAAAATTAATTTAAACTAAAAATATGTACGCTCGCACATATTCGTACTCGTCGAGCAATTACAGAAATAATTTTCGTGCGCGTGTACAATACGACTACGCGACGTATAATAATAAAATTTCAAATCGGTACCAAATTTAAATAAAAAAATAGTAGAAATTTAGGGGTTTTACAGTATTTGCCGAGCCATTTTGCACGATAATTCGGCTATGTTCAGTTGATATTGGATAACCCCAGTATTAACCTGGGGTATACTGGAAGCTTGTTGGATGGTGCACGAGCTTGGCATTACTACAATTCTGGATGTACCGGAGCTTGTTTATGCTGCCTATTCAGAACCCAGGGCCGCCGATTCTTTTTTCGGCCGCCAAATTTTACTGTGCCATGAATGTCGCGTCTCCTGGATATGATCGGCAGACCAGTTTTATTGTCGGCACCCAGTTAGAGGCAACTGGGAACAGTTGGCGAAGGCTCGGTCGTACCGTCCACCAGAGGCGGGTTATCGAGGTACCCCTACCGTATCCACGGGGGGTCGGGCAGAGCCCTCGGGCGATCAGCTGAAAAGACGTGCTGATACAGAGGCTGGCTCTTCTGCGCCGAAGCGACAGAAGAAGGCATTGTCACCGGCAGTGTCAACAGACTCAGCTCCTATGGAGGTAAGGAGTCCCACATAGTCTGCTTAGTTCTACCATTTTTGTGACATATACTTCCTTTCTTTTTTGCAGGAGCCGCTGAAAAGGAGACCCCGAACTCCAAAATTGGGTGCCAGCAGACCAAAGGAGGTGGCAGGCTCATCTGAAAAGCGCATTCCGCCAATCGTGATATCTCCCGTGGTGGAGAATCCCGACGATGTCGTTCCTGCGGAGATTTCAGTATCTCCAGATTATGTTAGAAGGGAAGCTGAGGTTGAAGCAGTTCCCGGAATGGTGTAAGCCGCCGTGGGGGCCTTGGACGTTGAGGGTCCAGCAGACACGGGGCTTGAGGAAGTGGAGTGGAGTTCATCGTCTTCAGATGACGTTCCTCCAGAGATGTATGAGCCTGTTGCGGGGGCAACAGACGGGATTGAAACAGAGGAGATGGTAGATTCTCCTCCTTGTCATGATGAGGAGAGGTCGACTGTAGCATTGTCGAGCCATACTCCAGTCTCAGCAGCGGAGGCTGAGGTGACTGCCGACCGGGAGGTAGCGGCAGATTCTATCCCTGCGGAGGGATTTGATGGTGAAAATAAGACTCGTCCGCCGATCCTGACTCCAGGGGAGCCGAGTCAGAAAACAAGTACTGATCTTGCTGCTCTGCCGGAGGAGGAATGTCCCGTGCGGCCTGTTGATAGAGTGCTGGGGACGGATGCGGTAGCCCCTGACGTCGGTGGTCCCTCCGAGCATGAGAAGGGTAAGGGTTTGCTGGAACCCTCTGTTGCTCCTTCTACTTGGGGTACAATATCGACGCCTCTCTCGGCTCCTTCTGTTCTTTTGGCTCCTCGGGCTAGTAGTCAAGCCCCTGTTGAGGAAGAGTCCGTAGATGCCGAGGTTTTAGCCTCGCAGACTGAAGCCGGCGGGCCTTCTTCCGGTCCGCTGTCTAGAGCAGTTCCTCCAACTCCTGCTATGACGCCGCAGGTGCTGGCGGATGCAGATGAGTATGTAAAGTTTATTATTGAGGCGATGTATAAGATACTGCAGAGAGACATATCGGCAGTGATGGATGCCAATGGGAGTTTCGCGACGGCAAAAACCCTGGCACTCCCTCACATCAGTCTGATACGTTTCCACCAGGGCTATGATCATATGGCCGAGATTCTGGAGGCCTCGGTGGCCGAGCTGGACCAGCTGCTTTCCAAGTTTCAGTGTATCCAGCAAAATGATCTCTTCGCCCTGATAGACGCAGAAAAGGAGAAGTTGATCGCTGAGACTGAATCCTCTTATCAGGCCACCGTGGGTGTCTGGGAACGCGAGGTGGCTGAAACTGAGGCTGCGGTGGAGAGGCTATCGCAGTCCATGCAGGAGAAGGTGGAGTTGCGAGCCGCGTTGGACGCTAGTATAGCGGAGATTGATGCCAAGATTCGCCTCCTTGAAGACCAACGGGCCCAACTCTTATTAGATGCGGAACGAGTCCAGGCTGAACATGTAGCATCTAAGGAGGAGGAAGCAGCTTTCATCCGCCGGGCTCTTACCCTGGCTCAGCAGCGGCAACAGTTGGACAAGAAGCATGAGGATGACATTTCTCCTGAGGCCATAGAAACGATGCATCAAGAAGCCGAACGTCGGGTCCTGGCGATCATAGAGACTCGGGCGGCAGACTTGAAGCGTCGGATTGAAGAGCTTTCGACCAACCCCGGGGATGTTTAGGGATTGTAGTCTCTTTTTTTGTGTAATTTGCAACTCTTGCTGGGGGTGTAATATAAAACCCCCTATTTTTTAAAATTATTTTTTTATTTTATTGGACTTAAAAATAAATTTATACAATTTATGATTTTATTTATTGATGACCCGGTTTGACCAATTCAGCCGAACTGTACCCTGACCAAATTTAAGTCCATGTAGGCATGTGGCGTGACCAAGATGGCCACGTAGGCGTACTTTATGTGTGTGGAAATATTTATTAAATTATTTTAAGACTGGATGTATATTTCTAATTAAATATTTATTTATGCAATTATTAGTATTATTGTTATTTAATAATGTGTTTCAATAATTGTGTAATATTCTTCTGGACCCGAATGAGAGTGTGCGGAATAAGTTCACCAAAACCACAATAGGACTATTTTGTTATTTTATATTTTTAAAGTTATTTTTATGGTGATTAAATATACGTATTCATTACTATTAAATACCATTATTATTTGTTGTCCTATTTATGGTCAATTAAAATTATATATATATAAATATCTTTAAATACATTTTTATATTAATGGATAATATTACTCTTTATTTTAAATTTTTTGAAGAATTTATGGCGAATATATGGATATATATTTGTATAAATATATACATATAATGATTAAGTTTGTTTTAAAAAGGTTTTAGTTAAAGAAAAAAAAAAGAAAAAAAAAAGGGCGGTTACTGTTCATCATCCCCAACGGGGACTGAACCCGACCCCTCCCCTGTATTCAAATACGAGTTTTTTTTTTCAAAATTTGGTTTAAATCCTCTACACATCCAAATAGGATGAAACCAATTCCTATCTAGTCCCTATCAGATTCTCCCAAGATTTGCAAGAAATCTTTTTTAATCGAGTTTGAATTCGTTTAGAAACTCGAATTTAATGGATTGATATATAGTTGTAAACCTCAGTTTGAGAATAGAAAATAAAACTCCTACAGAGCCCCGCCACCCTTGGACGAACCTCGACACTTCCCTGGACTGTGCGCATGTCCCCGGCCACCTGTGCGTCACCTGGACCCACCGGCCGGCCGCGCAACGTCGGAGGCAGAAACAACAACAGCCGTAGCATCAAACAGAGCAGCAACATCAGCTGTAGAAGTCCGACCCCAGGTACCATCTTCCCGGCTGCCTTTCTTCCTCTACGCCAAACGATTCTTCGAACCAGTTAATCCTATGCATAGACAACCTGACCCTCTCCAACCCCACTTAACTAGTTTTTGCAAATTTTTATTGGATTACAAGAGAAATCCTTATGAAATCATGAGAAATCAGGATTTTATATAATTAGCCAACCACAGTTGCAGTTCCTGAGACCAGTATTGGAAGGCGGATTATGAGCCAGCTACTGATCATTTTAGAAATATAACTGAATAGACTTGTAGACTATATAACCGCCTTCACAACGTGTAAAATTTTCTACCAGATGATTATCGAATTCCTGATAAAAATTCTGTTGAAAAACCCGAGAAAAATAGTTTTCCGTAAATACAATTTCAATAAAAACTCCCCGATACGACGTACGTCCCGCCAAACCGGGCGACGTGGTCGTGAACCGAAAGCATCGAAAGGTGCATATCGACTTCGCGGACGTGTGGGCTTTGACGGAATTCAAATTGGTCGCGTGTGCGCGACGAATTTGATGCGTATCCGTCGAAATTTACCGTATCGGTCTACTTGCAAATTTCTTAACAACTTTGTGCACACTCATCATATCACGATGAAACTTGCGCCATTGGACTCGAAATATTTTTCTGGTCCTGTGAGCCAAGTTTGGTCCGATTCTGAGACCGTTGATCGGGACGCTACTTTGGCGGGCCCACAATCCCACTCAACGGGCGATTTTGTGCACAGCCCACCGGAATCCAAAATTGGACATACCGTTGGATTCGTCTCATCGAAACAAATTTTTAGACATGTAGTTTGATGACTTTAGAGACCATAGATATTGGCACGCATTTTGGTACAAAGCGGGTCCAACGGCGGACATCGTTAATTAACCCGAAATTATGATTTTGCCCCTGTTCCAGAATTTAACTTTTGGACAGGCGTTTCCTAGGCATATCTTTTATTCCAAACTCGTTCGTGATATTTGTTTCAGCATCCGGAGCTTCTTGTGGATTTTGACTTTCGTGTTGACGATTCTGATTGTTGGATTTTGCCGCTTCTCGTACCACCCGCAGGCAAGATACCTTGCCTTATTTACTGTTTATAATTAGATGCATCTTTATTTATTTATTACTGCATATTTATTATCTATTTTTAGTTGGATCCATTATTTGCTATTTTTAGTTCACTTTATTTTGCTTTCAAGTTATTTTTCCTTCTTGCCTTTTTTGTATGCATATGGACCTAGTCTTAGTGATCTACCTTCTGTTAGTGACCTTGGGAGGGAGAAGACAGTTAAATGTATGGGCTACCCCAATCCAAAAGCTGTAGTAACTGTGTACTACGGTAGTCGAGTCGCGAGGGTCACTAGCCTCGAGCTATGTAGACTGATGGGTCACGTGGGCCGCTAGCCTCGAGTTATGCCGGCTGATAGTATTGGTACTGACGTGTGCGTATTGTGAGTTGTTACCTTGTCCTGGGGGAGTCAGCCTTCACCTGTCCATACATCGATATGTCTTCTAAATTGCCTACTAGAAAGGTTAGGAGACCTTAGCAAATTTCATGTTCCAATCATGGCATGGGAAAATGTCACATCGCGGAATAGTAAGTTACCCCTTGTCCTTGTTTGGTTGTAGGGGCAGCCTACTGTTTCGATGATGGGATATTGAGCCGTGTTATGGTTTGGACGCTTTTACTTTATCTTTATTTTATGGTGCATTTATATTCAGTTCATATGGCATGTTCTTCCTGTATCTTGTTACGTCCCTCTGAGGACCTGGTTATCTCTCTAGGTGTATGCTTCTGTGATTTTGCAGGTGTTCTAGCCAAGGCCGTGATCTTCTCCATTCTTTCGAAGACGATTGCGCTTGGTTCGTCCCGTTATTTTATCGATCACTTCTTGTACATTTTATTTGAGGTAGATGGTAGTGGACTTTGTCTCCGTCCAACGATTGTATACATGACAAATTCAAAGTTGCTTTTTTATTATTTATTTATCTAGTGGATGAGATTTAGTTATTATTGTTCTACTGTATTTTACAGCTTATGTATACATACAAGGTTTCCATATATTGGAGTGTACTTCGTATGTATGCAGCTGGCACGGATACGTACCTAGTCCTAATTATTTTGGGACTGGGACGTTACATGTTTTTGTGGTGGCCCATGCAGGTCGAGTTTGTCACTTCGATTACGTTGTTGTACCGATGTGAACCTGCAACATAGGATTAGAATCTAGGAATCTCATCCATACAGCTTGACCTCTTCCCTTGGCTTCAAATTTTGAACTCTCGATCGACTTCCTTGAATTGTATCTTGCTTGATTCCTCTCTACCGATGATTCTTATTTTCGTGCTTAGTGTCGACTAGAAAGATGACTACACTAGTATACGCTCATAGGTCAAACACATGCCTAGAATGGTTATATTGGCAAGTGGAATACATTCAAGACTCTAATTAAGTTAAAAAAGGCTTTTAGTGTGATTTAATGATTAGTAATTGGTAAAGTAGGATATTACCACGAAAAGTTTTAACCTTGAGATTTCTAAATAGTAAACAACATAGGAATTATAGAATTTCATACTTGGTGTAAGAAATTGATTGATTTTCAAGATTTGATATTTGTGAATAGATATAAAGTTAGTTGAAAAGAATTTTTAAAATTTAAATGTTGCTGTAAGATTATGAGGGCGGTTGATAAAGCTTGGTTTTAAATTGGGTTGCATGGTTCCAAATTAATAAGTTCGTAAAATTTTGAGTTTGGAGTAAGGCTATAAAAAAAAATTGGTTAAAGATGTTTTGAATGATATATAACCAAATTGAGGATCTACTTTAAACTTTTGTATGAATTACGATTGATAACTCCTATTTAAAATTTTGAGTTTAAGTTTTGGATTAATGATAGAAGAAGAAAAAATATATATATATTTTTGATTTGTGACACAATAAAGGTTTATTCGAGATTGATTGAAAATTTTAGAAAAAAAATATTGATTTGATGACTGATAAGATCATTTGAATATTGAGTTTAAATTTAGATTGCTAATATTACAATCTTTGGAAAAAGTTACTAAGATGTGGTGAAAAGTTATTTTGATTGATTAAAGGAATTTACCATTTAAAAGTTGTGATTTTGTTTGAATGACTTAGAAATAGAAGTTATGTGATGAGTGCGTTAAAATATTGAGCTGTAAATTTTAGATTAGTCGTGATATGTTAAAAGTTTATCTTGAGGGTTATTGGAGAAATTTTTGGAGTTTTAAAGTTATGAAGTGATATAAATTTTTTTTGATTCATGAGTTTCTTGAGTTTAAAAGTTGGAGTGAAATTGTAAAACTTGAAAAAAAAAGTCAGTAGTAACATGATAAAAAATTTGATTTGATATTTATGAAAGCGAGTTAAATTTTTGTCTTGATAAATTTGAACGGCTTGGAGTGAGTACAAATTTTGGTGGTTAAATTTTTTTTTTTATTCAGAAATTGTTGGAGGAAACTTGAGTTTTCAATTTTAATATTAGGCCACCATGATAGCCCTAATAAATTGGAAGTATTCCATACTAAATGTCATGTCACTCATGACCATGATAGTAGTATATACACAAGCGTTGCTAGTCATCTACCAACTATATTGTATCTCAATCTCTACTTATTCGACCTTTCTTCAATTCTAGATCTTTTAATTGCGACCTCCTAACCCATTTGCAATTTAAATAATGAGTTAATGGTTTCTTAACTGTATTCATCTAGGAGACTATCTTCTCTCCAGAATTATGTTCCTAAATTATTTTTACTGGATTCTCTAATTAATTTTTATTCCATGCTTTAACTTGATCTTCTTTATTTTTGTGCTTTAATTATCACTTCGTGAACTCCCCCTTTCTATTTTAGATCTTTTGGCATCCCTTACCGTGACTTGGATATTTAGAGCACAACATTAGACTTCTCCTTCCAACAAATTTCATATATAAGGCCTAGACGAGCCCACCTTCACGTAGATATATCATGTCCCACTAAAATACGTCTCCTTGTACACCATTTTCTTAATATGACCTTCTGGTCGAAATGTCTAAACCAAAACCTTTACCATGATACCGATATATTTTTGAC
Organism: Iris pallida; assembly: GCA_029216955.1. Classification (NCBI taxonomy): domain Eukaryota; kingdom Viridiplantae; phylum Streptophyta; class Magnoliopsida; order Asparagales; family Iridaceae; genus Iris; species Iris pallida. The sequence continues at coordinate 6,635,350 of JANAVB010002198.1, forward strand.
CACGGATAGGGATTCCATCTTGACTCAATTCTATCGACCGATATGTGATTTTGTTCTACTTAATTCCGTAAATGCTCAAATTTGTGCTTTATCTTGATTGCTTGACCCATTGTCCCATCACACTACTAGTTTAACTTTGTAAGTTGGGTAGAATACCTCACGGCCCAACAAAGCCTTTGTCCTTGTGACCCATGTTGATAAGTTTGCTTAGACTATAAGTTCAGAGGACCCTAACTTAGCTAGTCAACCAAGATAACTGTATAGGCCCAAACTTCGGACGAGTCTTGATTTTAAAAGATCTTGGACTATTTAAAAATTTCTTCATCAGTACCTCCCTTGCTCATATTTTGACTATCTCATGCTGCTAATGTAGCTTCAGTTTTGCAAGCTTATTTCGTTATCAAGCTTGATTATGACATATTTTATTGGGTGCACCCACTAACATATTGTCTAATCAGAACCGGTGCATGATGGTCTGATCAACCTATTGCACTTTGGTTCGCTTATCATATCTTATTCTACGTGGATGAAGACATAGTAAACTTGCCTTAGGGTCTCTTCCGTGACAGCCTTGGCAATTCTCTTTTGAATTATTTTTGCCGTCTATGAATCCCGCAATTCGTACTCAATATATAACACCGTCTTTGAAACCTTTGTTGTTCTCCGTCTTTGAAACCTTTGTTGTTCTTGTCTTTTTACTTATTTTGGAAAGACAAGGCACTGTACTTGCTAAGATAGACTCAAGGTATCATCTTTGGTTGCCCAATCGGTTAATTATACACAAATGTAGATAGCCATCGACCGACTCATGTGGCTGTATCCTCGCCTTTAACTACTCCTTATTCCTCAACCCTAGAATTGTTATCGTGCCCTCCCAATTATTCTTGAGCACTCGAGAGTGATTCTAATCATCACGTAATCAAACCCTCGACCAAGACGATTAGTATCCAGTTCTCTCTTAAGGAATCACATTTCCTAAATGTATAACTTATTCTCTTTGGCCTACTAAATTCATTACTGTTCTCTAAAATTTGATATTTTGTTACCTGCACTAGCAACTCTGATTCAATTCCATAAACATGATATATTTTTGTATATATCGACTCCACAATTTTCTATTGCATGGTGGTTTTGAACGCCGTTTTATCCCCTCCTCCAAAATTTAATTGTATGTTGGCATTGATAAACGCATTTCTATCCCTCAACCCTACCTACCCTATTATTCCTAAAAATTTTGAGGACGAAATTTTTGTAAGTTGGGTAGGATGTAAACCCCCCTATTTTTTAAAATTATATTTTTATTTTATTGGACTTAAAAATAAATTTATACAATTTATGATTTTATTTATTGATGATCCGGTTTGACCAATTCAGCCCGAACTGCGCCCTGACCAAATTTAAGTCCATGTAGGCATGTGGTGTGACCAAGATGGCCACGTAGGCGTACTTTATATGTGTGCAAATATTTATTAAATTATTTTAAGACTGGATGTATATTTCTAATTAAATATTTATTTATACAATTATTAGTATTATTGTTATTTAATAATGTGTTTCAATAATTGTGTAATATTCTTCTGGACCCGAATGAGAGTGTGCGGAATAAGTTCACCAAAACCACAATAGGACTATTTTGTTATTTTATATTTTTAAAGTTATTTTTATGGTGATTAAATATACGTATTCATTACTATTAAATACCATTATTATTTGTTGTCCTATTTATGGTCAATTGAAATTATATATATATAAATATCTTTAAATACATTTTTATATTGATGGATAATATTACGCTTTATTTTAAAATTTTTGAAGAATTTATGGTGAATATATGGATATATATTTGTATAAATATATACATATAATGATTAAGTTTTGTTTTAAAAAGGTTTTAGTTAAAGAAAAAGAAAAAGAAAAAGAAAAAAAGGGATGTTACTGTTCATCATCCCCAACGGGGACTGAATCCGACCCCTCCCCTGTATTCAAATACGAGTTTTTTTTCTTTTTAAAATTTGGTTTAAATCCTCTACACATCCAAATAGGATGAAACCAATTCCTATCTAGTCCCTATCAGATTCTCCCAAGATTTGCAAGAAATCTTTTTAAATCGAGTTTGAATTCGTTTAGAAACTCGAATTTAATGGATTGATATATACATGTAAACCTCGGTTTGAGAATAGAAAATTAAAACTCCTACAGAGCCCCGCCACCCTTGGACGAACCTCGACACTTTCCTGGACTGTGCGCATGTCCCCGGCCACCTGCGCGTCGCCTGGACCCACCGGCCGGCCGAGCAACGTCGGAGGCAGAAGCAACAACAGCCGTAGCATCAAACAGAGCAACAACAGCAGCTGTAGAAGTCCGACCCCAGGTACCATCTTCCCGGCTGCCTTTCTTCCTCCACGCCAAACGATTCTTTGAACCAGTTAATCCTATGTGTAGACAACCTGACCCTCTCCAACCCCACTTAACTAGTTTTTGCGAATTTTTATTGGATTACAAGAGAAATCCTTGTGAAATCAGGATTTTATATAATTAGCCAACCACAGGTGTAGTTCCTGAGACCAGTATTGGAAGGCAGATTATGAGCCAGATACTGATCATTTTAGAAATATAACTGAATAGACTTGTAGACTATATAACCGCCTCACAACGTGTAAAATTTTCTACCAGTTGATTATCGAATTCCTGCTAAAAATTCTGTTGAAAAATCCGAGAAAAACAGTTTTCCGTAAATACAATTTCAATAAAAACTCCCCGGTACGACGTACGTCCCGCCAAACCGAGCGACGTGGTCGTGAACCGAAAGCATCGAAAGGTGCGTATCGACTTCGCGGACGTGTGGGCTCTGACGGAATTCAAATTGGTCGCGTGTGCGCGACGAATTTGATGCGTATCCGTCGAAATTCACCGTATCGGTCTACTTGCAAATTTCTCAACAACTTTGTGCATACTCATCATATCGCGATGAAACTTGCGCCATTGGACTCGAAATATTTTTTTGGTCCTGTGGGCCAAGTTTGGTCCGATTCTGAGACCGTTGATCGGGACGCTACTTTGGCGGGCCCACAATCCCACTCAACGGGCAATTTTGTGCACAGCCCACCGGAATCCAAAATTAGACATACCGTTGGGTTCGTCTCATCAAAACAAATCTGTAGACATGTAGTTTGATGACTTTAGAGACCATAGATATTGGCACGCATTTCGGTACAAAGTGGGTCCAACGGCGGACATCGTTTTGACCCAAAATTATGATTTTGCCCCTGTTCCGGAATTTAACTTTTGGACAGGCGTTTCCTAGGCATATCTTTTATTCCAAACTCATTCGTGATGTTTGTTTTAGCATCCGAAGCTTCTTGTGGATTTTGACTTTCGTGTTGACGATTCTGATTGTTGGATTTTGCCGCTTCTCGCACCACCCGCAGGCAAGATACCTTGCCTTATTTACTGTTTATAATTAGATACATCTTTATTTATTTATTACTGCATAGTTATTATCTATTTTTAGTTGGATCCATTATTTGCTATTTTTAGTTCACTTTATTTTGCTTTTAAGTTATTTTTTCTTCTTGCCTTTTTTTGTATGCATATGGACCTAGTCTTAGTGATCTACCTTCTGTTAGTGACCTTGGGAGGGAGAAGACAGTTAAATGTATGGTCTATCCCAATCCAAAAGCTGTAGTAACTGCGTACTATGGTAGTCCAGTCGCGAGGGTCACTAGCCTCGAGCTATGTGGACTGATGGGTCACGTGGGCCGCTAGCCTCGAGTTATGCCGGCTGATAGTATTGGTACTGACGTGTGCGTGTTGTGAGTTGTTACCTTGTCCTAGGGGAGTCAACCTTCACATGCCCATACATCGATATGTCTTCTAAATTGCCTACTAGAAAGGTTAGGAGACCTTAGCAAATTTTATGTTCCAATCATGGCATGGGAAAATGTCACATCACGAAATAGTAAGTTACCCCTTGTCCTTGTTTGGTTGTAGGGGTAGCCTACTGTTTCGATGATGGGATATTAAGCCATGTTATGGTTTGGACGCTTTTACTTTATCTTTATTTTATGGTGCATTTATATTCAGTTCATATGGCATGTTCTTCCTGTATCTTGTTACGTCCCTCTGAGGACCTGGTTATCTCTCCAGGTGTGTGCTTCTGTGATTTTGCAGGTGTTATAGCCAAGGCCGTGATCTTCTCCATTCTTTCGAAGACGATTGCGCTTGGTTCGTCCCGTTATTTTATCGATCACTTCTTGTACATTTTATTTGAGGTAGTTGGTAGTGGACTTTGTCTCCGCCCAATGATTGTATACATGACAAATTCAAAGTTGCTTTTATATCATTTATTTATCTAGTGGATGAGATTTAGTTATTATGGTTCTACTGCATTTTACATCTTATGTATACATACAAGGTTTCCATATATTGGAGTGTACTTCGTATGTATGCAGCTGGCATGGATACGTACCTAGTCCTAATTATTTTGGGACTGGGGCGTTACATGTAATCCTTTACTTTTGAATAAAGAATACAGAGTTTTTTGTGGTGTGTTCATTTTTGCTGTCATGAACTTGATGATTTGTGTGGACCTATTATCTTTTGCGTACCTTGGTTTTTAGGTACAAATAATAAGTTCGAGAGAACCGACATGTTTGCTCAGAGGTGATGTGGACGTGGCAAATATGGGGTTCAAATGAAAGAATTTTTATACTCAGAGGTGTTATGGACGTGGTAGGAATGACTCTGGGGGGATACGCGGAACTACTCAGAGATAATGTGGACGTGAAAGTTCTGCGATCAATGTACGGCAACGCAGGGGTTGTCTGTACGGGATGTTTACTCAGAGGTAATGTGGACGTGGTAAACATGATGGGTAGCGTAGTCTTACGGAGCGTAAGATTCCGCTTTGTAGGGTGTAGGAGAACAACTCAGAGGTAATGTGGATGTGGTTGTCCTTCTACTGGAGGATAGAATGCCACGGAATAGCTGGGTTCCGGAAGCGTAAGATTTTATGGAAGAAAATTGTACGTGAGCCCTGATGATTGGGTCCACAGACTCCCTTGTTGGGTGAAGATAGAAGTACATGTCTGAAGGATTGCAAGAGTAGTACTTCTTTAGGAACTTGCCGTTGATGGGCATCATGAACAAGTCCCCATTGGGTTTGGCGAGGCGGTAAGCACCGTTTGAGTATACCGTCTCTATGATGAAAGGTCCCTCCCACTTGGGCTCGAACTTTCCTGGTGTCTTGTGAGTCAACACCATCGGCCTCCTGACTGCCAGAACCAGGTCGCCTACTTGGAAAGTCCTCTGCTTGACCTTCTTGTTGAAAGTCTGTGATATACGGGCTTGATAGAGTTCGATGCATTGTTGAGCTAGGAGACTTTTTTTGTCAAGTGCCTCTAATTCTCGCAGACGGCGACGTTGATTGTCTTCTTCTGTGAGTTGATTTGTGATTGCTACACGGAGTGAGGGTATCTGGATCTCAAGAGGCAGTACCGTTTCGCTCCCGTAGACCAGGAAAAATGGTATGTTGCCCGTCGGGGTCCGTACCGTTGTGTGATAGGCCCAAAGGCATTCGCCGAGCTTTTTGTCCCAGTCGCATTTGTTGGATGACACGACCTTTTTGAGTAGCCCGACGATAGTCTTGTTGAATGCCTCGGCCAATCCGTTTGCTGCCGGATTGTAGGCGGTTTATGCCATATTTTGAATGCGATTCTTGTCACAGAATCTGCTGAAAACATGGCTGATGAATTGAGGACCGTTATCGTGGATAATCCTCCAAGGTACCCCGAAACGGTAGATGACATGGTGCTTGATGAAGCTGATCACCCTAGAGCTCTTCACTTCCGCCAGTGGAACTGCTTCTACCTATTTGGAGAAGTAGTCGTTGTGGCTAGGATGAAGCGGTGTCCCCTCGATGAAGGAGGGGTGATCGGTCCTACAATGTCCATTCCCCAGGCTTCGAAGGGCCAGGAGGCGACCGTAGGATGTAGTGGTTCTGACGGTGTATGGATGAAGTCAGCATGAAGCTGGCACGCATGGCACTTTTGGCATAGTCGACAGCGTCGGCTGTCATGGTTGGCCAGTAGTAGCCCAGGCGTCGCAGTCGATCCTGCAACTTAGGGCCAGGTTGATGGGCCCCGCAGGTTCCATCGTGAGCTTATCGAAGGGCTTCGGCTGCTTCTTCGTTAGACAAACATCGAAGGAGGAGTCCTTCGTAGGAGCGTCGGTACAGCATTTTAGTAGCTGTATCGTAATAGAATCGGAGGAAGTGCCTCCTGACTGAGACGACTTCTTTCGGGTCCTCTGGGAGAATTCCGTAGACAGCGAAGTCGATGAACGGGAATCTCCAGTCTCGGACATTAGCACCAGCATTTGTTGACATGGCATGGGCCATTTGTGAGCATAGGTTGTTCTTAGGATAGACTAAGTCTCGACCAACTACCGTGACGTAGTGTTGAGTCCCGAGGGGTGCTGCCAATGAGGCTGTGAGGCCAGCCAGAGCGTCAGCCTCCAGATTTTGTAAACGAGGTACATGTTCGATGAAGAACTTGGTGAAGGTTGAAATGATATTTAATACAACTTCATGGTAAGGAACCAGATCTAAATGGCGAACTTCGTATTGCCCTCTGACCTGGTTAATGACAAGTTTTGAGTCGCCGTAGGCTTCCAGATGATCCATCCCCAGCTGTTGCGCCAGCTGGAGTCCTATGATGAGAGCGTTGTACTCGACAACAATGTTGGAGCACGGCTTCGAAAGGGAGTAGGCACGCTGTATGACCAGCTGATCGGGGGAGACTAGGACTACCCCCACACCTGCGATATTTTAGCCTTTGGGGCCTGTTCTTGAAGCGCCATCGAAAAACATCTGCCAGACGGAGCTTTCTTCGGTGACATTTGATTCTTGGACCTCATCCGGGATGTCTTTATAGAGTCTTGAGTTCTCTGGGATGGGGTGTACAGCTAAAAAGTCGGCCAGAGCCTGACCCTTGACGGCTTTTTGTGGAACGAACACCATGTTGTATGGCGTCAGCAGGATTGTCCATGTAGCTAGCCGTGAATTTAATAACCCTGGCTTCGTCATGAGAACTCTGAGTGGATTGACTCGGGAGATGACATGAATTGTCTGGCCCGAGACATAATGGCGAGTCTTCTGGATGGCAAATACCAAAGCCAAACACTCTTTTTCAACGAGATTGTACCGGTGTTCGGCCCCAATCAGTGTTCTACTGAGGTAGTAGATAGCTTTCTTATAGCCTGTATCGCTGTTCTGAGCAAGCAGAGCGCCGAAGGAATGATCCATGGCACGAACGAAGAGGAGGAATGGTTTGTCGGCGATGGGTGCCACCAGGACTAGCGGGCTCGTCAAGTAAGCCTTGATGTCGTCGAAAGCTTTTTGGCATTCCTCTGTCCAAACGTAAGAGACTTCCTTCTTCATGAGCTGGGTGAAGGGTTGACATTTCCCGGAAAGGTTTGCTATAAACCTCCGGATGTATGCTAGACGCCCTTGCAGGCCTCGAAGTTCTCGGAGGTTCTTCGGAGGGTCCATGTCAAGGATGGCTTTGGTCTTCTCGGGATCGACATGAATGCCTTTCGCCGTGATAATGAAGCCCAAGAACTTTCCGCTAGAAATCCCAAGGAAGGATTTAGCGGGGTTCATCTTGAGTTGATACGCTCGTATGAGATCGAAGACTGTCTTAAGGTCTTGTAGGTGATCTCCTTTGAGACGGCTCTTGACTGCGATGTCATCAACATAGCATTCGACTGTCTTGCGAAGATGCTGACGGAAGATGGTGCTCATATCTCGCTGGTATGTCGCACCAGCGTTTTTCAAGCCGAAGGGCATCACTGTGTAGCAGAAGACCCCCTTCGAAGTCCTGAATGACGTGTGTTTTGCGTCATCGGGGAACATCTTGATCTGGTTGTAGCCCGAATACCCGTCCATGAAAGACATGCGTTCGAAGCCACATGTATTATCGATCATCACGTCGGTGATTGGAAGCGGGAATTCGTCCTTCGGGCAAGCAGCGTTGAGATCCCTGAAGTCGATACAGACTCGTATCTTCCCATTCTTCTTGGTGACAGGGACGACGTTGGCCACCCAATCCGGGTATTGTTTTTTACGGATAAACCCGCTGGTCAGGAGTTTGTCTACTTCCTGATCAATAGCGTTCATGATGTCAGGACGAAAATGTCGTTGTTGTTGCTTTATAGGCTTGGCATCAGGTAAGATATTAAGCCTATGCATCACGATCTGGGGATCAAGTTCCGGCATATCTTCGTAGCTCCAGGCGAAGACATCGATATATTCTTTAGCCAGCTGGATTAAAGATTCTCGATCTTCTTCTTTTAGGCTTTTGCTGATGAAGATGGGTTTGGAAGAAGATCCATCCCCAAGGTCGATCTGTTCGACTTCGTCTTCGGTAGGGGGTTCACGTAATTCAAAATGAGACTCCCACTGTTCTCCTAGGCGTTGCGCCCAGGGTTCTTCTTCGAAGAATTATGGCATTTGGTCTTCGCCTTCATCTTCTTGAGATTGTACAGATGTCATGTTGGCTGATTGCACTTTCTTGAAGACTGATCTGATACTGGTATCGGAATTCCAAGTTGATGCTTCGGATGAATGAGAATGTTCTACTTCTTCTGCCTCCGAACTCTCTGGAGTTGACGGCGACATGACATAGCCCACCCCTCGTCGAGTTTGATGATAGTAGTCCTGCGGCTTTCCTTTAGGTTTTGGAAGTCGGAGAGGAAGACGTCGACCCTTGCCGTAGTTCAGGCCTTTGTTGCTTTTTAAGTCGTAATCCATCTTTTGGATAAGGTACTTTGCCTTGTCCGTGTACCGATAGACGAGTGGCAGGAGGTCTTGATGACGCTCGACTTTGTCGAAGATGATGGATTCTTCGTCTCGATTCCGTGGTGGGACTACAAAACAGACCCCTTGGGACGGGACTACTCGATTTACATGATTAACAGTCGTTATTTGTGTTTGCAACGACCGTAGAGCGTTATCTAATGTATTCATGGCATTCCAATGTGGAAGACTAGAATAATTAAAAGACACTCTATTATTGATGAAATACGAGATTTTGTCCCGTGGGATTATATTGTCCAGAGAGGGTGCATCTACATCAGCAAATATGTACTCCCCTAGCTCTTCATCTGTGAGTACGGGGTTGGATCGGGAGAGTCCACCACAGCTTTGATCTTAGGGTCCGAGAGGGCTATGTGGGCGTTCTCCGACAGCTTGGATAATACAGAAGATTACGACGGCTTGCCCTTAAGTCGCACCTTCAGAGGTGCCTCAACTGCGCCTTCGGTGATTGGTGCCCTCCCCTGTAGTTTTGCCACAAGGGGAGCCGATGTTTGAGGTGGCTTTCCCTTGAGCCGTATCTTCAAGGGAGCTTCAGTAGGTGTTCTACCTGGAGCAGTTGGTGCTTTTCCAGGTAGCTTGATGTTCATGGGAGGCAACGTCTGAGGCGGCTTCCCTTTGAGTCAAATTTTTAAAGGAGCGTCGGGAATAATCTCTGGCTCCATGTCGGGCTCTGCTACCGTTTCTGCTTCATCGTCAGCATCATTGGCTTCCTCCTCGTCAGGTGACTTGTACAAGGTGGAATCAGTGAAGTAGGCTTCAACCCCTTTGAAAGGGTCAATGTCTGCAAACTCCGTTCGGATGATGTCGTTGGAGGACACGTATTTCATACATTGGGGGAGTGTAGATGGCACCACCATGTACTCATGCAGCCACGTACGACCCAGTAGGAGGTTGTAGTTGACGGCAGCGTCCACGACATAGCAAGTGACCTCAGTTCTGAGGTTACCAATATGACACTTCAGCCTTATTTTGCCCAACGGCTCACTTTTGCTAGCATTGAAGCCACTGATTGTTGTGTTGGAAGGTGCCAGTCAGTACATTAGGATCCCCAGTGTTGAGAGCAGCGTCTTCGGGATGATGCTGAGGGAAGACCCCGGATCGATCTGAATCCGCTTCACCTTGACGGAACCGATATACCCTGTATAATACAGAGGCCACTACCAAAATAAGTCATATCAGCGACGAAATTAGCGACACAGACTTAAAACATTGCTAATTTTGTTGGATTTAGCGACTCCAAATGTATGCGTCACAATACGTCGCTGATAGCGACCAACAGCGACATATTGCGACCACCTTTAGTGTAATAAAAATTAACGCCGTTGATTTGTCGGAAAACGTTGCTAGTTTTATTAGTTCAGCGACGTTTAGCGTCGCAAAGATAAAGACGTCGCCGAATATTAAAGGAAGGTTATGTTGGGGATAACTTCATCCGCACAATGACAGTGCGCACATGTCTTGTTGGGTGAAGGTTATGTTGGGGATAACTTCATCCGCACAATGACAGTACGCACATGTAGTCAGGGGATCTTCAGGCTGCTTGACCTGACTAATGAAGGACTCAGCATCCTTCAGAGCTTCACAGAGAGCTTCACGAGTGTCCTTGGAAAGGCGAAGAAGCTCAAACAGAGATAGGCGGGCAGGAATACTGGCAAGTTGTGCCAGTATGTCGAAGTTTGGGGCTTGGCTAGCCCCGAAGCATTCTCCTTTCGCAGAGGCTTGTCGAAGCGGGCCTCTACATGCTTCTGCTTATTGGCTGCTGGGGGCTTAGATGGGCCCTCTTTCTGGGTAGCAGGGACGGTGCAAGGAGGCACCACCTCGACGGCAGCTTCGTCAGGTTGGGCGTTCTGATATGAACGCGTCTGTACAGGAAGTGCCTTTTCTGCAGAGGAAGAGACCATGCGGCAAGACTTGATCTTCCTGCCCTTAGTTTTGGAGGCAGAGCATACCTCCGGTTGAGTAATCTCGGAGATGAGATCAGGGTGAACCAATAAGACCTCTCTCCGAGATGTGGTGAGTGGGATGAGTCCACTCACGTTGTCACGAGTAGGTGGTAGATTGACCACCTCCATTGTCGCCTTTGGGATGGGGACGACGCCATCTTGTGTTGTGGTTGGCAACAAGGTGCCAAATTGGAGTGACACCAGGTTGGCCGAGACCGTTTTCTCCTCGTAGTCGACGGAGATAACATCCGTATTGATCATGCACTGGATGTAATTTTTGAGGACGTAGCAGTCCTTAGTTGGATGTCCGACAAACCGATGGTAGTGACAGTACCTCGGATTGTCCACTTTCCTAACCTCGTCGGGACGCTTCGGGTCCGGCAATTTGACCTTGTCACCCTGCTTCAGTATCTCAAAGAGCTGCAGGGTGTCTTCATCGTTGAAAGAATAAACCTCCTTCGGCCTTGGTGCAAGTGGAGGCTTCTGAGTAGGTGTTGATGCACCTTTGGAGGTATTGGCAGTCAATGCCTGTTTTCTTTTCGTCTCTCGTCCAGGGTTGTTGGCTGCAGGCCGTTTCCCCTTGTCCTCAAAGGCAGGAAAACTAACTCCCAGAAGGCGAGCATTGGATGCCTTCTTTTCTGCTGCTTCGGCTTCGAAGATCAAAGAACTCCAGTCGGGAGGAGGAGTAGAGTTGAGCCAGAGTTTGACTGCAGACAGCATGTTCATGCTGCAGGAGGAGAGGAGTGCATGTTCGGGCATGCCCGGAGGCAGTCTGAAGCATGCCTGTCGGAAGCGTTCGATGAATACTCGAACTGTTTCCTTCTCTTTCTGGCGTATCTCTATGAGGGACGCCAATGTCATGTCCTTCCCGCCGTCATGGAAACGGTCTAGGAAGAGACGCGTCAAGTCATCGAAGGAAGAAATGGAGTTGTCGGGGAGGCTGCAGTACCAGTCGTACGCCACTCCTTTCAGTGCCCCGACAAATATGTGTCCTCCTTCGGGAGATGTCCTGTTTGGTACTGGAAGTACGTCAGATAGCGACGCGGAGAGTCCTTCCCATCGTACGGCGTCAATGTTTGTGGTTTATACTTAGGAGGATAAACCACTTTGTTCCATTCGAGGGGATAAGGTTGGGGGATCCCCATCTTCTGGCGCTCCTCTTGTCTGTTCTTGGACTCAAAGTGCTCGCGCAAGTTCCTGATCATCTCCACCACGTCTTTCGTGGCGCTGGGAGTCGAGGAAGGTGGTACAGCCTGGGGTTGAACATTTGATGGCTCCGACGTCCGAGGTGCTTCGCGGCGATCCGTATCCAAGGATACCCGTTGAAGGGGTACACTTGATTCTCCATTGGCCCCTGGGTCAGGACCGGTAGAAGGTGCCCTGGCCAAAGCTGACCATATCTCAAACACTGCTTGAGTCAGTGTTTGCATGAAGACAGAGAGGGTTTTGAGTCCTCCCTCCAAGGTATCCATGCGCTAGACGAGGTCTGCTGGTGTCACGTCCCGATTCCGTAGAATCGATAGTCGTCCCCTGGGTGTGATGCCGTGCAAGCCTAAGTTGCGCTCGCACAAGACATAGTCATAAGGTTATCCTAAACACAACAACAAGAGAATGCGTAGAGTAAATTGAACACACATTATAGAGAAGGAAATTTAAGCTTTATTGATAATGAACATCATTTTACAGACTCGATACAAAGGCGCCGCGCGGGCTTTTTATAAACTGACTCCATTACAAAATAAACATCGACGAGATAGCCATTCCATACATTTCATCCCTTGATTACAACCAGCATTACAAAACCACCTGGGATGACGGGAAGCCGCTCCATCTGTCTTCTTGGCCTTCGACCGGGGAGTCTTCAAAAAAGGTTGGATCCAAACTTCGACCGCAAGGATGAAGCTTCAAAACACACGAGCGTTGCCTTCCTTCACGTAGCACGCTCCTCCCGATCTATCGCACCTGTAGAGAGAGCGAGGATCAGTACAATCAACATGTACTGGCGAGTGGCTAATTAATTTCCAGGCTCTCATTTGGTTCAAGAATTTAGATAAAATCATACAACTTGCTTTTAGTGGTCTTTCTAGCCATCCTAGATATTTTCATAAGAAGTGTTAAGTTACACCAAGATTTCCTCTGGCAGAGTGCGCCGTGCGACATAAAACTTACCATCACCTTCCCTGTTCGTTGATCACAATTTATATCAAGTGTTTAATATGGAGGTCACTGGCATTAACTAGCCATCTTGGACATAGCCTGGTAATACGGGACCCTTGCAACGCAAGTAGCGAGCTCCGATGCAAGTCCCCGTCTTACCGATTGCCTATTACCCAGCTCGGCTATAACCTGTTTCTTCCTAGGCCGAGTCGGTCCCGTGGCCCCGGGTTGCCGCTCGAAGAAACCATCGTCCTTGTCGACAAGTTGTCCATGACCATGATAGGTTAATATGGTATATTTTAGGATACCGTTGGGGCTTGTTATGTAATCAATTCATTTACTTGGTCGTTCTACAGGCCTAAAATAATTCTATCTCTTTTCAACATAACTCATTTTGAAATAAAGGGTCGAGACGAAGGAGGTCAGCCACTCACCTTAGTATTTACTTGAGGCGAGAAACTGGTTGGCCGTGCTAGACGTTGCCTACACGATCACCTGAAATGGCACAAACAACCGATTAGAACACTGTTTTATTCAAGGAAATTCGATATAAATGCGAAGTTCGAAACGTAAGCCATGAAAACCATCGAAAACATTCACGAAAACGCATTCAGAAAACAAAGCCAAAACCAACGCAAGCGACGTGAAAAGCAGAGCAATGGGAGGTCTTTCCCGACTCAGTCGCAGAGTCAATCCTTGAGGCACAGCTCGCTGAATATGGGACTTGGTTTCGAAGAAGCCATTCCATAACGGGGAATGGATCTTAATTCAACCGTTCCCGTTCGATCGATTCGATCGATCCCGACCTATCGGTCCCGACCGAGTCGATAGCGACAGTGTTCCTTTCTCGCGCACCCCGTGGACGAACAACAGGGTACGATGTAGGGATGGGGCACTACACCATAACCAACTAAGAAAAAGTTTCGTCCTCGAAACTTAAGGACAGAACCTACCTCTATGAAAATAATGAAGGAAACTTTTCTTTCTTCTCTGACTCGAGTTCCCATGTCGACTCTTCCGCCGCATGGTTCCTCCAGAGTACGCGAACAAGAGGGATCACTCGACTTCGCAGCAGCTTATCCTTGCGTTCTAAAAATTTGAAGTGGCTCTTCAACGTAGGATAAGTCGGACTTTAGCTCCAGCTGGCCAAAGTCCACCACGTGGCTAGGGTCGTGTACATACTGCCGCAGCTGAGAGACGTGGAAGACATTGTGCACACCTTTGAGCGCCGGCGGCAGGGCAATTTTATAGGCTACTGTGGCGACCCGCTCGAGTATTTTGAACGGCCCAACAAATTTCGGACTCAGCTTTCCCTTCGTGCCGAATCGAGTAACTCCTCGCATAGGCGACACCTTCAGGAACACGTGATCGCCCACCTGGAACTCAAGCGGTCTTCGATGGGTGTCGGCGTAGCTCTTTTGCCGACTCTGTACAATCTTCAGTCTTTTCCGAATTAGCTTGACCTTTTCCACAGTCTGTTCCACCAGCTCCGGGCCGAGTATCTGCCGTTCCCCGACTTCATCCCAGCAAATAGGCGATCTGTACTTCCGGCTGTACAAAGTTTCATACGGCGCCATTTGGATGCTGGATTGGTAGCTATTGTTGTATACAAATTCTGCCAGCGGTAGATGGACGTCCCAGCTTGATTTGAAGTCAATTGCACAGAGCCGTAGTATATCTTCGAGAATCTGATTAACGTGCTCCGTTTGGCCGTCGGTCTGAGGATGGTAAGCTGAGCTGAACTGCAACTTGGTACCCAGCGTCGACTGAAGGCTACTCCAGAATCGCGATATGAACCGTGAATTTCGATCAGAGACGATGGATACTGGAACTCCGTGCAGCCGTACTATCTCGTCAAGATAAATCTGTGCAAGGCGATCAACGCTCCAAGTAACTTTGATGGCGATAATGTTCGCTGACTTGGTTAATCGATCGACAATGACCCAGATGGCGTCATTCCCCCGTGGTGTCTTCGACAGGCCAACAATAAAATCCATAGTGACGTGATCCCACTTCCACTCGGGAATAGCGAGGTTCTGCATCTCCCCGCCCGGTCGCTGATGCTCAACTTTCACCTGCTGACAGGCCATGCATTGTGACACGAAGAGCGCCACATCTCTCTTCATCCCGTGCTACCAGAAGGTCGTGCGGAGGTCCTTATACATCTTGGTACTGCCTGGATGCAAGGTATATTTAGCATAATGCGCCTCCGACATTATCTCCTTTCGCAGTTCTGAATCATCCGGAACACATAGTCGGCCATTCAATCTCAGCACGCCGGTCTTGTATTTCGCAAATTCGGTCGTACTACCTGTCGAAATTCGCTCGTACATTTTCTTCAGGTACGGATCATCCTTCTGAGCGGCCATGATCTTTTCCAGCAAACTCGACTCTAACTGAAGCTGCGCCAACCGTATATCCCTGAATCGAACCCGGAGATCGATGCCCATCTCTTATAGATCTTGTAGCAGTCTGCGGTTGATGGATAGCGAGGCAAGATATTTTCGACTCAGAGCGTCCGCCACAACATTTCCCTTGCCCGGAGTGTAGTCGATCGTCAAGTCATAGTCTTTGATCAGTTCGAGCCAGCGCCTCTGTCGCAAGTTCAATTCCTTCTGAGTGAAGAAATACTTGAGGCTCTTGTGGTCGGTATAGATCGCGCATGCCACACCATATAGATAGTGACGCCATAATTCTAACGCGAACACAATCGCCGCTAACTCCAAGTCGTGCGTAGGATAGTTCTTCTCGTGCGGCTTTAACTGTCTGGAGGCGAAGGATATCACCTTATTTCGCTGCATGAGCACACATCCCAAGCCCTGGCCTGAAGCATCGCTGAATATCTGAAAACCCTCTGGCCCATCTGGAAGTGCGAGTATAGGTGCCGAAATTAGTCGTTGTTTTAGCTCCTGGAATAAAGCTTCACAGTCATCCGACCACTCATACACGACTCCCTTTTGAGTGAGGCGAGTCAGTGGCGATGCAATCTTCGCAAAGTCTTTCACGAAGCGTCGATAGTATCCCGCCAAACCAAGAAAGCTTCGAATCTCACTAGTAGACGCAGGCCGCTTCCAATCAGCAACAACTTCCACTTTCTTCGGGTCGATTGCAATGCCTTCGGACGAAATGATGTGACCAAGAAAGGATATGCTACTTAGCCAAAATTTGCACTTACTCTGCTTCGCGTACAACTCATGTTCTCGAAGTGTCTGGAGCACGGCCCGTAGATGTTCTGCATGCTACGCCCTGTCCTTCGAGTAGACAAGAATATTATCAATAAAGACTACCACAAATTTATCAAGGAAGGGTCGAAATACCCGGTTCATTAGATCCATGAAGGCGGCAGGAGCGTTCGTCAGGCCGAATAGCATCACCAGGAACTCGTAGTGGCCGTATCGAGTGCGAAAGACGGACTTTTGCATGTCGTCTGACTTGATCTTGAGTTGATGATATCCTGAGCGGAGATCAATCTTTGAAAATACCGAGGCGCCTTGCAGTTGATCGAATAAGTCGTCTATGCGGGGCAATGGGTACTTGTTTCGGATGGTGGCCTTGTTCAACTCTCAGTAATCGACGCACAGATGCATGGACCCATCCTTCTTCTTTACGAACAACACGGGCGCTCCCCATGGTGAAACACTAGGCCGAATAAAACCTCTGTCGAGTAACTCTTGTAACTCGACCTTGAGTTCCTTCAGCTCGACGGGGGCCATTCTGTACGGGGCCTTGGAAATTGGTCGGGTATCGGGGAATGTATCGATGCTGAACTCGATTTTTCTGTCGGGGGGAATGCTGGGTAGCTCATCCGAGAACACATCGGGGAATTCTTCCATAACGTCGGTCTGACCCGCATTTGTGCCATCCTGTCGCATGTCTCGGACGGACGCCAAATAGCCTTCGCACCCAGAATACAGCATCCTCCGAGCAGAAATTGCCGAGATCAGCATGCAGGTCGACGATGCCTCACCACACGAAAAGCAGAATTCTGGCACTCCTGGTATACGGAAGGTGACCGTCTTTCCGGTGCAGTCTATGGTTGCGTTGTACAGCCCGAGCCAATCCATTCCCAGAATAATATCGAAGTCCTTCATGTCTAGGACTATCACATCAAGACCGATCTTTTGACCGCCGTTACAGATAATCTCGTCGGCGTAGGCTAAGTTTGTGAGTACTGGTGTGCTCGAAGATGTGCTTACGCTAAGGTCGAGATATAATGATATTACAGGAAATTTGTGCTCGGCGACAAAGTCCGCCGATATAAAACTATGTGAAGCACCTAAATCAAATAGTACACGAGCAGGCACATTATTGAAATTTAGTATACCTGTCACGACCGTATCTGATGCATGCGCTTCATCTCGAGTCATGGCGTAGATGCGGCCCTGGGCATTGGGACGACGGTCTTGGCCATTATGTGGTGCGGGTTGATGGGCTCGAGGCGCTGGAACTTGATTCCCTGGACGGTTCTGTTGGGGTGCCATTGGACGGTGCTATTGGGGCGCCGTTGGGTTCGGCCTTCTGGTTGGACACTCAGCACGAGTGTGGCCCCTCTTGCCACAGTGCCAGCATCCACCCTCTGGTACCTGGCAATCGTCGATCGTGTGACCGATATTATGACATCGGTTGCAGTAAGGCTTTGGGTTACGCCCTTGATATCCGCTTTGGGGCCCATTGTTCGGACGCTTGGTCACGTTGTTCCCTCCCGCGTGGCTAGGGCGTTTGTGATTGTAGGTATGCACAGCACCGGCAGCACCTGGAGGATATTGGCGTTTAAGGCAGAGGGCGTGGTTGAGAGACTCCCCCATCGTTTTGTATTGCAGAACGGACACGTGGGCGTAGATGGATGGTCGTAGACCCACTTCGAACCGTCGAGCATGACTCGCCAGGGAGGGCAAGAATTCTCCAGCAAACTTGGCTAACTTGTTGAACTCCGCCGCGTACTACCGTACCGTCATGTTCCCTTGCCTTAGCTGCATGAATTCATTTTCCTTCTCTTGTCGAACGGCTTCGGGGAGGTACTCGATCTCGAAAGCCTCGCAGAAGGTGGCCCAATAAATTTTCGCTGTCTCGTCGTCGCGTCTGATCGCTCGCTTTTGTACGGCCCACCAGTCGTGCACGTTCGACCGGAGTAGAAGTTGAGCGCATGCGACTTTCTTGGACTCTTCGACGCCCAGCAGCTCGAACTTGTCTTCCAGTTCCTCTAACCAGTCGATCGCCAAGGAGGGATCTTCCATGCCGTAGAAGGAAGTACGGTAACTTTTTGTGAATTTCGATACGTCGAAGTTAGAACTTCTAGGTGCTGCATGTGTAGGCTCGGGTGCCTCTGGATCGACTTCACTTTGTCTGTCCGCAGGCTCGGTCACGGCAGGAGTTGTCGCAGAGTTGTTGTTGTTGGCCACTACCGTCTGTACAATCTGCTGAAGAGTATCAAGCTGTTTCCGCTGCAACTTGAATTGTGCATCGAATCGGGCCTCGAACTGGGTCTGGCGTGCCTCTACCTCCCATCGATGTGCCTCCGTCTCCCGTCGATGTTGATCATTCAGGCGTTGATTTTCCTGAGCTTGTTGTTGTTGCGCTTCCAGCATGCGCAACATCCGTTCCATGGCATCGTTAGAGGGTCCGGGCCTCGAGCTAGTCGAGCCGTTCGAAGCACTTTCTTCGTTCAATGCCACGTTCACCGCCGCACCTTCTAGGATTTTGAAGGTAAAAATACATTAGTCACAAAACTTATTACAGACACCCTCGTATGGAACGACATATCTCATCGACACGAGACCAACGATTTGAGACTAGAAACTCGACACTAGAGGCCAAGAGCGTAAAGCCGTGCTCTGATACCAATATGTCACGCCCCGATTCCGTAGAATCGATAGTCGTCCCACGGGCGTGATATCGTGCAAGCCTAAGTTGTGCTCGTACAAGGCATAGTCATAAGGTTATCCGAAACACAACAACAAGAGAATGTGCAGAGTAAATTGAATACACATTATAGAGAAGGAAATCTAAGCTTTATTGATAATGAACATCATTTTACAGACTCGATACAAAGGCGCCGCGCAGGCTTTTTACAAACTGTCTCCATTACAAAATGAACGTCGACGAGATAGCCATTCCATACATTTCATCCCTTGATTACAACCAGCATTACAAAACCACCTGGGATGACGGGAAGCCGCTCCATCTGTCTTCTTGGCCTTCGACAGCGGAGTCTTCAAAAAAGGTTGGATCCAAACTTCGACCGCAAGGACGAAGCTTCAAAACACACGAGTGTTGCCTTCCTTCACGTAGTACGCTCCTCCCGATCTATCGTACCTGTAGAGAGAGCGAGGATCAGTACAATCAACATGTACTGGCGAGTGGCTAATTAATTTCCAGGCTCTTATTTGGTTCAAGAATTTAGATAAAATCATTCAACTTGCTTTTAGTGGTCTTTCTAGCCATCCTAGATATTTTTATAAGAAGTATTAAGTTACACCAAGATTTCCTCTGGCAGAGCGCGCCGTGCGACATAAAACTTACCATCACCTTCCCTGTTCGTTGATCACAATTTATATCAAGTGTTTAATATGGAGGTCACTGGCATTAACTAGCCATCTTGGACATAGCCTGGTAATACGGGACCCATGCAACGCAAGTAGCGAGCTCCGATACAAGTCCCCGTCTTACCGATTTCCTATTACCCAGCTCGGCTATAACCTGTTTCTTCCTAGGCCGAGTCGGTCCCGTGGTCCCGGGTTGCCGCTCGAAGAAACCATCGTCCTTGTCGACAAGTTGTCCATGACCATGATAGGTTAACATGGTGTATTTTAGGATACCGTTGGGGCTTGTTATGTAATTAATTCATTTACTTGGTCGTTCTGCAGGCCTAAAATAATTCTATCTCTTTTCAACACAACTCATTTTGAAATAGAGGGTCGAGACGAAGGAGGTCAGCCACTCACCTTAGTATTTACTTGAGGCGAGAAACTGGTTGGCCGCGCTAGACGTTGCCTACGCGATCACCTGAAATCGTACAAGCAACTGATTAGAACACTGTTTTATTCAAGGAAATTCGATATGAATGCGAAGTTCGAAACGTAAGCCATGAAAACCATCGAAAACATTCACGAAAATGTATTCAGAAAACAAAGCCAAAACCAACGCAAGCGGCGTGAAAAGCAGAGCAACGGGAGGTCTCTCCCGACTCAGCCGCAGAGTCACTCCTTGAGGCGCAGCCCGCTGAATATGGGACTTGGTTCCGAAGAAGCCATTCCATAACGGGGAATGGATCTTAATTCAACCGTTCCCATTCGATCGATTCGATCGATCCCGACCTATCGGTCCCGACCGAGTCGATAGCGACAGTGTTCCTTTCTCGCGCACCCCGTGGACGAACAACAGGGCACGATGTAGGGACGGGGCACTATAGCTGGCGGCGCATCTTCGGTCTCGCTCTCTTGTAGAAGAGAAACTTCTTCTGGAGTCTCGTCTTGGCTACCCCCAGCTACATTCTGGAGGATATCCTCGTCTTCAGGAGCATCCGCCAGGGCCTGACTACCCCCAGTTCTGTCTTGGAGTCGAGACGCAGGTCCACAGGGGCCAAACTACCCCCAGCTACGTTCGGGAGGCTGACTTCGTCTCCAGGATGAAGATCCACCCCAGCTGTGCTCTGGAGGACATCTTCGTCTTCAGAAGGAGGATCAACAAGGGCTTGACTACCCCCAGCTTCCTCCAAGATCTTCTTTCTTCCCCGAGTGCCTTCAAACACTCCGGAGGACGGGACAGTTGTCTTGGTTTTCTTCGGCTGGCTCTTGGACGGGGACGAGGAATTGCCAGTCGCCTTTCGGACTGACAAGGAGATTACGTTGCATGAAGCAACCTTTAGTTCTGGCTCCTCTTTTATTGACACCTTCTTTCCGAGGCGACGTCGGAGGGGTGTTGATGATTGCAGCCGCTGGAACGCCGAATGTCTTAGTGGAACTGCTGCCTTACAACAGCAGTTGATGGTTGTTTCACTTAACAAAATGCCTGGAAATCGGATTTTGAAAATAAAACGAGAAGATGTACAAGAGGTACAAATTTGATTCTGGGGAAGTATTGCTGTAGAAGTCTGATCTGTAAATGATCACTTTGTTCCTTGGATCATACGATGATGATGAAGATCGCTGCTTGAAGATGAACAACTTGGAAGAACTAAGTCACTAGAAAGGTATCAACACACTTAGGAACTGATGGCGAGGCCGAATGCTTTTCTGCTTTGCTTCACTCTGTTCTGAAAGAAGGGTTGAAGAAGAATGCTCCAGAGAATCAAAAATCTCTGGGTTCTAATCTCTCTGTCTTTTCTCCTGTCTCTGTGTGTGTGTGTGTTTGTTATATGAGAAAAATCAGTCTATTTATAGACTTGGGCTCTTGTGCGTAAAAGCTCAGCAAAAGTTCCGTCTTTATGCCAACAACTGTCACCCACGACTGAAGTCATCGTCTGTATATGTTGACACATGTCCCATCATTTCAGCAAGAATAGGATGCACGTACACACGTTCTTCGAGATGTGTGGCATAAAAGCCATGTAGGCAGACCACGTTCTCAACTGATGAAGAAGAATAGGGCGTAAAATGACCCCAATGTACTCTGAGCATAAAGCAGTGGACTAGGCATAAAACAGCCCTGTCATAGACTTCCCGCATAAAGTGGTTGTTAGATAACCTTGAGCGTAAAAGTAGCTCCAATAGACTTTACGCACACGTCAACTGTTGAGCGTAAAAGCTCGTATAGTCTTCATGCGTAAAAGAAGTCATAGTGTGAGCGTAAAGTAGCTCAATCCATATACTAAATGATAACATTGGTCTCTGTGTAAAAACAAATCCCTTTGATTTCTGTGATATATGCCATCATTAATATCTCCATGTCAGAGTTTGCATTAAATGCGAGACTTGACAACTTTATCCAGCGTAAAAGTGGCTGATCTGTCCTTGGCGTAAAATCATGGGTGTAGACCCGAGCGTAAAATGATCTGCCTACTTTAGGCGTAAAGTGATTAGCCTTGTCTTGGGCGTAAAGTATTTAGCCTCTCTGCAGCATGAAGTAGATCAATTTGAGTGGAACGATCCATCACTTTGACTCTTTCTTTGAAGAACTTTTTACGCTCCTACAAGACCCCCTTCAAAGTTTTCAAATATCTCCAAAATTTGGAATACTTTGAACAGAAGCGTAAAAGTTGAATTTTGACCAGTCAACGTAAAATTTGGGATACGCAACAGTCATCCACGTAAAAGCGGGGACATCCAACAGTCGGCGTAATATCTGGAATTTGAACCGATTTGAAATCTCCCTATAAGTAGGGTTCTTCAGAGAGAGAAAACACTTTTACTCATCTTCTTGCAATCTCGAATTCCTCTGCCCTGACTTTCTTCGAAACCCTCACTTTGATCCGATGGCTTCCAAGAAATCATCCGCCGCTAGCAACAAGAGGAAGAAACCAGCCGTCGATTCGTCGTCGGCCGACCATACAAAACTCCCATTCAGTCGTCAAAACCACACCGACAACCCAACCCGGCTGTAGCTCCGCCTATGATGGGTAAAACCCTATTCTTTGGCTGGGAAAAACCGTCGAGGAAGGAAAAAGATAACCCAAACCTTCAGTTCTTTTACGCCCACGTCATACGTGTTAGCGTAAAAACTGAAATGACAATATACGCCCACGTTGTACGTGTTAGCGTAAACGATAAAAAGATCACGCCCACGTTATACGTGTTAGCGTAAAATTTGAATTACGCCCACAATTAATGTGCTAGCGTAAAACTTAACTACGCTCATGTTCATACAAGCCAGCGTAAAAAGTTATATTACGCTCACATTTAACATGTGATAGCGTAAAATTCATCAATCTTTGAGAGACTTTGTAAAACAAAGACTTCATAAACTTTTATCAACTTTTAGTAAGCGTAAAAGTCGTAAAACTTCCAAACTAATTTGATCTCTTTTGTCCTTTTGTCAGTGAATTTGCAAGTTCACCCTCTCGCAGAAGTTTTCGGCTCGTCAGTTGGCATGGTAGGTTCGAACTATATGGAAGATTTATCTCATGTCCAATTTTCTCAGTCGAACCCTGAATATCTAGTAGAGAGGGCACAACTGATAGCATCCGAAGGGGATAGGATGTTGCTATCCATGATGAATGGAGATTTGTTGACTTTACTAGATGCACAACAATTTGCAAAATCGGCCTTCTTGTTTGGGGACGCCATTGACTGTGAATCCCAGACACACCCCAAGAAGGAGTCTTGGGTATTCAAGTTTGGGGATAGAGCTATGTATCTCCCAGATATGGACAGAGATTATCCTTTGTCAGCATTTTTCCATACTACCCACCATCGACAAATGCTGTGGAATTTGACTCCTAATAGTTACAGAAGACCAGGTAGAATTGTTTTCAAGAGGGACCATGCTAATGACATGGGGTATTTTGCTAGTGTTCCCAATGGTGGTGTCATTTCTATTTTTGGCCTCATGCCAGGGGCTAATCCCAGTGAAGACTCGGGTTTAATTCAACCGGTACAAACTCCGATGTTCGTCAATGAATTTATGAGGGCTACTGTATTGTATCCTCAGACGAACCCCAGGCTGCCGGGATGGTTGACTCCGTTCAATCAAAACTGGATCCAGATAAGTATTTAGATGATGAAGAACTTCGAAGCAGAGTTGAAAGATATTGGTTTATATGAGGCGATAGCTTCCACTAGTCAGGGTATTCCTCCAAACGGAAACCTATTTCTGGCCTTGATGGAAATATACATGAGTTCGACTGGAACTTTTGCCACTCCAAAAGGCGAAATGGGCCTTGCCCTTCATGAGATGCAGTTCATCTCGAAGCTGCCAATGGGGGAAGCTCCATATGAGGAATACGTTCCTTCCAACAGAGAACTGGCTGAAATCAGAGAAAACAATCCTCAGTTGGTTGAGGTATATGAGGAACTGATATGCCACTACATGGTTTGTACCACAATGCATGAAAGTACATCTCATTTGGCGTACATCAATAAGTGGACTACTTATCTCTTCTTCCATAAGGATAAGATCTCCAAGGAAGACAAAGAAAGGTTTCAGGAAAACAAAGCTCCAGTGATCAACATAGATTCGACAATCCCTTCTAACAAAATTAGGGATATGATGATTGCCTACAAATTCCCTGATAAATATCTGTCTACAAAGACTGGAGAATTCCCTGCCTGGATTGAAGTCTTGAGCTTCCTTAGATATGGTAGTCGAAAAATCTCTAAGAGAGCTTTGCTGGCAGGCTTTCTTTCTTTATGGCTGTGAAGATGGGTTGTGCCGGATATTGGTATTATTGACAGGATCCACCGTAGCGTACTATGGCCGACAGTACGTTTGGTTTTTAAAGTCAGGATTAACCTGCTATCAGCCATGGTGTGTCGAATAAATGCAGGTTTAAGGACCTTCGGCGAGGAGTTAATCAACCATGCTCCTTATCGGAATGTTTTCCCCAGGGTAGAAATGCTCTACACTTATCTGATGGGCTGGCTGTTGCACCACAACTGCAGATTGTTGCCACCAGGCCCGGGTGATGATGTGGAGGTCTTCCTCCAAAAATTCAGCAAGGCTACATGGACCGCTACGACTGTGGTGGATACCCGGACTGTTCTGAATTATTCTTATGGTTGGAACTTCTTTTGCACTCGGCCACAAGTTCCAGCAGATTGCTTTGGCATTCAGTTTGAAGATGAAGTCGAAGGAAGAGCGGTATTGCCATCATCAGTTTTCAGATGGCTCCAATGCATCAGACCTTCTCACTTGATATATAGAAATGAAGATAATTGTGCGTTTGAACCATATCTACCTAGTAGGTTCTCTCGCCAATTTGGATATGACCAACTTCATATTGGTAACCCCACAACTAATTTCTGTCATTATGGAAAATTACTCGACGGTGCTAGGGGTTGGAGATATTTCAATGCTGCTCGTACTGGTGCCAAGTTTAGAGTCTCCACCGCCACTAGTACTACAGAGCTACGTATACTTCATACGTATGCTCATTTTTATGCTTCAATTCGTTCTTTTGCCCACGGCTACAATATGAGAGGTAGTCTGAGGTGGCCTAAAAAAGGAGATATTGAGGAGCAGGTCAGGGTACCAGCAGATATCCCTGACGATACTGGAATTCCAGATCCGTATTTAGAAGTTATTCCAACATGAGTTGGGGAACCAGCTGCAGAACCTATCATCATTGGTAAAGGTCGAAAAAGAAAACAGAGTGCAGCCGTCATGTTTCCAGAGAAAACTCCAGAAAAGAAGAAGAAGTCTACCACAAAAGGGCCTTCCAAACCGAGAGCCCTCACTCCAGAAGATGACACTTCGATTATAGAGGCTCATCTTGTCAGTTCTTTCTCAATTTATCCAGGAGAAGGATCTTCAGCTCCTCCACCAATAGTTGGATCAGGAGCTGTGACACTTTTGTCTCCTGGACGTCTTAGCACCTCACTCCATTTATCTTTGTCAACCAAGGCACAGGTTACAGAGGGTGCTACTACTGTATCCACCGCTGATCAAGACCGTATCCCATCAGACGAACCGGCTCTTGACTTCGAGGATGATGACTGGGATGGTGATTATGATACCTATCTTGAAAAAAATGCACATATTCCAAGTATTACACAAAACCTATACGGAATTGTATACCATGATTTTGTATATTAACTTATTTTGTTCATCTTTTGCAGATGTCATAATTGCACCAAAGCCTATGGCTCATCCTCCTCAAGAAGAGAATATTTATGAGGAAAATGAGGAATCTGCTGATGAGGCTTCTTCTTCTAGCGAAGAGGGTGCTGATGAAAAGGGAGGAGAACAACCCGCGGTGGAGGATCAAGAAGCACATCTTGAACTATCCTCTCATGTTGAAGATCATCACCAGAAAGAGGCTGCAATAAACCTCACTGCAGGTGATGATGAACCTACTGGAGGAGAACCGGTCTTAAATAAAGAATCGGCTATAGAAGATTTTACTGCAACTGAAGCAGTGGAAAATCCTGCGGAGCCGACTGTTGAAGAAGGTGCTGAACCCGGGGAAGTGGTAGCATCTTCTACTATAGCTGCTGATTCATTTTCAGTTTTTGACAAGCCAATATCGGAACCTGAACCAGCTCCTGCAATTGTCACCATATCCATTAATATCACCGCCACCAGAACTCCAGAAACGGCTGGAGTGACAGATATTGAAGACATTGCTCCTGAAGTTCTTGGGGACCAAATAACAGCAGTGACAACAACAGCTCCATCTTCGACTGTTGTTACGCCGATGGTAGCTATAGGGGTTGGAGATACAATCCCTGAAGCTCCTAGGGATAACTTGGCCATGGCAATAGTAACAGCAACAACTTCGTCTCATCCTGTTGTCGTGCCAACCAGATCTGCTCCCGACCTTCAAAGAAGAGATTTATTAGATATTGCCGCCACACCAAGCTCCAGCGTAGAAATGAATCTCCTGGTTGAGATTCATACTGAAACTTTTTATAAAACTCTGGCAACTCTGATAAAGATGGTCCTGAATAAGGGTCTCAGCTATGAGGTTTTGAAGACGGCAATGGCTCTGACTATCAAGAATGTTGCCATCTTCAATGATGCTGGAAGAGCTGCAACATTGGAGAAAATTGTAGAGGACCTTGAGCAGCCTATTGGAGAGTATCTCAGGCTATCAAATGAGACTGTTGAAAGCCTCATTCGGGAAGAGTATGATGCCTTAACGGCTGATTATCTTGCTCGAGAGACTACATATAATGCAGCTCTCCATGAACACGGTCTGAAGGTCACCAAAGAGAAAGCCTTTTTGGCTGGCATAAAACCTGCACTGCATGGTCACAGAGTGGCTTATGATGCTTTGAACATAGATATTCAGAATAAAAATGACAAAATCTGCGAAGTCGAGGCAGAGCTAGCTTGCTTGAAGGCTGAGAGGGAGAAGATGATCGATGCTCGAAATCTGCACCTCACCCAAAGCTCAATTTTAGAAGAACAAGCTTTTGGGGCTGAATCGACCATCAGAACCCTTGATGAAGCCAAGGACAATTTGATAATCACCTTCGCTGAACTTTCCTGTATTTGTACTCCAGAAGCTCGACGTGCTGAGGCTACCAAGAAGGTTATGAGTTCCCGTGGCAAGCGGCTAGAAGAATTAAAGAAGTTGTTTCAAGATGTTTCCAACCCATCTTAAGAGAGTGTTTTGTCATCTTTTGTCTTATTCATTTTGTAGTATTTCCACCAGAAATGAATGAAAGATTTGTTTTGTGATCCTATCGTTTATTTGGAATTTAAACAATAGGTATGAGATAGAAGACACTTATCAGAGGTAATATGGACGTGACAAGTCTTTTAAACTCAACGTATTATATCTATCCAGAGGTAATATGGACATGATAGATAATGAAATCGCGTTTTTTATTTTAGAGCATAATACTGTCAGAGGTAATATGAACATGATAGTATGTGAGAACTCAAAAAAAAGTAGATTAATATCTATGCAGAGGTCGAATGGACATGATAGACAGGAAACACCAGCAAATTTAATATTTATTCAGAGGTTATAAGAATGTGATAAATAATAAATTCAGCTTTCTATATCAACTAATGAGATGGAAGATAAAAAAAATTTCTCCAAAGAGATGAGTAGTCAGCTTAACCAAACTTTGGTAGCTGGGGATGAAGAAGACAGGCATCATGATCATAGATGTCAGATATCGATAAAAGAAGTGGATGACCTAACCTATTTTATGGGAGAGGAAAGGAGGTCAACTCAAGAATAAATCCTAATGGCAAGTTGAAGATACACGTTCGAATTCACCATATGAAGAACGAGATATATCCGATTCGATGAATTAGTTTTCTTCCGAATCAGATGATTGTGAGGAATTAGAAGAG
Source organism: Iris pallida (assembly GCA_029216955.1). Taxonomy (NCBI): domain Eukaryota; kingdom Viridiplantae; phylum Streptophyta; class Magnoliopsida; order Asparagales; family Iridaceae; genus Iris; species Iris pallida. The sequence continues at coordinate 6,663,229 of JANAVB010002198.1, forward strand.
AATTCTTCTTGTATATCGTCATCAAACGTTTGGGATGGATCATATCCCAATCCATGACGAGTCTTCTGATAAAACGGATCACCACATAACGGGAGTCGTCTACCTTTGTCCTGATTGAGACCTTGCATAGTCTTCAAATCATATCCCATGTTCTGGATAATCTTGATAGATTGTTGACTATACTTGTCAATTCAGATTCTTCCTTTGTCTTTATCTTTCAGCTCATCTGCCTGAGCAACAGGGATATTTCTAGCCTGACCAAACACGATGTGGCGCTTGTTTTTCTTATTAGACGGAACCACGAAATAAGATTCTTCATGACGTCTAAAAGTTACGCAGGCTTGTGATGAAGCGGCAACAGGTAGAAGATAGGGAGAAGATGTCAGGAACCTTTAAGCATAAGGTCCAACATCTACATGAGGAGGAAAAGAATTCTCCTTATGATCAATATATAAAGTTCCTTCTGGCTCTATGTCGTCTTTATATTGATGACTTTGCTTATCCGAAGATAAAGTCATTCTTTCAATAAACTTGACAGCCATATACTCGAAAAAAAAATCTTCTTTGATATCAAGAAGTACAAGATGATCAATATTTACATCATTTACAATCTGATTACTACGCTTCGGATTAGTCAACAGTGGATCATTATCCGTCTTCTGCGTAGACTTGCTAAGATTGACAATCAATGGTGGTTCTGGATCATTCGTACAAGAGGTACGTCCTTTGACCTTAATCAAAAAAGGTTGAACTTGTTTCTTAACAGTAATATTTATTGATTCCTCGGATGAAGTTTGAGTTCTTCCTTTAACCTTAATTATCAAAGGTTGATCATCGACAGGTTGGGATTGGACTCGTCCCTTGACTATGATCTTCAAAGGTTGCTCTTCTGGTGGATCTTCATTAAGAGACTGATCCTCAGTAGATGATTGATCCTCAGCTATGTCTGATATCTCTTTCATATGCTCTTGTTTATAAAGCCTTGAATCAGAAAAATAGGCTTCGACACCCTTGAAAGGATTGATATCAGCAAACTCAGTCTTCACAACTCCTTGGGAATCCACATACTTGAAGCATTGGTGGAGAGTTGAAGGCACGATATTATGCTCATGTAACCATGGTCTTCCAAGAAGGATATTGTAGGATACGTCTGAGTTGATAACATAGAAGGTTACCATAGTTTGGAGATCGCCAATCTGAATCTGCAGACGAATCTTCCCCAGTGGTTTACTTTTGCCAGAGTTAAAACCGACTATCATAGTACTAGTGTAAGTCAAATCACTAGTAGGAATTCTCAGGGGTCTTAGCATACTCTGAAGAATTATGCTAATTGAAGATCCAGGATCAATGTAGATCCTGTCAATTTTAGTAGATCCAATATACCCAGTATAGCACAGAGGCCTGTCACGTTTGTTATGCTTCAACAGCATATCTTCTTGTGTGAAGGTGATATTGGGAATTGCTTCCATCGCACTATGACATTGCGGACATGAAACTGGAGTATTATCAGGACTCTTGAGTTGAGCCAAGCATGAATCCGCCTGAAGTAGAGCTTCATTCAAAGTCTCCCTGCTTTCTCTAGAAAGACGAAGCAGTTCAAATATAGATAATCTAGCTGGAGTATTGGCTAACTGAGCTAGAATATCAAATTTGTAAGATTTCATCACCATCCCCTGACTGGAGGCAGACTTCAATGGAACGTCATCTGCTTCTTTGGAAGATCCCTCATAATCTTTGTGGTACTCCTTCCCAGATCGTGTACTAGTAAAAGTTTCTTCTTCAGACTCAAGAGAAGAAAGTACCATATTACAGGATTTAGTCTTCCTCCCTTTAGCCTTTTTCTTGTAAGGTTTGTTGTGAGGAATTTCAGAACCCAATCCATCAGTGGATTTTTGATTTTGAATTTGTAAAGAAAGTCGTATTCCTTTATCATAATTCAAACATTCTGCCTTCTGAAAGTCATAACCCATTTTCTTCATGAGAAGGACAGATTGCTGACTGTACAGATGAATGGGCAGCAAACTTTTAGCAAATGGTTCCGCAGAGGAATAAGAAGAGATCTCTGTATCCACAGGAGAATGAAGAATATATGTCTCTGTAGCCACGGGAGGAGAAGGATTCGGAATACGAGGTAAAATTCCTGTCGGAGCTTTTTCATAAGCAGCAAAGACTTGTTGTGCCCGGTATAAAGGGACACTATTCATAGCTAACTACTGCTGATGAGTAAGCTTGAGCTTGGTAGGAGGAGCTAGAATTAGAGGACAGATGTTCAGTCCTCTCAATCTATCTTCTAAAGGAAAGCCATCCCATAGCCGATCCAAGTCATCAGGATCTGGAATATCATGAGAAATCATATTGCAGGTTTTGACTTTCTTACCTTTCTTAGAATTTAAAGTTTTACCTTCATTTTCCAATTCAGGCACTAAGTCAGGATGTACCCACATAATTTTACCATTCTTTAGTGTGAGTGGCAGCAATCCTGTATTTTCTTCTCTGGCAGACGAGATATTCACAATCTTCATTATCGCCTTCGGGATTGGGATGATTCCATCTGCTACTTGCTGTGGAGAAAAATCCCCAAATTGAAGAGAAACCATATTGGTTGAAACCGTATGGTCATTATTAGTTAAGGCGATAGCACCGCCATTTATCAGCTCCTGGATTTTCTTCTTCAGGACATAGCAAGCACTGGTAGGATAATTAATGTATCTATGATAGATACAATATTTGGGATTGTCAGTTAGATTCACCTTATTATGCCTCTTTGGTTCTGGAATCTGATGTTTGCCACTCTTCACCAGACACTGAAATATCCCTGGTATATCACTCTCATCAAAAGAGTATTCTTCTTTTGGCCTGGAAGATTCCTGACTATTCGGCATCATTTTATTCTTGAAAAGATTAACCATGAGGGTATCTTTTCCTTTCACATTACGATTACCGAGGTTATTACCAGGATTACTTTTCTTTCCTCTATCATCTGAGGCGAAAATCATCCCATGTTCACGAGCCAACCTACCATTGGTCTCGGCAGAAACTGCTGCTATGATGAACGAAGCCCAATCTGTGAATTGAGAACCCGTAAAAACAGCAATAGATGGTCGCAGATTCATCTTGCATGTATCAATGAGTGCTGAATCTGGCATACCCGGGGGCATCTTTAAAGTCGCCTGTCAGAAACGTTCGATGAACGTCCGAGTATCTTCTTTCTCCTTTTGTTTGATTTCTATCAAGGAGGACATGTTCATGTCCATACCTCCTTCATAGAAGCGGGAGAGAAACATCGCCTTAAATTCGTCGAAAGACGAAATGCAATTGTCGGGTAAACTTCGATACCAATCATAAGCCGAACCCGTCAAGCAACCAATGAACACTCGAGTGAGAAGAGCATCATCTTTCTGCAGATGTATAGTCATAATATCAAAATAATTGATATATTGACTAGGAGATGCTTTCCCATCGAACAAAACTATAGATTGTGGCTTAAATTTCGGTGGAAAGGGTACATTATTCCAATGAGGAGGATAAGGTTGCTTAATACCTAACTTCTGGAGTTTATCCTTGTGCCTCAAAACTTCAAACTGTGCTTTGAGCTCACGCACTGCTTGAATGGCTTCACTGGTTTGAGGAAGCACATTTGATTGAATGGTTGTTGGATGTACCGTAACCCCCACTGGAGGTGGTACGTCTTCTGGAATAATAGGATCTGGAGATACAGAATTTTGATTAACAGCAGGCTCCTGAATATTTAAAGGTATTTCAGCCCCTTGACTATCTTGAGTTGGTGCTGCTACTGGTACCGGTGTTACTACTGTCGGCTGAGCAGTTTGCTGATTCAATATTATCTGATGCATGTTTTGCATCATGTTAAGCATGTCTTTCAGTGATTGCTCAACAGCAGTGAGACGCTGTTCTGTATTAACAGATGAGGTCTCTGGTTCATCTCCAACAGCGTAGGATTTAACCTCTCTTGAAGATATAGAAGGATTAGTATAGAAGTATGAATCGACACTGTCAGTCTCGGACTCAAAAGATTGAGTACCCCCAGCTTCTGAATCAGAAGTCTGCATTTGTCTTTGTCTTCTTGATCGAGTGTTTTGATATACTCCCTCAAAAGAATCAAGAAGTCTATTGAACTGTTGCTGACCCGGGGTCTGGGACGTATTTTATCTTGGACGTCGTCCTCTGTTAGTATGAGATGCCATGTTCACTGACACATATGACAACTCATGTTCTTGGTCTTCAGTTTGTTGTTGAGACACATTAAAACTCAATCGATCAAAAACTGACCGTTTTGAAGCCGAACAACAACAATTGGTCACAACCTGGTGATAATCACAATGATATTTTTCTTGAGGAAATGTCACCGGAGATTGTCTATTCTTACGCTTTTGCATTAGCAATTCACGTAAGTCAGAAGGAGTGGAGGGAGTAGTCTTCTTTATTACATTAGGGGTAGAAAAATGTTTAGTCCCCTGTGTATAAAGAAGATTACTGGCTGCATTCGCAGAACCAAATTGTACATTTCTACGCGTTTGGAGTTGTGTGCGTAAATCTTAAGATTTTTTAGCACGAAGGACTCCATTTTCATTACGTGTAATTTGTAGATTTGGTACTTTGTGTAGAGCAGTATAAGAAGGCTGTTGGTGTAAAACTGAAGTTTTACCAACATCATTTTTACGTTGCACACGTTTAGGTACATTCACATTAGATGTGAAAACATCATTGCAAATTTTATCTACACTGTCAAAGACAGGAGATTTACCTTTACGCGTAGAGCGTAAAAATTGGTTATCTACCACGTCACGGATGGAAGATTTTATTTTACGCGAAGAGCGTAATTTGTGTGTGTCTACCACGTCACAGACGGAAGACTTATTCTTACACTCATAAGCATTAGAGTCTGCCACATTACAAATGGGAGACTCATCTTTATGTACTGAGCGTAAAAGTTGGTTTTTACCCACTGAGCGTAAAACCTGGTTGTTACACAGTGGGCGTGAAACCTGATTATCTTCACCGTAACAAACGGAAGATAAATCGTCATACTTTGAGTGCAACTCTGAAGTAAGGACTGCCTCGTTACGAACGGGAGCCCCTACGACAGGAGTGGGAAGAATTCCCTTGCTACTAGCAGCAACAGAGAGATCAGAAGCTATTTTGGATTTAGGAACCCAAACTTTTCGTGCTTTGCGAGATTTTTGAACATTGGAGTAGCGAGAGCCACCCCCAGTTCGGAGCATTTCTTCATAGGCAGTCTGGTCGAAGTGTACAACCAGAGTCTTCTTGGTCGAACCGACCGAAACATCATCGTATTGAGCAATTGCCTCCTCGTCAGAGGAGAAGGTCATCCCCAGCAGAGTCGTCATTTTTGTTTTACTTAACAAAATGCCTGAAAATCGGATTTTGAAAATAAAACGAGAAGATGTACAAGAGGTACAAATTTGATTCTGGAGAAGTATTATTGTAGAAGTCTAATCTGTAAATGATCACTTTGTTCCTTGGACCATACGATGATGATGAAGATTGCTGCTTGAAGATGAACAACTTGGAAGAACTAAGTCACCAGAAAGGTATTGACGCACTTGGGCACTGATGGCGAGGCCGAATGCTTTCCTGCTTTGCTTCACTCTGTTCTGAAAGAAGGTTTGAAGAAGAATGCTCCAGAGAATCAAAAATCTCTGAGTTCTAATCTCTTTGTCTTTTCTCCTGTCTCTCTGTGTGTGTGTGTTTGTTATATGAGAAAAATCAGTCTATTTATAGACTTGGGCTCTTGTGCGTAAAAGCTCAGCAAAAGTTCCGTCTTTACGCCAACAACTGTCACCCACGACTGAAGTCATCGTCTGTATATGTTGACACGTGTCCCATCATTTCAGTAAGAATAGGATGCACGTACACACGTTTTTCGAGATGTGTGGCATGAAAGCCATGTAGGCAGACCACGTTCTCAAGTGATGAGGAAGAATAGGGCGTAAAACGACCCCAATGTACTCTGAGCGTAAAGCAGTGGACTAGGCATAAAACAGCCCTGTCATAGACTTCCCGCGTAAAGTGGTTGTTAAATAACCTTGAGCGTAAAAGTAGCTCAAATAGACTTTACGCACACGTCAACTGTTGAGCGTAAAAGCTCGTATAGTCTTCATGCGTAAAAGAAGCCATATTGTGAGCGTAAAGTAGCTCAATCCACGTTCTAAACGACAACATTGGTCTCTGTGTAAAAACAAATCCCTTTGATTTCTGTGATATATGCCATCATTAATATCTCCATGTCAGAGTTTGCATTAAATGCGAGACTTGACAGCTTTGTCCAGCGTAAAAGTGGCTGATCTGTCCTTAGCGTAAAATCATGGGTGTAGACCCGAGCATAAAATGATCTGCCTACTTTAGGCGTAAAGTGATTAGCCTTGTCTTGGGCGTAAAGTATTTAGCCTCTCTGCGGCGTGAAGTAGATCAATTTGAGTGGAACGATCCATCACTTTGACTCTTTCTTTGAAGCACTTTTTACGCTCCTACAATGGTGACTACAGCACAGGTGTGCCCTGTGAGGGGGCGCATTGTGCTTGTCAGTCGACTCTCCTGATCGGCGTTTGTGAGTGATCACGTTACGCAGATCGTTGGAGGAGAGTGCCACCTTCGCACCCCCATCAGGCGCATGGCAAGGCCAAGCACCAGGGTGGTCAAGTGAATGCTGCGCCCCCTGATCCAACACCAAACAGGCGCTCAGATCAGTAATGGGGGAATAACATTTACAGTGACTTGAACGAACCTCAGACGCACAACCAGTGGAGGCGCGGGAGTTCAAGACCACAGAGTTTGCCTTGCTCGACTTGGTTGCGAACGCAAGAGATGCGCCCAAGTGAGACAAGGACTTTGAAGGTCGACTCATTTCCGGCGCAGAAGCACCCGAGTCGACCTTATACAGCTTACCATCAGCAGCGCGCATGATTGTGAGCGCATGCTTCTGATTTGCGGCCGGCATAGCACGTTTGAGGCGCATGGCCCGTGCTGCCTTGGACTTCTTCGTACCAGCCCGCTGGGGCACATAGTACTCAGAGTCCAAATTCTCCTCGCCACTACAGCGAGTGAGTCTGTCAAAGACAGAGACCTTCTGTGGCGCATCAGAGGTGATACGCGGGGCATTAGCTGCGCCCCTGCTCCGTCGACGCATCTTCCTCGCCTGAGAGGGAGATGGCTGGGGAATGTGGTCAGCCGTACGTTTCTCCGAGAGATGCGCTGCACCGGTGTGCGCATCTTAGTTGCTGAGGACGTCAGCAGGAAGGGAAAGCTGCATTGGTGCATCCCCTTCGGTGGTGGTGCCAGAGGCGTCGACCTTGCGCACCCAGACTTGGCGAGTCTTCTTCATCTTCGACAGCCGCTTCGAAGGACTCGTACTGCCTTCAGAGATGAACTCCTCGTACGCCTGTTGATTGAGGCATACGACCAGCGTCTTGTGGGAGGAGCCCACCTTCACGTCGTCGGATTACGACACAACTTTCTCGGTAGAGGAGAAAGAGGTTCCCAGCAGAGTCGCCAGCTTGTTTGCCATTAAAATCTTTTGATGTAATTTCAATACAACAGAACAGTGTTACAATATAGGACTTAGACGTAGTCCTAGGAGTACACTTTTGTTTATCTGGGTCCCTTGTGCCGATGGAGCGAGTGGTAATGCGTTGACTCCGTTGACGATCTGACAACGGTTTTCAGTTCTTTGAAGGTTTGAGTTGCTCTGGGTACTAGAGCTTACAGAGAGGAAGAAGACGTTGAGTGTCTGTATCTGCCTCTCTCTATATGTGTTGGTGGTTGTGCGATGTGTGTCGGTACGTAAGAAGGAAGTGATCCTTCTATTTATAGCTTTGTAGGCTGGCTGCTCATGCGCATGTAGGATGCGCCTGTACGCGGAGATGCCACGTGGTAGTTGCTGATGGAGGCGCATGTGCGATGCGCTCCAATTGAGGAGTCAAACCCTTCTTATTGCTGTCATGGGCTGCGGCAGAGCTGACACATAGCAATGGAGAAGATCTTTCAGTTGTTGAGATCTTGGGTGATTAGCACCCCTTCATAGGCTGAATCAAGTCAAAGGACGCGTGTCGTAGGTCCATGGCTCGAAGATCTCGGATTTGGTGGGGAGTGATCTGATAGGATGCGCCTGGGATTCGACGCATGAGGAGGCTTTGGCTCGTAACCTTTAAGAGTCACGAACCAGTCAGGGCGCATGGCTTTTGAGGCGCATGCGGGGCTTCAGTAGTGACTTTACTTCTGTCTTTAGTGATCAGAGAAAAGTCTGAGACGTACGGCTTTTGAGGCACATGCAAGATTTGGGCGCATGGCTGCGGACGCATGCGAAATGGTTGGGCGGCCACGCGGCTCGTAACCGCCGGGGGGGGCAATGATGATGCTGACGTCGACGACGTTTCGTCTTCTGAAAAAGCTGTCAACTGTTCAGTCCTCGAGGGACGTGCTGCCAACTCTGTCAGACTTCAGCATTTAATATTCTTGATAGGTGATGAGCTGCTGAGTGGGCACATCGATCGAAGTTCCACTAGGCGCATGGGAACGCATGGGGCGCATCCTTATGAGGCGCTTGGAGCTGATGGGCGCGTCAGTATGATGTGCGGTCTAGCCGGCGTATCCGCTTCGCATGACACGTCTTTGTGGGCTCGACTGTTACGTTCTTCGGGTGCTTTAAATAGTCGTTTTTGACTCGGCTGAATTCGAAGCGTCAGATTCATCACCATTCAATGCAAATTCATTGCATAGGATTCGAAGAGCCAGCCACTTGGCACATGGGTTTGATTTGCCCGGCCTATAAGTAGTGGCATGGAGAGGGTTTGCTTCTCGTTCTCTCACGTCCTCCCAAAATGAACTTGTTTGCTCGAGCACATTCTGTTGATGAAATGCTCCAGAGGGTGAAGATGCGATGCATTGTCTTCATTGATGCACTTGAAGGTGACTGTTACATCCAAAAGTCGGAGTCGAGGGCTTCTGAGGCAGGCAGAAGGTGCCTGTTGTATCTAAAGATCGGGATGCTCGAGCCTCGTCTCCGTTATGTTGGAAGAGCCACAGATCGGAATTGCGGTGCCTCGATCATCTTCCTTGGGCTTTGGAAGAGCTCCTCCTCCTGCTAGAGTGGGTGTCGTCCATTCTAGTTGGGTTGAAAGCTGCTCCTTTAGCCGTAGGTTGATTGCGGTGCTCTCCTCTTCCTTGGTTTGGGGAGCTCTTCCTCCAGCTAGAGGGTTGATTGCCACCCTCGTTCTGCTCAATCAATGCTTCATTAGTCGAAGCATTTGATGGCGCATATGCTGACACTTATGATGCGCCTGACTGGGACGCTGAAGGGCGGCACATAACTGAGCTGCTGAAGGGATGCACATAACTGAGCCGCTGAAGGGATGCACATAACTGAGGATGCACATAACTGAGCTGCTGAAGGGATGCGCCTGGCTGAGAGCGCATGGCGAGATGCGCCTGTTTTGAGAGCGCAGGATGGTTGCTGCACCTAGCTATAGACTTAGGGTCGTTTCTTTGTAAAAATTTTCCTTTGTACAGCTCTTTTTAAGACATGTAATAGACTTTTATATGAAATAAAAATCTTCTTTTAATGTCTATGCTTTGCTGTGCCGAGTACCTCATCTGAGCTCCCTGGCGCATGTGATGTTTAGGCGCATAGGATTCTGGTCCTGAAATTCCATGCTTCTACAGCTAGGTCGGAGGAAAAGGAAAGAGGGATGAGAGGAGCGGGCGGCGGAGGCTGCGTGCGGAAAGACGGCCATCACGGAGGAAACGGCGGCGCTCCTTCGGGACGCTGTTCCGACGCCGGGAGCGGTGTCGAAGCCCGGCGCGACGGCTAACTCGGCTGCAGATAGGGACGGGTCTGGTCGATCGGAAAGGAGACAGTAGGGGAGGCTTTGGGCTCGACGTAACGTCGGCAGCGGGACCGACATGGCGCGACGGCAGATGGGGATCCGGTCGGGTGGAGGCGGCGCTCAAGCGGAGACCGCAGCGGTGACGCGCTGGAGGCACCGGCCGGAGGAGAGGAGTCTCGGGTCGCGGCGAGGGTTTCCAGGCGGAGGAGGTTAGTTATGGTTTTCTTCTAATTTTGGTTTGGGATGGGAATGGGTGGTCTGGCGTGGAGGAGATGGCCGACCATAATGGTGGAGGGTTCTGGTGATGGTAGAGGTGGCGGTCTTGGCTTGGTCAACGGTGAAGAGCAGCGGAACAGTAGTGGTGGTTTTAGGTTGGAAGCACGGGGATTGGAGGCGCGGTAACGGTGTAGTCGTGGACAGGTCTGTGGGGGTTGGTCGGGCTCGCGGAGATGACGAAGGTGGTGACAGGCTGGGACGACGATGGATGAAAGGGTTTCCGATCGGGAAGGGATGAGCCAGGGAATAGCCTAGGATTTTTCCTATTTGGTTGTACGTGTCAAAATTGTTGACACAGAGGGGAAATAATGTATGTGTAAAAATATGGAATAAGATTATGGATATGGGAACACGGACACGATGCACGGCACGTTTGTGGTATTTGTGGACTAATTGGCTTGTGGAAAAATAATGGATGAGTACCTGCCTATTTATAGGATGTGGGAATTCCCAATTGGATAGGGATTAGGAAAAGATTTAAAATCCGAATAGATAATTTGATACTAATTTAAAATCAATCAAATCCAAATCCAAATACAATCCAATTTAAATCTAATTAAATTCTATCTTTTATTTTAAAATCAATTAAGATAAATCAAATTCTAAATATAGATATTAATTTACTATTTTAAACATATCCATAAATCAAAGCAAGATTTAAATTGCTACAATAATTTCAAAATAGTTTTCTAAAAATACTATATAATAATTTCAAAAATACATTATTAATTAGAAATAAACTTAATAAAATATTTATGAAATATATATGTAAGCACAAATAATGCATACATGATTATGCCTTTCCTAGTATATAATAAAATATTATTTATGATTAATAACTGCTAAAAACAAAAGGCTTTTTATAGCAAGAATAATAATTATATATAATATTTTGAAAGTGTATAATAAAATAGAAAAAATATTTTTCTAAAATATGTACGCTCGCACATATTCGCACTCGACGAGCAAGAAAAATAAAATTTCGTGCGCGACGTACAATACGACTACGCGACGTACAATACAAAATTTTAAATCAGTACCAAATTTAACTAAAAAAAATAGTAGAAATTTAGGGGTTTTACACCATAGCCTCTGCAAAACTTTTGGGCTCTCCCCCGTCAGTCAGTAGCACATACTGACCCGGTGAGTATCTCGTAGATGGTCAACGCTCTTTGTCGCTCCTTCTCAATGGAGCCATTGGTGTTGGCTGTATACTAACAGCCTCCTCCCCTTCAGGAACTGCCTTCCTGGCATGCTCATCCTCCTGCGGGACACCCTGACCACCATCAGCCGGCTGATGATCAAGGTTGGGAGTAACTCCATGTACTGGCTCCCCCATAACTGGATCCTCTGCTATATCCTCTGGAAACTGCTCGAAGCAAAATGACTCTAACTCAGGCAATTCCTCAGCCTCAGAAGGCATCTCGAAATCCTGAGTGTTGGTCATGGTCTGATCCTCGACGAATACCACATCCATGCTTCTGTAGAGCTTTCTTCCCAATGGGTCGTAGAGTCTATAGCCAAACTCATCCTGACCGTAGCCGACAAAGACGTACCGCCTCGTCTTTGGCTCAAGTTTAGACCTCTCGTCCTTCGGTACCGTGCATGAAGGCCTTACAACCAAACACTCGCAGGTGATTGTATGACGACTCTTTGTCGTACCATACTTTGTCAGACACATCACCCTGCAAAGGAGCACTAGGAGATAAATTAATAAGATAAGCAGCTGTGAGAAGAGCCTCACCCTTCTTGCCACAATGGTAACACTCCGAGTCCTCGTACCGACCCTTGGACTTCCCCCTGCTCTTGTCTCTGCCACCACCTGGACCCCTGCTTTTGTCCCTTCCGCGGCTCTCTGAAACTAACGCCTCTGAGTGGTGGGATGTGGATGAAGTGCCCTGAGAATGTCTATGTATCTTCATTCAGCATCCCGCTCTTGGCAAACTCCAGACTGACTACGCCTTTTGGAGCAGAAGCGATCATAGATACTCGTACGGTCTTCTACGAATCTGGCAATGTACACAACAACCATAGTCCCTGAACCTCGTCGTCGAACTTGACTCCCATCGAAGATAGCTGGTCAACTACGCCCTGGAAATCACTCAAGTGAGCCGTAATATACGTCCAATCTTTGTACCGCAGACCCATCATCGTCTGGATCAGGAACAACTTGTTCCCGATCTTCTTTGCGTACAAAGATTTCAGCTTATCCCATAACGTCTTTGCGTACGATCAATATTGACAATGTGGTTGTACACGTTCTCATCAACGAACTTCCTGATATATTCGCACACCTGTATGTGCTCAAAATTTCAGTCCTCCTCGAATTTATCAACTGGTCGCTCGGAAGCAAATACGGACAGATGCAACTTCTTGGAAAACAACAAATCTTTCATCTTGCTCCGCCAATAATAATAGTTTGTGTCGTTCAGGTTCACCATGCGCACCGGCTTCGCGTCTATCTCTCCTCTCTAGTTTTTCTGTCAACTCCTGACACCCTTCTGAATTCCAGAACCTGGCTCTGATACCACTTTGTTGGGAAAGAAGCGTGAAAACTTTTCCCCAAACTAGAGAGTACCTGCGAGAGAACCGAGCAATACAACGCACGAACCAAACACCAAACACAATCACACCCGCAGACGAGAGTTTTTGACGTAAAAATCCTTGCAAAAAAAACCACGGGACGATCGGAGTCCAACCCTGAGAAGCCTTCACTAATGAAATAAATGAGTACACCATCTACAAACTTCTTTCGATCTAATACGGATCCCCACAACACTTGGAAGCAATAATAATTGATTACAAGGCTACGAAGAACAAAGATGACGAGTAGAGATTACCCGAACACGACCCTCCTTCAAAAACGGCCTTCAATCCTCCTTCTTCTCTCCCAAAGTTGCAATGGCACTCTTGCCTTTTTCTCTCTATTTTCTTCAATGTTGTGTTGTGTTACTCTTGTGATCAGGGTTAGGAAAAACCATATTTAAACACCATAATTCTGCAACAAAATCTGGACCTTAGGATACGATCCAATGGTGATTAACACTACAAAATATGGTAAAATAGCGACTGTAATAGCGACTGACAGAAGTTAGTTGGTATTTCAGCGACTAACTGTCGACTAAATGTCTACGGAATCAAAACTCAATATATTTTTAGTCGCTAGTACGTCGCTAATAAGCCACTGACTTCCGAGTATTTTTATAGCGACTGAAAGTTTAGTCGGTATTTACAATAATTTTTTTTTTTTGCCGACTCCTTTGAAGCGACTGAATAGTCAGTCGGTGCCAAACCCTTTAACCCTCACACTTTTCCTCTCCCTCCTCTTATTTTCGTTTCCCCCCAAAAAACTTTCGACTCAGAGCCGATCGACCCCCCAAAATTTTTTCGTTCCCTTCCTTCCTCCTCCGGCGCCTCTCCTCCGGCGCCTCTCCCCCGCCTCTCCTCCGCCGCTTCTCTCCTCCGTCGCCACTCCTCCGCCGCCTCCTCTCGATCGCCTCTCCTTCGCGGCCTCTACCATCGTCGCCTCTCCCTCTGCAGTTGCAACGTCGACGCCTCTCCCTCCACCGCTGCAACGTCGAGGCCCCGAATCCTTTCATCGGTGTTAGGTAAAAACTAAAAATTTATGTAAGTTTTTTTTTTGTAGTTTTAAGTTTCCTAAATTTTTCTCTAAATGCATAAATTTAGGGCTTGTCATTTGTTCTTAATTTCATTGTTGAAGAAAATTTAGGGTTTAGTGTGTTGTTCAAGAAAATTTAGGGTTTAGTGTAACAAATTTTAAAAATAAATAATTGCAGGAAACAAAAAATTGTTGTTTAAAGTTATTTTGTTTCTTTTATCCATTGGTTTTGATGTAGAATTTGTGGGTATTTATCTATGATTTGTAGGTCCTCTTTAATTAATTTTAGGACCTAATCAAAACGAATCGGAAATGCCCAACGATTTGCATTAATTTGCTCTGGATAATGAAAGTATTTATGTCCTGACTTCCAGATTAGAAAATGTATCTTTTTTTTGCACAATGATTAATGCCAATGTTTATAACATCAATTTCTGCACGATTATATCCGAAACTCTACCTACAAGACTCTATATGTTGCAATGAGCTTGGTGGGTTTAATAATTTGGTGTGTCAATGGTATGCCATCAAGTTTCCATGTCTAGATGTTTAAAAAGAAAGCATGAATCAATAGATAATTTGCTAGGGATAGCAAGGGAATGAAAACCACAGATATTTCAAACAAATATCAATGACAATCTAATAACAATTGCAGTGATGACAGCTTGCTTTGCGGTAGGATCTTGTACATGAAGAAGTCATGAGAGCACATCTGTGAGTATAGGCTATTGGCAAATGCATAGATTCTCCAATAATTTATTAAAGAGATAATTGCCTTCTTTGCTACTCCTGGTAGAAACTTGAGGGGTTCTACTCAGTGTATAAGAAAATCCATCATGCATGTGAAGGATTATAGGCATTGGTAACACTTATATATAGGCAACATATTTGTTGCAAAGGCTGCTGATACTATAATTTAAACTCATGAAAACTAAGATCCTGCAAGCATTCCCTTGCTTTTTAGCTCCATTATTTCTCATGTTCTTTCTGTGATGTCAAGTAGCATTTGACAGTTTTTGTGATCTCCTTCCAACCTTTGGTAGTTAAATGCACCATCTCTACCTAACTTCAATGCGTTAGCATTTGGGATACTCTTCATTACCTGTCATTTCTTTCCAAGCTTAATATTCCAACTCTTTTCCGTTAACTGTATGATTCAAAACTGTTATCAAAAGTTCTGTATGTTACTTATTTTCCTTCTTAAAGCACCTACTCTTTCAAGTTAAGAAGGTGATTTGGCTAATGTAACTTTCTTTGCTGTAGATATCTTGAAAGGAACTTATTCTGAAATGTCATATAAGCATTAATTGTTATGTACATATTTTGAGAACATTTGGTGCCTAGTCCTAGATAATATGGAACTTGATGAAGTTCTGGAACAATATCTACTATTTTGAGGAGTTAAACAGGCTAGTACTTGTATTTTTTGCAGGACATCATCAATTATTGATGACCTTAATAATTTCCTTTTTTGCAAGATATTGATAATTTGTTATTCCTATTTTTCATTCCAATATAAGATTGCTCCAATTACTGCAGGATGCATGAATGTAGTCTTTGAATTAAGTTCTTGAATTAAGTGCTAATACCTTTACTTTATAGCATGAATGCAATCTTTGAATTAAGTAGTAACTTCTCCGCTGACATTAAAATTTGAAAGATAAATGATATAACATAAAGATTTGGTGTTTTAGTGTAATGTCAATATGGAAGTTTAGATAGCAGCATCATGTCAGGATAATCTTCTTGTTGTTGTCAACAAAATTTCTGATAATATTTAGAAAGTTTTTGTTTGGAATTGAAGAGCTCGTCTTGATTTATTTTAATCCAACATTAATTGGTTCCAGTAGATTTATAATAGCCAAAACCGGTGACTGAACAGAGGACATTCTCCAGCATTAATTGTCTTATTTTGGTTGGTTTTTCTTCCTAATTAGAGAAGTTTGGTTGGTTTTCATCCTATTAGGTTGCTTATTGCTTCATTTTTGTTATTTGGGTGTGGCTTTATTTTTTTGGTTTCAATGTCTTCTATTTCTTACAAGAAACTATATATAGTATGGTGGTTCTATATTTGTCATTATTGAACTAACCTAAATGCAGCCTATAAGTAGTATGGTTTACTGTACAACATTTTTTATTTGTTTTGGTTGCATTGTTTGGAATGTTAATATGATTCCATACTCTGAATCAGCAAGTTATGTTTTTATGTAAACTCCTAAGTTTGGGAGGAAAGATCTAAATTTATCCCCTTATTATATTTTACCTGAATGAAAGACTATTGATTGATGCAGGTTTGCTTCAACATCGAAGTTCTTGTTACAAGTATACAACATTGTTCTCCCTACCCTTCAGGTATGATTTGGAGCATGTTTCCCTGAGGTAAAATTGCTTTGATCTGACTAGATTTCCATTAATTTGCAATCATATCTGAGTACGTAAGAAATATGAGCTTGTACTTGGTTTCTTTCTGCAAATAGACACAAGTATATACTAAAGGCATTCAATAACTAAAGTAGACCTTAGACCTACTATCAGGACAATAATTCTTGTACGAACATAGTCTCCATCCATGAAATTAGTCTATTATTTATCTGTAATTGTGGCCAAAGGGTGTTCTTACATGTGTAATATCTAAAGGTCTTCACAATGTGCTTCGTGGGGGTTGCTTATATATGTAACATTCATTCCGTTTTGTGTACAGCTGAATTTTGAATTGTGAAACAGACAAGGCATAGAATGATAGTTACAGAAAAGGCACTGCAAAGTTGAAACAAGAGTAATATATTGTTTAACAGTTACTATTCATCCAACTTTTTTATCACATGGCTACAATGGGACCATTTTAGACATTTTTGTTACTTATACTATTATTTTTTATAAATGTACAGATCTTACCTATATGACGAACCGAGGTCGCCGTCGCCTCCGCGGAGGTTCCTCTTGACCTACCCCATCCACTCCAGAGCAACAAATTGGAGGAGCATCAGAGGACGACGTCATTATGGCAGATGACGGGTTGCCCCCACAGCCTACTCCATCATCGGTGGGAGGCACGTCATCTTCTCTTCCCTCTGGAGGCACGCCAACTTCTCGTCCCTCTGGAGGCACGTCATGCACTCTTCCCTCTGCATCTATGACTACTGAAGCGAATATGTATCCCGGTCTTATGTTTTTTGCCAAATGGAGCATATTATCGACGTCCAGGTTGTCTGGACCCCCCCCCCCAGTCCACCAGAGAGGCCTGCTAATGAAACACGTATAGAGCTATGGCCCGATGGAAAAGCGTAAGTAAAATAATAATAAATTATTGTATATTCATGTATTGCCTTGTTATTATTTATTTCTAATTGTAAATTATTTGTTTATTCTTAGGTTCTTCCCCCTTAGAGCTGGAATTGAGCTTGGAGAGCTCATACGAGGAAATTTAATGGGCCTTACTTAAATTTTAGGTCTATATCGGAGCCGAAGAAATACATTTGGCTTGATATGTTGAGGGTATGTTCTAATTAATTCTAAAAATTTATGGGTCTTCTTGCTTATATTTACAAGAGAATAGTTTATATTATTATTATTCTAAATTTTAATCTGTAATAATTTGTGATTTTCTATTTTAATTTATTGAAGAGCTACTGGTGGCCGGACCACAGAGAGATAGAGATAAAAAATGTTATAAGTCGGTTGCCGGAAAAAGGCTAGGGGATATGGTAAGTGACCAGAAGGCTTTTGCGGCCCATGATGAAAACAAGCGCAAGGATTGGCTGAAAGAGGAATATTGGAAGAAGATGAAAGAGGATATGGCCAAACCTGAGTACAAGATCAGGTCGGACAGGGCAAAGGCAGCTCGTGCTAAGGCTGGTCTCCACACTGGTGGATCGATTCCGACCTCCGAACATTTTCGACGGATGGTATGTAAAATCATTAATAAAATTATAATTTTTCATTATTTATGTATATCTCATAGAATTAATTTTTACAGTGCGAGGAGGCTGCTAAGGCAGGCTTAGATACGAGTACAGTCGACTTTCCCAAGATTTTCGAACGTACCCATAAGAGAAGGAAGGATGGGAAGTTAGTAGATGAACGGGCTTCCAAAGCATTTGTAAGTATTTACTTGTCTTTGAACATTTTATCAAAAGTTTAGTCTAACTGGAAGAGTAAATTGCATTCGATGCTATAAGGAAAAACTGGAAAAACTGATACAAGAAAAGCTGGAAAAACTGGAAGCTAGGACCATATACAAGAAAAACTGATACAAGAAAAACTGGAAAAACTGATACAAGAAAAACTGGAAAAACTGATACAAAATTATCACAACTTGATTCCTCCAAAGTTAGATGTAAAATTATCACAACTTGGTAGTCCTGTCATGGTCGATCAAGTTGAAACCTCCTATCTCTGATTCTTCAGATGCTTGCAATTTTTTTGGCACTTAAGAAAGTAACTAAATCACTGAAAAGATAATTAGTCTCACTATATTGATTGAAATATTAGAAATAGAGGAAAGAAATTTTGTTTTGATACAACTTGGATTAAATAATTCATATTTATATAAATTTTTATAGTGCCAAGTGACCAAAAAAATTCTTGTATTATGGTTATTAGGGAATATAAAATGTTCAAAATGTTCCTGAGTAATGTCGAAAAACAGCTAAAATATGGGAGTATTTTAGTCAAAATATTCACCAAAAGATCATATTACTCCTGAAAATTACCCAAGGATGGGATTAGATAGTGGAATCAGGTTTCCGGGAGGTAAACCCAACCCTACCTAGTTTTGACCAGGTTCAGGTTGGGCTCAAACTTTTACCAAGCGTAGGCCGACCTAGTCCAGGTTTGATCGAGTCGGTCTCGGACCAAGTTTCTTACTGCCTGACCCATTCACTCCTTTAATTTCAAGCAGTGCTTGGTTTTATTCTGGGTTATAACTCCACACCTATCTATCATGCTATAAGGAAAAACTGGAAGCTATGACCTTCAATATTTTAATTGAAGGAATGTTTCAAGTTGGTAAGGTTAATGCAGCAAAGGATCTCTTTAACTCTATTCTTGCAAATGATTAATCTCTTTAACTCTATTCTTGCAAATGACACATGTTGTAACATACACTATATAATGATATAACTTGGTGTAAAGAAGGAATGGTCAGAAAAGTTTATAAATTATTAGATGTGATGCATGATTCAAAGAGGTTTGGAGCCAAATGTAGTAACATTGATACAATACCTTAATGGATGGATATTGCCTGATACAAGAAACAAGTATTTAAAGTTTTTGAGCCGATGCTCTCACGCGGTCATAAACCAAATACAATAACCTACGACACGACACCTTATTGATGAGATGCCTTGTAAGGGATTGCAACAAACACTTGCTATACACAATATTATGTTAGATGGATCATACCAAGCTGGAAGAGTTGCTAATGCAAAAGAAATACAGTGATAAAATGATTGCTTCTGGAACTTCCTTATAACTCCACACCTATCTATTATGGTTTCAAGTTGGTAAGGTTAATGCAGCAAAGGATCTTCAATATTTTAATTGAAGGAATGTTTCAAGTTGAAGGAAAAACTGGAAGCTAGGACCTTCAATATTTTAATTGAAGGAATGTTTCAAGTTGGTAAGGTTAATGCAGCAAAGGATCTTTGTAACTCTATTCTTGCAAATGACTGTTCTCTTTAACTCTATTCTTGGAAATGACAGATGTTGTAACATACACTATATAATGATATAATGCCTTATTAAAGAAGGGTTGTTGGATGAATTTGGTGAGTTGTTTTTGTTAAGGGCTTGTTGGATACTGGAGGCATCTACTGACTACTGCGGCATCCACAATGGATCTTCTCTCAAGAGTAATGAGATTAACATTGTCATCATTATATGAAATTGCTTCCTATTTTTTCTCAACATTGTGCAAAGAGTAATGAGATTAACATCGACTTGTCTATATCATCATTGATACATGAAGTTTCTGGGTAAACACTAGACTAGAGTTCATATAAAGTTTTTCACTAGAAAGGGATTGCATACCATCTGATCTCAACATGTCATCTATAATGGGACTATTCAATATTCACCACAATTGCTTTGTAAGGTTTCATTTAATTTACGTTATTAATGGGTTATATATAGTTGCATACATTGATTGGCAAATAAGTGCCATACCCTTTTAGAGCTTCTTTACTTATCAATTAAGTATATGGATTGTAATTGCTCATGTGTAGTTCAGCTGTGATATATTCATGATACCTTTATATGTACAGGAGGCCTACGAGAAATTGGAGTCTCATGAGGCTGCTGATCAGGAAGGGGGGGTGGCTGGTACTAGTAGGCCACATATGCCCACCAAGAGGAATGACTTGTGGATACAGGCTGTTGGGAGAGGAAAGGGCGGTAACGTGTACGGTACCGGGTCGTTAGCATTGCAACCGTCATTATACTCAAGAGCTCTTCCACCTGCACAGTCTACTGCCGATCCTGCTGCTCCTTCTACAAGCTTTCTTACTATGGAGCAGATGACTACTATGATGTTCGATTTTCAGAGACAACTGAAACATGTTATGGAGATGGTGTCTTCTACTAGTGCTCGTGATGGTACCACTGCTCCTTCTAGTACTCCGACTGTTCCTCCTCCTGCTCCTCCTTCCTTTACTCCGGCTATTGTACCATCCGTTGCTACTCTGGCTACGTCTCCATCTGCTCCTCCAGCTACATCTCCATCGGTTGCTCCTACTACTACTTCTGTTCCAGCTCCTGTTTTTACGACGAGCCAGCAACAAGCTTTAGTTACGTTCATGACACAATTTATGGGAAGCATGCAACCACCGTCAACTTGACTTTTGTGCTTTTGTATCACTGCCGTGTCATACTCTTTTGTGCTTGTATTAGTTTATCGTTTTTTGTATGGATGATGTATGGTCGAATGTTGGATATGAATGGACATGACTATATATGATATCTAAACTTTTTGTTTGTGTACTTTGTGTATGCTATTAATTTTGTCTACATCATTGGTAATGATTGTGGTGTGAAAAGTTGATTACACTGTATTTGTGTGCTGTTGACTTGTTTATATCACTCTTAAAGGATGTGCATAGTATTATTCTTACAAAACAGGGGAAAAAAAACAATTCATCACTATATACCGACTAACTGGCGACGAAACAGCGATAATAAACTGAAGGAAAAAATGGGAGGCGACTAACTGGCGACCCACCAGCTACGAACCAGCGACTAACTGACGACTAACCAGAGACTAAGTTGTCTGCTGCTAAGAGTCCATAATTCACCAGGTTACTCGCTCAGTAGTCGCCGGTTAGTCGCAGATCTAGCGACACACTTTTGGTCGCCAGTTAGTCGCTAAGTTTCGTCGCTGACTTAGTCGCTGGTTAGTCGCTGTAGCGACTAACCAGCGACTGAAAATTGGCAGCGACGATGCATTCACCGACGAAATATTTTAGTCGCTGGTTAGTCGCTATATTACTTTACCGACTGAAAGTTCTATTTTAGCGACTAAAATTTCAGTCGCTATTTCGTAATTTTTTTGTAGTGTAAATCACCCTGAAATTTGCCTGGGCCCGATGACACAGAGTTTGGCCAGAACTCTATGTTTTGGTTTCATAACAGTTCTGGAACCAAGGGGGCAGAGTTCGGCCCGAACTCTGCCTCCCATGTTCCAGAATGGTTTCTGGTAGCTCCCGAGCTTGTTCTTCGTCTCCGAATGGTCTCGTCACCTCTCCGAGCTTCTCTGACACACAGACGACGCTCATCGCACTCCGGGATCTTCTCCACATAGGTTGAAAATTCCACCCACTCCAGCATCTTTTTATTATTGAATAAATCTTCTCAGGAGAACCATTAAGAAAAGCTTATTAGATTTTAAAAAAGAAAAGGAGGCCAAAGAGCATATAACTCAGCTCTCTCAAAGAGAACTATATGTTTTAGTCTAGTCATGACCTTTGTTAGCAATCACCCGTATAAAACTCGTATTATACGCGAATTTTTTCATATCTTACGTATAATATTTGCGTATTTTTGACAGATCCAAATCAGTAGGTAAATTTTAAGCATGCAAAATTTTAAACGTGTTCCGTATAAATTATTAAAAAATTTGGCCAAAAAAATGTGTTGAAAACCTGTTTAATTAACCAAATTTGACAACATATTCAAGAATGTGAAGTTTTTAACCTCAATATTTCTATTTTTCGAATATTTGACCGAATTTTTGAACGTATTTTATTTGCACGGAGCCGATTTATACTCGTAATTTTGTAGTCCCGAAATTTTTTCCGTTTGCCGAATTGCTAACAAGGGTCATGACAGCAACATGAATAAAAGTCTTGACTCAGCCATCATAAAACATGGCAGAAAGAAATCCTGCTAAAAAAAAAGGATCATGGAATATTTATACTCATTCTCCTTGTTCCTTGCTCTATCCTCCATTATCTATTCGCAAATGCTACTTAGATATATGCTGAAATATAATCAGCAGACTAATATTCCAGAAAAAGAAACATGTACCAACTGTTTTGAGCATTGAAGTTTCCTCAACAAAATGTAAAAAACCATAGATAAACAATGAAGTATTTATACAATGAAAATGAGTAATATTCATCGGCAGTGGAATTATAAACATGTTTCAGAGTTCTCAGTAGTATACATCAAGAGGTTGTCCGAAGAATGGTTCCACCAAAGTAGCTCACCGAAATGAAATTGAAGTGGCAAAAAGAAACAAAGAAAGAAACAAACTTAAAAATAACGAAGAAACACCTAACCACTAGAGAAGAGAAGCCATCACTTGGAAAGAGTAGCAAGTGTTACACATAGCCAAGCCAGCATGGTGGATGTCTGAAAGAAGAAAGAGTGTACTTGCAGTTACTTGCCCTATGCATGTATGTATATGGTATTCTTTCTAATGCTGATTGCGATTAGACCGACAAAGAAGATTCTAGCACAATTAATGCAACTTTTGAAGTCATAAATTTGCTTCGAGATTGTTCATTGATCCTAGCTTTGCTTCCTTGCTTCAGAGATATTGTTCATTGATCCTAGCTCGGTTCTCTTCCCACCATAATCTTGCGTGCATCTCTCCAAATCTTTCGCGGCTACAGAAAACAAACACAAGTCTTGAATCATACAGCCACTTGAAAAGCTAAGAGCATCCACAGTCGGAGAGATTTCAAGTGCTACATTTTGATTTTAGTCAAATTTTGTAGCACTTGAAGGTTGCAATGGACACTTGTCCATACTTGAAAATTGCTAGAAAGCTAAGAAACACTCTAGATTTGGAGCGTGGTATAGCTCCTCTACATTAATTTCTGGGACCACAAATATTAACCATTTTTACCAAACAAGAAAGAAAAATAAAGAGGAAAAAGAGAGGAAAAATCTTACCAAACATGGAACAAAAAATAAAGAAGAAAAAGAGTGAGGAGGTTAATTTGCAGTATTTGTTTAGAGTGTACCATTGTGTGCCAATATCAAGGAGATAATCCAAAAATAATAATTTACATAATTTCTAATGATTTGGAGTATGTGTTTGGAGTGTCTTCACTGTGGATGCTCTAACACAGAAGTACACGAGTTTTTTGTACTGTAATTTTTCTTTTTTAGCATACAAATAAAAGGTTTGGCTTCCTCCAAAATAATATTCCTACTTATAATTCTAATTGAGGCTTGCTAGATCACATGCTATTAGTGAGTGGGTATTCATTTGCTCCCTTTAACTTAGTATTCCTTTTATTTAGTATGCTTTAATTTAGAATTCCTTATATTTGTTATGCTTTAATTTAGGAATCTCATGTTTTCTTATTTGTTAGGGTTTCTGTCTATAAATAATATAGGACATATTAAGATTTTGGACTAAATTAATCGTTATTATTTTGAGTTATCAATAAGAGTTACTTTTCTTCCAATTCTCTGGTGTGGGAATTGAGGCATCAGTCCTCGTATCTTGGTATCTTGGGTGATTGGTTTTAGCGATCGCGTTTCTGTGTTGTGTTAGGTTTGCCCTTTTGGGCGGATTTTAGGAGAAATCTAGAACCATCAATTTGAATGTCATTTATTAGAATGGACTTATGGAGAACTGGGAAGCCTTTAAGTAACGGGATTAAGAAGATGTCACTTGAAAGAGCTGAGGGATGGAAAAGGTACCCACTACCCATGTAGCATACCCCAAAGATTTGTTTAAGCTTTAATGGTGTTGTCAATATTTTCTTGTTTTGGCAAGTTTGGACCTCGCTACGGTGAAACCTAGAAGCCAGCTACTACCGAGCCTAGAACAAAACTGGAAGTTCATACAGTCGTCTTCTAATTTTTGTAAAAGACATTTAAAATGTTGAACACGTACAAAACCTGAACTTGTGAGTATATAAATCTAGTGCACATCTAATAAAGCACAAGTTTAAGAATTATAGACGAACATTCACAAATTTTTAAGATTTACAAATTAAATATATTTCATATGCACCAAATATTCATTCTCAAAACTAGAGATCAAGTAACCTGCAATATTTATTTCTTAAAACAGTTTGGCCATTTAACGAACTTTTACCGAATTCCTAACTTTAGATGCAAATTATAGAAGAAGTCTGAAACTTTTAGCTACTGGTTTTACATCAAAAAGTGAATGAAGAAGGTCAAATTCAAATGACAAAGCCAAGGAAGAAAGGTCAACAGTAAACCACACCTGAACCGGACTCGTCGGAGCTCCCGGGTACCACCAGGCATTGCACGAATGGTTATGTACACTCCAGGCTCGTCCTGCTCCACCCACTCTTTCTCCTGCTCGCTTGTATTGCTCACTGCAGACGCGGACAGTTCCCCCGACCGGTCAGCCTCAGAGCTCGTCCTTATCGATGCTGCATCCACTGACGATGTCTCCGTCCTCATCCCGCTGGTGCTCGAAAGCTCCGGGGTTGATGTCGGAGCCCCCGAGTCGTAGCAATGCCGACCATCCATGCCATTGAGACGAATATCGTGGTGTGCAGCTGGCTGCTGATCGAGCGAGTCAGGCGACGAGTACCCCGTCCCTCTGCCTGTCATTGAGCGATGGAACTTGCGGGATAGTCCCTCTTTGCTAAGTGGCGGTGTCGGTGGGCTTTCCTCTGCGGATTCCATCTTAGAGCTCTAGCAAAACACATCGAGAGTGTGCGAAATAAGAGAATAAAGTGACCAATTAACACAGCAAGTGACCAGTTCCTTGCAATAGCGATGATGATGATACCTCATCTTCTGATCTAGGAGGGGTGGGGAGGGGACCAGCTAGGCGATTGAATTTCTGGACATTGTAGAGTTCCATGACCTTGTCGTAATTCTCTGCCCACCACCTCTGGGCTTGCCACTTGTTGAACATGTCCCGGCTGCATGTTCACAGGATCACAAGTATACATAGAAAGAATAAGCAATCAAATAATCTTCTTCTTCTTCGTCGTCGTCGTCGTCGTACGGCTGTTCACAGGATCATGGCCACAAACACTAATTGATCGAGTAACTACCGTTTATAAGTGTACTTAGATGAACAATAACAAAAAATATTGATGAGCTCAACATTTGGCCAAAATTTGGTCAGAGAAGCCATTGAGAAAGTGTTAAAAGTAGTAAAATTTCAAGCAATCCTTTGGGTTTTTAGGCGAGGTTAACGCAATTTTCCTTCCTGGATGGGTGTAAGAAGAAGGTAAATATTTTGATTTTGAGAAGACACGTTCCAACAAAAAAAGGAGCAATGAAAACAAAGTAACAAACAAAAAAAATTTCTCAAAACAAGGATCAGCAATGATAAATATGATCTAAATGCCAAAATGTTAATTCAAAACATCGTGGAACTTGCAAACGTGACAATGAAAAATCAGACCTGGGCTTTTCCTACTTTGCTCCTCCTCCTGGTTCAAGCTAGCTAAGTAAAATATCACTTTCTGTTGCTTACCCAAGTCTTGAAAGTTCAAAAGTTGAAACCCACAGTTCATACCATTAGCTTTAGGACTAGGAGATGTGTAATAAGTAATAACTTGATTAATTAACTGAACATATTGACATGGGATTCATCAAAACATAGGTAATTTCTAAAGGCACTCCACAATTTACTCCAGGACAGCTTATTAGAACTGCAAACAAAGTTAGCAATCCTAACAGAGGACTGCCAACTTCGTTCACAGTCTATATTAATATTCAAATTCTTTAGGACTGCCAACTTTGTTGGTAGTCCTACTTTATGTTAGGACTGCCAAACTGGGTTGTCCTGGAGTAAAATGTGGAGTGCGTTTAGAAATTAACAGAACATATGGCTACTTGGACCAATAGTATAAAACTCTGAACAAGTAAAGGCCAGTTAACAAAATGCTAATTATATGGGCACAACCAAAAGTGATCGGGGCTATCCCATTGTGGCAGTCCTAGGACTGACCACTTTTCTGACAATCCAGTCTACAAACTGGACTGCCAGAAAAGTGGACAGTCCTTGTTAGATCCTGGCAGTCCGTGTTAGAAACTGGGCAGTCCAGTCTGTAAGCAGTTCAGTCTACAGACTGGACTGCCAGAAAAATTGAAAAAATGGATTAGCTCCGATCACTTTTGGCTGTGCCCATATAATTAGCCTTAACAAAATAGAACTGGAGACATATGGCTACTTGGACCAATAGACTGAGTTTGGGAGTTTGGGATTGCTTATCCTGACTGCTGCTGCTTTGTATCTAAAGCAGTAGCAAAAGCTGTTAAGTGAGAGTTGCTTTCAATTCCAAGAAAGAAAGCTGGTGGGCTTTTCCATCTTAAGCCAGTTTCCCTGGGCAACAAGCCCAGGACAATTTCCCGTGACCGGTGCGGAACTCAAAATAGCGCAAAACGACAACTAAAGGGGTTAGGAGAGCACGAGCAAATATATACTAAACAGAATGGAGACATGAGAAAAGTCTCTCTGAAGCAAGTACTTCCTACTGCAGCAGCAATCGAGATTCGTATCAGTGCAAGTTGCCATGGGACGAGAGAAATTATTATATGTAGTGCCGAGTTTTATACTGACTAGTCAGTCCACTTTTACCATCGGAAACTTCATCGTGGTGCATGGGCAGAATAAAACAGCGTTTAGAATGGGACCCAGAATAAAATGTGTTTTTTTTACAGCTTATGTTGTTTGTCTATTGCCTTTTTATTTATACCAGTCTACATGCACGTGTTTTGCACGTATTTTAATTATAATATTATAAGATCAGTTGTCGTCTTTTTCGTATGATTATTCATTTGTGTGTGTTTTTTTTTTACAATGCCAAGAGATTCAAAATACAAATTTTGTTATTTTTTTTAAATTTTCTATTGAGAATAATAATCTTTGGAGAATAGTAAGGATAGATAATTTTTACCATTGTAACATGAAAAGTTGTATGAAAAAAAAAAAACTTGCATGCAAACTTTATTACTTTAACTCTTAAACATAAATAACATGCAAGTTGACATAATAACATCATGTTTATAAAATACTTAAGGGTATTTTAGGAATTCAAAAATTTCACCATCAAGTTTTCTTATTATATAGTAGAATAGATATAAAAAATATGTAAAATCTGCTTTTGCAAGTAAGAGACTATTTGATGAATGAAAAATATATACAGGGAAGGCCCTGGCCCAGGACAGACTGGACGACAGCTCAAGGCCTCCAGACGAAAGGGGTCACCAACATAGTTCTATCTAGAAACAATATGTATCAAGTGTCATTCTTAATAAAAAAAATTGTGGTGTAGTGATTATAATGAAGTCTTTTACTTTAGAGGTCCTTGGGTCAAAACTTGGTGTTCATATATTTTTGTTATATTTACACTTTTTTTAGTAGGGCCCACATATATAAAAGAAGTGTTTCATCATTTATGTCCATTTCAACATTTAGTTTAATACATATAACAAATTTAATGTAACAAATATTACATCATCTTCTTCGATTATTAAACCTTTTTGAGGATAAAAATAAAAAGTTACTTAGGATAATATCTATTGCACAATCTATACCATTTTTCCCTCATCTTATTTTTTTCCTAATGTTATAAAGTCAGCACCGACATCACCAATTTGTATTTAGACAAACAAAGTTATATAATTACAAAAAAAAAATATATATATATATAATTTATTTATAATTATATAATTTATAATTTATTTTTGTGTGTGTGAGTGGGATTTCAAAAAAAAAAAAAAAAAAAAGTTCCAAGTAAGCTTCATGATTACATCATTTCAAATAACAATTTTGTAAATCTCGTTATACATTCACCACCCCCCCTTCTTATTTATCATGAAGATGTAAATAATTATGTATACTAATCGAATTGGAAACAATATATTTGTGTTTTACTATACTCTCCATAACTCACAGAAAAGCAGAGCAACTGCATGCAATCGAACAATGTAATTACAACACCACTTCTAATAACAAATATTACTTACGCCAAATGTAGAATTGCTAGAGTTTATTTATTTTATTTTATTCATAATATATGACAATGACAAATCTAGTGATACTTTTTCTTTTCCTAATTAGCATTCATTTGCCTTTAGCTAGTTCATAAAGGTGGAAATGGGGAAATTCAAATGCACATAGACTATGTTTTGAATTAATTTTCCCACTATAAAAAAAAATTTCCTAAAAATAGACGGCGCGAGTACCTGAAGCGGATCCGCTTGAGATCATTCCCGTCCTCCGCCACCGCCAGGAAGGTGATCAGAACCCCCGGCTCCACCTGCGCGACCCATTCCTTCCGCTCCTCCCCCTCCCCCGCCGGCTCCTCCTCGTCCGTCTTCCCGCTCATCGACGACGCGGATCCGAAGCTCTCTCCCGCCCTCCGGTACCCGCACTGGATCGGATCCGAACCCATAGCCGCCGAATCCGAATCCGCAAAGCTCGAATGCCGCCGTTGATGGTGGTGGCTCCGCCGCGCGCTCTCCGCCGACCCAGAGCACGGCCTGCAGTGACGGTACGCCCCCGACGCCTTCGTCGCCATCTCCTTGAGCTGATCCGAATTAAAGCTCAGCATAATTGATGGAAAAGCAAACCCTATTTTTTTCTTTTCTTTTTTGGTTTTGCTACTTACTTGAGCGGCGAAGGCTTTGATGGCGTGGCGAGTGGACGGGGTGTCGCCAGCGTCGGCGGCGTCGGGGAGGGATCCGGCGCCGGCAGCGAGGTGCTTGGAGCAGGCGATGCAGGTGAACATCTCGACTCGTTTTTTTTTTCCGATGAGATCTGGATCCGGTGTGGATGTTACTTTTAAGGCGGGGGAGCTACGAATGTGGCATTGAATTCGCTGTCGGAGAGCTCGGGAAGATCATTAATTGCGGACTTGGAATAATTAAGATTAGGGTTTTGGAAGCACAGATAATATCACAGGAAGTCTTGGTGAAGAAGAAGAAAGAAGACTGAAGTAAAATATAGGTAATAGTACTTGCTTCACTGGAAAATGCTGAAACATTTAGGGGTGAGCATTATTCGGTTTGGGACCGAATCGAACCGAATAAGGTATTCGGTTCGGTTTAAAAATAATTATGTTTGATTTTGCAAAGTACAAATAAAAATTATTCGGTTTTTGTTTTGAATTTCGATTTTGGTCCAAAATCGAAAACCGAATAAGAATTATACAATTGTATAAATATTCTCAATTTAAAAAATGTATATATTTAAAAACAACAATTATATGTATGTATTTTAAATTACAACTATAATAATTAAACAACTAGTTCAACTTTGTACGTAACTTTGAAATTCAACAAATGTGTGTATAAAATTATAATTTTTAATATAATTTAACCATGAACCGAACTTTGGGTTCGACCTATTAATTTCAACCGAACAAAACAAATAAACCGAATTCATTATTCGGTTCGATTTCGGTTTTGACTAATTCGGTTTTGAATTTTTAGAATTTCGGTTTATTCGGTTTTGACTAATTCGGTTCGGTTGAAACCGAATAAACCGAACGCTCTTCCCTAGAAACATTGTTGTTTACATATTTGCAAATATACCCTCCATCTTCTAGGAGTGAGGACTGAGTTTTCAATTAATAATTTTCTAGACCTAATGTTGCCAAATTCTGTATAACAACCATGTTTTTCCTCCTATAAAAACTAGTAGATGCATAATAAAAATATTATCCAATTATAGGCAAATATCTCTTCTAACTCATGTGGTTAAAATGAAAGGTATTTTTCTTGTTTGGTCGAGTTCGATTCCCAATGTTGAATATATATAAAAAAAATTAAACATTTTTTAAACAATTTTTTACATATTTTTTTAAAAATTAAATTGTTGATGATATACACACGACTTAGATGACTCAATCTTGAACCGTTTTAAAGTCCACTTATAATAGTAGAGATGTGGATTCCACTGATTGTGGGTGTTATTTTTTAAAATAATTAGTGGAACTCATATTTTTATAGAAAAGAACATGGTTGGTATACATACTTTGAGGACAGCGGATCTACTCCCCAATGTATGTAATTTCGATCTTTTCTAACCGGGTGACCTGGCAGCACATAAATAGAGAGAAAGAAGTCGCTTATTACCAGCACAAACCTCCACATATATATATATATATGGTTTTTTTTAGGGGCACCACCATTTCTACTAGGGGGCAGCCCAAATTTTTTTGAAAAAATTACAAGTTTGCCATAGGTTTTTGTTACTAGGGGGCAGCCCAAAATTGACTATAAAAGCCAAACTTATTTTATTTCTTCTCTTCCTCCACTCTTTACTTTTCTTCCTCCGCTCTTCCTCCACTCTTTTTTTCTCCTCCTCATAGAAACCTAGAATTAACCTAACCTAGGTGAAATTGTCCCCCCACCTAAATTTGTTAAAGATAATAGTGTCAATCACTTCTCCCATTTATTTGTAAGTCGTCAAATTTATTTTTGTGTAATGTTTTAACCTAAATTTTACATATAAAAGTTGAATTTTGTGTTTAATGTAGAAAGAAATAGAAAATGGAACAACCCGGACCATCAAATGCTGGATACTCTTCTCCCACAACGTCCGAAGAACACTTTGATGCATCGGAAGACCTCGTGGTAACTACACTTTAACTTTATTTCGGATGAAAAATCGGATTTTGACACAGAGGACTGCCACTTCTCTGGCAGTCCCTCTCATGGATTTGGACTGCCAGGGATGTGGCAGTCCTATATATGTGAGGGACTGCCACATATGTGGCAGTCCTATAGATGTGAGGGACTGCCACATATATGGCAGTCCTATAGATGTGGCAGTCCTTTTGACTTTTAACTTCTATTGTAGGAGTTGCGATCTTTCGATGTTGCGGTACATGCTCCAATTGCAACCGATGTAGGGCATTTATTTTGGACCGATCTTTCGTTTCAATCAAGCGACGATGCGGTACAATGGTGTCGAGAAGTTGGACGGAAAAATAACTTAGTTCTAGTGATATCCAGATCGTGCCGAAATCGCCCGGGACGACACAGTGTGATGGTTGGCTGTGAAAGAGGTGGTGTGTTGAGATCGCACAAGAAAAACACAGTTATCCAAAATAAAATTCCAAGAAAGAAAGCTGGAACGAGGAAATGTGGTTGTCCATTCACGATCCAGATTAGAAACGAAGAAGAAGGGAAGTGGTCAGTACAAGTGAAGAATGGAACCCACAATCATGAGATTGCCGAGACACTATTGGGTCATCCATATGTCGGACGGTTGAACCCTACGGAGAAGAAGATAGCCGAAGACTTGTCCACTTCCGATGTTGCCCCGAGACAAATATATTCAGTCATACAACATGAAGATGAGAAGAACATGTCTACGATGAGGTCAATATACAACGCCCTATCTTCTTCGAACGCTATCCGGACCAAATCAAGAATGGCGATGCAAGAAGTGCTGAAGTTGCTTGCCGATAATCATTACGTTGAGTTCCATAGAAGACATCCCCAGAGTAATGAAGTAGTTTCAATCTTTTGGGCTCATCCAGATTGCATAAGTCTGGCTAGGTCTGTTGCCGACGTGTTAGTCCTTGATTGCACGTACAAGACCAACAAGTTCAAGATGCCTCTCCTTCATATTGTCGGATTCACCTATTCTCGAAAAACATTCCCGGTGGCATTTTGCTTCATGAAGAGTGAAAAATATGAAGACTACACATGGGCATTGGAGAAACTGAAAACACTTTACACCGGTCATACAGAGCCGTCAGTTCTTGTGACCGACAGAGAGTATGCCCTAATTAATGCTATTCGTATTATTTTTCCTCAAGCGGATACATTGCTATGCACTTGGCATGTCAATCGTAATATTCAAGCCCAATGTAAGTTGAAGTTTCAGAAGGAGGAAGGTAAAATTGACATGCAAAATTTTTAAGAATTCTCCAATGACTGAAATTGTGTGTGGCGAGCCTCTACGATTGACAGTTACGACGTCGCATGATACATGTTCAAGGAAAAGTGGAAGGCGAGGAAGCCGGCATGTATTTCATACATCAAAGATACATGGCTTGAACCGCACAAAGAACACTTCGTCTTAGCATGGACGAATTTGGTGAAGCATTACGGCACGACAACTACCAACCGTGTCGAAGGAGCACACTCTGTAGTGAAAAGACAACTAAAATCATCTCTCAGCAACTTTGTCTCTGTTTGGCAAGCTATACATGTAGCTCCCCTTCCCAAAAATTATAAAATATTTTTTATTAATTCATTTTATTTAAATGATGATTTTTAGCCTGTACATATGGGTATATACGCCTTTATTTGGTTTAGTGAATTTTGCTATGATTATTATCATTATTATTATTATTTTATTAGCAATATTATTAAGGTTATTACTAGATAATATTATTGTATTGTAATGGATTATATTTTGTGTCGAAAAAACGTTATAATATAGGTGTTCATGTTTATAGGAAATAGGCCCTAATCTAGGAATAGATAATATTAGAATTTTAATTTGATTTTATGGATATTATTACTAGTATTAATATATATATATATATATATATATATATATATATATATATATATATATATATATATATATATATATATATATATATATATATATATAGCTATAAACTTGCTTTTCTATATATAGGTAATAGGAATATTGGTAATTAAAATATGTGTTTAAAATATTACAAGTATTGGTGAGTTTAAGAATATATATATATATATATATATATATATATATATATATATATATATATATATATATATATATATATATATATATATATATGTATACGTGTATTTATATATGAATATATTTACATGGGTGTATATGTGTATATATATAGGAGTATATATGTGTGTATATAGATATTATTTTGTGAGTATATGTACGTATATGTATATATATTGTGAGCACCCTGAATTTCGGGTTGATTTTTTTTAAAATTTTCTGATTGATTTAGTTTTAATAAATAATTTATTCTGTTATTTATCTTTAAGTGTACTTTCCCGTGCCATTGATATTTGGAGTGTCAGGGATGTTCAACTCTGGAAATCTTCTTCACGAGTTTTGGAGTGGACATGATTACCTTCATGACGGTATATAGTGTCCCATCCAAACTTGTTCCCTTGTACTCTTTTTGCTTCGCTGAACTTCGGATCAAATTAGACCAGTTGATTATTAATTATTTTTCCCACTCTTTTCCTTGATCATTTTCAGCACGTTACCGTGACTTTTAAATTGGGAGCGCAAGACCAGTCAGTTTCTTGAAACCAACTTCTCATTGATGATCTACTCGAGATGCTCGTCACCCATGACCTTCGTGTCCCACTCAGACACGCCATTTTGTGCTCCATTTGCTTTGTATAACTTTCCTGACACGTGACCCGACTTTATTTCATATTATGGTGTCACATTCATTTTCCAACTTGATTTGTGGGTCCCCTGTCGACCAAAACCTGTAGCCCCAATTATGGACATGGCCCACTTTGAGCCTACTATCCGCCTGCCACTTGTGTCCCATTTATTGGAATCCTCATGTGCTACTTATTTGCCCATGATCATCAACACCTATTTTTAATTCAATTATTGCATAATGTCCGGTTTTGGATCCAATCCGACTCTACTGAACCCAACCTCAGCTTCATTTTTTCTCTTTCATGACACCCTCATATTTTCTTGCCCAAAAATATTAATTGTTCTTTCTACCTATTTCTAATATTTATTAGAATTCCCATTTGTTTAAATTCCCATAGGAATGACAATTTTTCCTCTAATTAAATCCTAGCCATTGTTTCTCCAAACAACATCTCACCCATCAATTTCCCTACATTAACATCCCCAACAGCCCCTATGCATGGCCGGCCCTAACTCCCAAAATTACTGTTTCTCTCTCTCTCTCATTAATGGCACACAACTTTATCATCATCTTCCCTCTCTATTCCTAATACTATTCTCCACAAAACACTTCAACACAGCAGCTATTACACCATCTCCCGACAACCCGACCTCCTCTCCCCATGGCCCGACCCCCTCCACTGGCCGTCGGCCACCACCACCATTCTCCTCCATCTCCTTCCCTCCTCCTTCTTCCCTCTCCTCCCATTCTCCTTCCCTCCTCCTTCTTCCCTCTCCTCCCATTCTTCTTTCTCCTCCATTCCAACACCAAACCGCCGCCACCACCTTCGTTCTTCCATCACAGTCGCCGTGCCCAGTGCTCCGTCGCCCTACCTCGCCGGCCGACCACGCCCCCGCCGTCTCCGTCGCCTGGCTTGGACGCACCACCGCGCGATAGTAGCAGCGGCAGCAGCGCCATAACGCGCGCGCGTACGAGCGCTGGTCGCCGCCACGCGCCACCGTGGCTCCGACGACCCCCTCCGTGGGCAGCCCCCCCTCCGACGAGCTCCGAAGTGCAGCCCCCTGACGGCCACCGTCCTCCGGGAAGCGCCGTCGAGGCAATTCGTGAGTTTTGCACGACGTCCCGTCGTGACGCACGCGGAATCGAGTTCATTTTGGCGTTCCGTTGCAGCGACTTCGCGCACATTTTTCCGGAAATCCGACCGTTGGATCGGCGATTTCTTCTCTCCGTTGCAATCTTGGTATATCCACCTTCACTCATGTCAATTTTCGTCCGTTAATTTAACGTTTGATACATCAAAACCGGCCACCAAGTTCACCGTTTAAATTGTATTAAATTTGGACAGTTTCGTGGGGCCAACTTCGTCAGCTTGTATCTCGTCCACCGCAGCTCCTTTTGGCGTGCTACCAGTTCCTGTGCGAAGCTGGTATAACCCTCTTACTATCCCTCCAGTTTTGTTTCATTGTGAGCTTGTTTGATTGGTTGAAATCGACGCCAAAGTTGGTCGTCCGAATTCGTAATTTCCAACTTGTAAAATTCCATTTTTGAACACGGGACTCCAGATTTCATTTCTGACACCACCATTAGACTCGTGGCGTCGTTTTGGCATGTTTTCATATAAAATTTGTTAGATTTGGAGAACGTGGGCCCTGGCACATTTTTCGGTGCAAAGTGGGTCCCACATTCTGGGTCAACGGGACTTTTTTACGCCGGCTCATCGGAATCCAATTCCGGATATACCGTTGAGTTTGTATCATCATTCTGGACTCGTTGACATGTAGTTTACTGAGTTTTGAGAACATTGGCTCCGGCACGCATTTTCGTGTAAACCCGAATTCCAAGTTTTGGTCAACGGACCAAATTGAGATCGGGTCAACGGAATCCAATTCCGGATATACCGTTGGGTTCGTATCGCCATTCTGGTTTTATGGACATATAATTTGCTATATTTTATAGACTTATTTTCTTGCACGTCTTTCGGTGCAAAACGGCTCCGACACGGACACCGTTTTGACCCAAAATTACCTTTTTGCCCTTGTGTGCAAATTGGACCGAAGGGTAGGCTATCCTAGCTAATTTGACCATTCTGGACACGTTGGCGATGTTTATTTTATCGTCCAACAATGTTTGTTGATAGTTTCTTTGAGTTTAACCTTTTTATAATTTATTAATAATTATTTCTTATAATGTTCATATTTCGGGATTAGTACAACGAAACTGAGCTCAGTCAATTCTAGTGATCTCACATTGCTGAAATTGACAAGATGGATACGTGGATCACTATCATAAGATTATTAACTTTATCGTTAATCATCTTATCTCGATTTACGTGTCGTAAGTTTTGACGTACGAATAACGAAGTACACTTTATATCTTTAATAATTAGACTAGAATTAACCCTGTTTGACCAGAGTTGACCAGTTGACCCAAAGTCAACTATAAGTCAACACTTGACCTAGTTTGACTAGATTATTGACCGGAGTTGACCTAGAGTCGTTTTGACTTAGAAGAACCTAGTATAAAATAGATTGCTTGTAGAAGATTTATTTATTATAACTTGAACACCTTGTAACCTGTGTTGCTTTAAATAGGACTCTATGGCTTCAGTTGGACCCCTATACTTATCAGCTGTTCAGGTTATCGAGGCGAGTACATTCTCTGATCTTTTCATACTTATCTGGATTATATTCTTGCTCTAGATTACTCTACTTGATGCTGACACGTATCTTCACGGATTAGTACTATATGGATCCTTTCCTGAGATGTTATCCCTCTACGGGTGCATCGGGTATTTCATGTTCATATACTTTATCATGTGCATCAGGTACTCCTTGTACTCGTACTAGTTCATGTTTTTACATGTTCTCATGTGCTTCATGTGCTTTCATGTGCTTATTATGTGCCTCATGTACTACTCATTACATGAGTTCACGTATCTTAGCTGTATTCATGTGCTTATAACATAACTTGAACGTATCCTTGTGTATTGATTGGGGAGGGGTGAGTAGAATTGGTTATGTGATCACTATCCCCAGTAGCTGTATTCATGTGCCTCCTTATTTGATTCATGTGCCCCCAAGCCGTTTACATAACCATTGTGCTCTAAATCACGTAGCCACTTACAGTCTCTACTATCATGTATTTACTTTCAGTTACAAAATATCTCCTGTTTACTCGTACTTCCTATTCAGCACTTCCTGTATTTTACTCTATTGTATGATTTATACTCCTAACCTGCTATGAACTGTTTTAGAGATATGTGCTCGTTCCCGTCCTGACTGGACCTGTTGATAAATTTACAGATAGCTGGAGGTTGCCTGCTAGCCTAGAGGAGACACATTAGAGGTTGTTTAGGTAGTTATTTTAATTATCTGGAGTTGTATTTACTTTATGGATTACTGTATCTGAGTTTGGAGATTTGAGATGTATTTCTGGATTTGTGTATCTTAGACACTTAGACTTCTCTCTGTTGTACCTCTTTTGGATTTTATGTTTTATCTATCCTTATCATGCTCTACCTTAGATGTGATTGAGTCTGTATCTGCTATGTCACTCCCATTCGGGGAGTATAAACTGTTTAGCCTTATACTGTTAGATGCATGAGACCTAGGACAGCGTTCTACCACCGACAATGCGGCGTAGGCTGGACGTACCCACTTCTCGTGCCCTTATTCTAGGGTGCGGGTCGTGACACATTTTTAGTGGTGGCCCATGCAGGTCGAGTTTGTGTAGTGGTATTCGAACTAGAGTACCACTACAGCTTGCAGTAGGAATATGATATATTTTGAAGATACTCAATCACAATTAGGATCCCTTGAGAGATTCCTGGGACGACCCTTGAGAATCTTATTTTAACTTCGATTTGAAAACTCTTTTTTCCTTAATTTGATTTATCTTTATTTTCTGTTGGCGAATTGATTTTGATGGATTATTGTTGAATTTGAGTTTGTATTTATTGATTTGATTGAAGATTGTTGAATTTTGAATCTTGATGTTAGCTGTAGCATCCGAGTTTGTATTTATATGATTTGAAGGATTTTTGTTCATTTTGAATTCCGATGTTCGTTGATAAATTTGATTTGATTTTGAGTATTCATTGTTGATTTAACTTAATTTTGTCAAGATAAAATTATATGGGCTAGGTCATCTAAGTTTTGGAATCTAGTCTTCTATAGTCACATTAGCCAGCGTGGTGAGGACATATAGTCTGGCTTTGGATATATTACTTGGGTGTGGGAATTTAAGGTTTTTGCAGCCAAGCTAGCGGCATCGCGAAAATGTTAAATACCACGATTCTAGATGTATGTGCCTAAGTCGAGGACTTTGTGATTATCGTAGCCTTGCTTACTAGTATGACGAGGATTTAGAGCACCATGATTTTGGATAGACGCATATGATTATCAGTTTGTACCTTAAATGTTTTTGAACATATTTTCACTACTTTTGTTCAGTCTTTCAAAAAAGAAGAAGAGAATTTTGTTTTGTTTTGTTTCTCATTATTTAACTTAGTAGTAGCTTTAGCTGTTTTTATAAACCCTTGTGTAACTTCTTACAAATTTCTTCTTAATGCAATAAATCGATAATTTTGCTAGACCTTATTTGGATTTGATATTATAGCCCTGATTTCAAAATGGGTTCCTCTTTTAAACATATAAGCAGAACATATTCTTTTATCATTCTTTTTCTGCTAGTATTTTTATTACCATCATTCATGTCTTATATAACTGTCATGATTACATCAATTCCCTGTCTCGTATATAATTCTGTTAGCTATACCTTGAAAACTCTTGAATCTTCATATCATTTTGCCTGAGAAATGTTGAGGAAGTGACATAAATCATCTAGTACAGAAATGATGTAAATGGTTATCATAGAATGATTTGTAGGAATCAGAACGTTGGATGTCAATTATGAAAAAAAAATTGAGAGAGAGATGTGGTAAAGGTTTAGAATGGAATCGAGGGATAAATGTTATCAATTAGAAACAATCGCAGAAAATTTTGGTTATGAGTAATTCATGGATGTATTTCAAAAAAAAAAACTAACGAGAATATCAGAGGTCAACCTAGTTTTGAGAACTTAGAAAATCTTGGTTATTGATTCTTAGGGACTATTACAAGGATATGTAGAAATTTAGAGATGGAAAGGAGAATTTAATTGTATTCAATGATTATACGAAATTGAACTAGATATTGTAAGAGGGTGACTAGAGACAGAGAGAATACAAGGATTTTAAGTTATAGAAATTATTTTTAGATGATTGGAGAAAATTGTGGAATTCAAAAGGATAATATTTGAAGATGAACGTTGAAAAAAATATGAAGGTTGATTATAAACAAGAATAAATTTTGTGTGACATAGTGGTATTGGAGTTTAGTAAATACGAGACTTGACTTAAACAAGTACAAGGATTTCATAAACTGGATTTAGAGGTTTCAGATTAATTTAGAACAAGGTGAAGGAATTTGGAAATTGATTAAATGAATAAGTGTTGATACCTAATTAAGAGTGGTATGCTTCGTGGAAAATGTTTTAGAAGTTTGGAAATTTGTCTATGGTGATCATGGTAAAGGTTTAGATGACTGAAGGTTATAAATTTTGGGGGTAGTCATATAATGGTTGATTTATATTGGGATTTGAGATAAAAATATGATTGGCAAATGATAAACTGATAGTATTAGAGAGAGATGATTTACTGACTTCGTATGAAATCTTTTCCTGTTTTTCTCTAAAAGGGTTTTTTTCAATATCATTGAATCCTAGTTTCCTTAATCACGACCAACTCAACTTCGATTATCTTTTCTTATCTTGGGTTGTACTCAATTGAATTAAAATCAATTATGACCTGAATCTCCATCCTTGTATGCTCGTTCTCAGACTTTGTTGAACTGTCCTCCATATTGCCCAATCTTGATTTTTTCCAATTTGATCAACTTAGATCGTATCGAGACTAAATATTCTTAATATATTTTGTGATTGGATTTTCTTGCAATTGACTTTCATTCTTTAACTTGTGATTTTGATATTTCTTTGAATAGTACCCTTTATGGATAATTGGTAGTTATATATCTTTACTTTTTTTTATGAGTACCAGTTTCATGTAGGATGGTAGACTGCCTTAAAGTTTTTATGACTGTTATTCTGTATCTTTCTAGTTTAGCACCCTAGATTGCCTGTGTGTTTGATCCCCGATAACCGATTCAGTTAGCATGACTAGTATACCTAGATGAGACTTTCACCACCACCGTATGCAATAACCTTGTATGTCGTCCTTTTTGATGGTATGTTTTATTTAAGTTCTGGGATTTGA
The DNA here is from genome assembly GCA_029216955.1 of Iris pallida. Classification (NCBI taxonomy): domain Eukaryota; kingdom Viridiplantae; phylum Streptophyta; class Magnoliopsida; order Asparagales; family Iridaceae; genus Iris; species Iris pallida. The sequence continues at coordinate 6,703,072 of JANAVB010002198.1, forward strand.
TTGTGGGGGTTTGACCTAGAAGGAGTACGAACATTTTAATTTCGAGGACGAAATTTTTATAAGGTGGGTAGGATGTCAGCACCCTGAATTTTGGGTTAATTTTTTTAAAAATTTTCTGATTGATTTAGTTTTAATAAATAATTTATTATGTTATTTATCTTTAAGTGTACTTTCCCGTGCCATTGATATTTGGAGTGTCAGGGATGTTCAACTCTGGAAATCTTCTTCACGAGTTTTGGAGTGGACATGATTACCTTCATGACGGTATATAGTGTCCCATCCAAACTTGTTCCCTTGTACTCTTTTTGCTTCGCTGAACTTCGGGTCAAATTAGACCAGTTGATTATTAATTATTTTTCCCACTCTTTTCCTTCATCATTTTCAGCACGTTACCGTGACTTTTAAATTGGGAGCGCAAGACCAGTTAGTTTCTTGAAACCAACTTCTCATTGATGATCTACTCGAGACGCTCGTCATCCATGACCTACGTGTCCCACTCAGACACGCCATTTTGTGCTCCATTTGCTTTGCACAACTTTCTTGACACGTGACCCGACTTATTTCACTCCACGGCGTCACATTCATTTTCCAACTTGATTTGTGGGTCCCCTGTCGACCAAAATCTGTCAGCCCCAATTATGGACATGGCCCACTTTGAGCCTACTATCCGTCTGCCACTTGTGTCCCATTTATTGGAATTCCCATGTGCTACTTATTTCTCCATGATCATCAACACCTATTTTTAATTCAATTATTGTATAATGTCCGGTTTTGGATCCAATTCGACTCCACTGAACCCAACCTCAGCTTCATTTTTCCTCTTTCATGACACCCTCATATTTTCTTGCCCAAAAATATTAATTGTTCTTTCTACATATTTCTAATATTTATTGGAATTCCCATTTGTTTAAATTCCCATAGGAATGACAATTTCTCCTCTAATTAAATCCTAGCCATTGTTCCCCAAACAACATCTCACCCATCAATTTCCCTATATTAACATCCCCAATAGCCCCTATGCATGGCCGGCCCTAACTCCCAAAATTACTTTTTCTCTCTCTCTCATAATGGCACACAACTTTATCATCATCTTCTCTCTCTCTTCCTAATACTATTCTCCACAAAACACTTCAACACAGCAGCTATTACACCATGTCCCGACAACCCGACCTCCTCTCCCCATGGCCCGACCCCCTCCACTGGCCGTCGGCCACCGTCGGCCACCACCACCATTCTCCTCCATCTCCTTCCCTCCTCCTTCTTCCCTCTCCTCCCATTCTCCTTCCTCCTCCATTCCAACACCAAACCGCCGCCACCACCTTCGTTCTTCCACCACAGTCACCATGCCCAGTGCTCCGCCGCCCTACCTCGCCGGTCGACCACGCCCCCGCCGTTGCCGTCGCCTAGCTTGGCCGTGCCACCGCGCGACAGTAGCAGCGACAGCAGCGCCATAACGCGCGCGCGTGCGAGCGCTGGTCGCCGCCACGCGCCGTCGTGGCTCCGACGACCCCCTCCGTGGGCAGCCCCCCTCCGGCGAGCTCCGAAGTGCAGTCCCCTGACGGCCACCGTCCTCCGGAAAGCGCCGTCGAGGCGATTCGTGCGTTTTGCACGACGTCCCGTCGCGACGCGCGCGGAATCGAGTTCATTTTGGCATTCCATCGCAGCGACTTCGCGTACGTTTTCCCGAAAATCCGACCGTTGGATCGGCAATTTCTTCTCTCCGTTGCAATCTCGGTATATCCACCTTCACTCATGTCAATTTTCGTCCGTTAATTTTATCGTTTGATACATCAAAACCGGCCACCAAATTGACCGTTTAAATTGTATTAAATTTGGACAGTTTCGTGGGGCCAACTTCGTCAGCTTGTATCTCGTCCACCGCAGCTCCTTTTAGTGTGCTACCAGTTCCTGTACGAAGCTGGTATAACCCTCTTACTTTCCCTCCAGTTTCGTTCATTGTGATCTTGTTTGATTGGTTGAAATCGACGCCAAAATTGGTCGTCCGAATTCATAATTTCTAACTTGTAAAATTCCATTTTTGAACACGGGACTCTAGATTTTATTTCTGACACCACCATTAGACTCGTGGCGTCGTTCTGGCATGTTTTCATATAAAATTTGTTAGATTTTGATAACGTGGGCCCTGGCACGTTTTTCGGTGCAAAGTGGGTCCCACATTCTGGGTCAACGGGACCTTTTGACGCCGGCTCATCGGAATCCAATTCCGGATATACCGTTGAGTTCGTATCGTCATTATGGACTCGTTGACATATAGTTTGCTGAGTTTTGAGAACATTGGCTCCGGCACGCATTTCCGTGTAAACCGGAATTCCAAGTTCTAGTCAACGGACCAAATTGAGATCGGGTCAACGGAATCCAATTCCGGATATACCGTTGGGTTCGTATCGTCATTCTGGTTTCATGGACATATAATTTGCTATATTTTATAGACTTATTTTCTTGCACGTCTTTCGGTGCAAAACGGCTCCGACACGAATACCGTTTTGACCCGAAATTACCTTTTTGTCCTTGTGTCCAAATTGGACCGAAGGGTAGGCTAACCTAGCTAATTTGACCATTCTGGACACGTTGGCAATATTTATTTTATCGTCCAACAATGTTTGTTGATAGTTTCTTTGAGTTTAACCTTTTTATAATTTATTAATAATTATTCTTATAATGTTCGTATTTCGGGATTAGTACAAGGAAACTGAGCTCAATCAATTCCAGTGATCTCACATCGCTGAAATTAACAAGATGGATACGTGGATCACTATCATAAGATTATTAACTTTACCGTTAATCATTTTATCTCGATTTGCGTGTCATAAGTTTCGACGTACGAATAACGAAGTACACTTTATATCTTTAATAATTAGACTAGAATTAACCCTGTTTGACCAGAGTTGACCAGTTGACCCAAAGTCAACTATAAGTCAACACTTGACCTAGTTTGACTAGATTATTGACCGGAGTTGACCTAGAGTCGTTTTGACTTAGAAGAACCTATTATAAAATAGATTGCTTGTAGAAGATTTATTTATTACAACTTGAACACCTTGTAACCTGTGTTGCTTTAAATAGGACTCTGTGGCTTCAGTTGGACCCCTATACTTATCAGCTGTTCAGGTTATCGAGGCGAGTACATTCTCTGATCTTTTCATACTTATCTGGATTATATTCTTGCTCTAGATTACTCTACTTGATGCTGACACGTATCTTCACGGATTAGTACTATATGGATCCTTTCCTGAGATGTTATCCCTCTACGGGTGCATCGGGTATTTCATGTTCATGTACTTTATCATGTGCATCAGGTACTCCTTGTACTCGTACTAGTTCATGTTTTTACATGTTCTCATGTGCTTCATGTGCTTTCATGTGCTTTCATGTGCTTATTATGTGCCTCATGTACTACTCATTACATGAGTTCACGTATCTTAGCTGTATTCATGTGCTTATAACATAACTTGAACGTATCCTTGTGTATTAATTGAGGAGGGGTGAGTAGAATTGGTTATGTGATCACTATCCCCAGTAGCTGTATTCATGTGCCTCCTTATTTGTATTCATGTGCCCCCAAGCCATTTACATAACCATTGTGCTCTAAATCACGTAGCCACTTACAGTCTCTACTATCATGTATTTACTTTCAGTTACAAAATATCTCCTGTTTACTCGTACTTCCTATTCAGCACTTCCTGTATTTTACTCTATTGCATGATTTATACTCCTAACCTGCTATAAACTGTTTTAGAGATATGTGCTCGTTCCCGTCCTGACTGGACCTGTTGATAGATTTTACAGATAGCTGGAGGTTGCCTGCTAGCCTAGAGGAGACACATTAGAGGTTGTTTAGGTAGTTATTTTAATTGTCTGGAGTTGTATTTACTTTATGGATTACTGTATCTGAGTTTGGAGATTTGAGATGTATTTCTGAATTTGTGTATCTTAGACACTTAGATTTCTCTCTGTTGTACCTCTTTTGGATTTCATGTTCTATCTATCCTTATCATGCTCTACCTTAGATGTGATTGAGTCTGTATCTGCTATATCACCCCCATTCGGGGAGTATAAACTGTTTAGTCTTATACTGTTAGATGCATGAGACCTAGGACAGCGTTCTACCGCCGACACTGCGGCGTAGGCTGGACGTACCCACTTCTCGTGCCCTTATTCTAGGGTGCGGGTCGTGACATATATATAGACACATATGTGCGTAAATACGTGTTATTTTATTATTTGTGGGTGTTATATATATATATATATATATATATATATATATATATATATATATATATATATATATATAGATATATGTATGTACATAAGTATTTATATATATATGTATACGAATATATATAAGTATATATACATGTAATTAAAAGAAAAAAAAGAGAAATCAAATCCACAGAACAGTGGACCGAGCCCGCATTCTTTGCAGAACCCAGCAACAATCAGCCTGAGCAGGCCCCAACCCGAACCTAATAAGTTTCCCCCCACAGCCGAGGGGAACCCGCTCGGTTCAGTCGCGCATATATAAGTATACGGGAGAGTATAGGGAGTTCGAGCAAAAACCCTAATCCAACTTCTCCTCGATCTCGCCAACCATCCCTGGCGACCCCCTGGGTCTGCGCGCGCCGCCCTACCGCACCGCCGCTGGCCGGAGAGCCGCCGTCGGCCGGCCAAACCACGCCTGGAGACGACAGCAGCAGCGTGCAGTGGATGAACAACTTCGGCGCGAGAATTCTTCGCGCACGAGCAATCATTCGACGAGCCATTTCTTCTGGTACATAGCTAACCTATACCCCTTCATATTCATGTATTAGGTTAGATTCAAATCGAACTATAATTGAGTTGGAAATCGACACAAAGTCGATCAAAAAACCCGTTCGAAAACAGAGCGTAGGACAGTCCAATCGCCCGTATTCGAGGATCGATTCCGATCGATCCAGTGACTGTTTATAAATTCCACTTGAACATATGTTTAGACAACCTATAGGCCTTCACAAAAGTTTTTACAGAAGCCAAAACCATCGACTACGTTTCGAGAAATCGAATCCCGAACTTTGACGAAAACCTGTTTTAAAACATGAAAATTCATCCACACGACGTGCATCCCGCCATTCCGGGCGACGTGGTCGCGAATCGAAAGTATCAGAAGTTGCGTATCGAGTTCGTGGTCGTGTGGGCTTTGACGGAATTCAAATTGGTCGCGTGTGCACGTCAAGTTTGATGCGTATCCGTCGAAATTCGCCGTATCGGCCTCTGTGCAAATTTTTCAATTACTTTGTGCACGCTTGTCATATCGAGACGAAACTTGTGCCAGCAGGACCGTATCATTTTTCTGGTCCTATACGCCAAGTTTGGTCCAATTATGAGACAGTTGAATCGGACGCCGTTTTGCGGGCCCCACGGTCCGACTCAACGGGCGATTTTGTGCACGGCCCACCGGAATCCAACTTAGGACACACGGTTGGGTTCATATCGGAAAACTGGATCCGTAGACATGTAGTTTGACGACTTTAGAGACCATTGACCCTGGCACATTTTTTCGGTGTAAAGCGGATCTAACGTCGGACACCGTTTTGACCCGAAATTACCGTTTTGCCCCTGTGTCCAGAATTGGACTTAAGGACAGGCAATCCTAGCTAATTTGACTATTCTAAGAACATTGGTAATGTTTATTTCAACTTCCGGGGACTGTTGTACGAGTTTTGACTATTGTGGTATTCTGAGTGGTTCAGATTATCGGTTACCCCAACACAGGACCACAGCGAGTACAGTTTATTGTCTGCATTTCGATATTGATCTTTACTATACTCTATTTATTAGTCATTGGTTATGTGATTTTTATACTTTATTATAAATTATTGAGTCGGGAATGAGAAGTACCATGGATGTGTGATCCGACCGTAGACAGTGTTTATTTTCATGCAGTAGACATTGTAGACAATGCTTATTTTCTGCAAGTAGACATCGTAGACAGTGCTTATTTTCTGCAAGTAGACATCATAGATAGTGCTTATTTTTGCTAGTAGACATCGTAGACAGTGCTTATTTTTCTGCAAGTAGACATCGTAGACAGTGCTTATTTTTCATCCAAGTAGACATCGTAGACCGTGCGGTGTAGTACCCCAGACCGATCACATATCAAAGGTACTTCTAACAGTTGGGAAAAGTATTTTGTGTCTATTTATTTGCTATTGGTTTTCCGTATTTCCTGTTTATTTTCAAAAACATGTAATTGATGTCTAACCTCTATTGTATAGTCATTTTTTTTATTTGAAATTGCATTCAGTGAATTGTGCTCGTTCCATTCCTGACTAGAAACCATAATTTTTAGGTTAGCCGTGGATTCACTTAGCATAGAAAATACGGGTGTACTTGCAGCCGAAGCCTAGAGACTAACTAGATAGATGAGTTGTAGTCATTCCATATATGTACAAGTTTATATTTTTTTTGCAAAATGTAAAACTTGTGATCATTGTAAATTAAATTAATTTTGTGAATGAGCATTATTTGTGATTCTGGATCTTTATGGCCGTGACAGCGTACTACTGCCGACACTGCGACGTAGGCTGGCTTGGACACGTCTCGTATCCGTTTGAAAAAAAACGGGTGCGGGTCGTGACAAGTTTTTGTGGTAGCCCACGCAGGTCTGTTTTCGCAAATCATGCGAACTCGTGATAGTACTTAAGTTAGTTGTACTATTGCGAGCCTGCGACAAGGAAATGATCATTCACGAATTATGATTAATTTAATTTAATTGAATGACTAGGGCTAGGAGTCCCCTATACAAATTTACCAATGGGTAGTCTAGGCCATGGAATTTAGATGAGGAGTTATTAATTTTGATAGTTTGTTAGATCCCCATAGATACACGATTACCTCTTGATATGACGACACGATCCAATGTGGATAGATTATTCACTTGGTAAGACAGGGCTTCATAGAAATATGACCTAACATTGATAAATTGTGCAATTCCTGATCCTTGTTTGTTAGACATCATCCTCATGTCTTAGCCCCAAATTACCTATTTAGTTCCTATTTTGCCCAAGAATTATTATTTTATATAATTTTTGATTATGTTATCCATATACGGACCTTGAGTTAGTTTCGATTCAAAGTTTTCCTCAATGGTTTGGATATACACATGAAATAGATATTAGAATGATTGTATTTCTTTTGTCTTTATTCCTCCCTGTTAAATCTTTTTAAGGGTTATGACTGATAGGACAACCACTTACGCTTCATTTCATAGTCAACTTGTTTAAATCTCTAGAAACTCATAAATTCTTACAGATATAGTTAAAGAAATGTTAGTTAACTCATAATGGCAGGACAGCAGCGCACTGTCGTCATTAAATTGAATTATGGAGACTATGGATTCACTATAGCCAGCAACGCACTGGCGAGACACGACCCCTAGAGTTGAAATTGTTTTAAAAAAATATAGGTCATAGAATATTGCTAAAACTATGGCTAGTGGTCCTCTTTGATCGTAGCTTGAATCAATATTGGATAGGGTTAAGTAATGATCGATTTGTATCATATTTGAGTTACGAAACTAAGAGTTTACCATCGCCCGAGTATACGGACGAGGCATAATTCTCGGTAAAATGACTTCAGACATGATTACCAGTTAGGATACTATAGAGGATAGGACAATGCCATGTATGTCCCATAAGACCCGAAGCCAATATTAGTGAAAGTTTTGTAAGTTGGGTAGCACGTCTCCCGATCTAGCATTCCGTGGTCCTTGTAACCTATTGACGAGGAAATTGATTGATGTTAATAGGTTTACCTGGAATATAGAAAATAGAGGTCCATAACCTATTAGTCGACCAAGCCCTGGTGGATAAGAAGATAGTAGGAAGACTGTATAAGCAAGAACACTGGGTAAGGTTTGATTCTCATAAAAATCGAACTACTTGTGCCTCCTTTCAAAAATTTTGTATACTTGTATTTTGACTATCTTAACCAATACTGCTAATACAGCCTAGTTTTGCAAGCTCACTCTGTTCTTGAGCTTGATTCAAGACATATGTTAGTGGGGACGCCTACTAACATATTGTCTAATCAGAATCGAGGTATTACGGTCTGATCAACCGTAGTGCACTTGGTTCGCTCTCCCTCTGATTAACCTACGTGGATTGAGAAGTAGATGTCTCTAGGATCTCATCCGCGACTGCATTGACAAATCCTCTTGAATTATATGTTCGCCCTTGAATCACGAAATTATATTCAGTAACATCTCCCTTGAATTCTTTATTGTTTTTGTCTTTCACCGATTTGGAAAGACGAAAGCTCGTGACGGTAGAGAGATACAGAGTATTCCCATGGCTATGATAAAGGCACAAGTGTAGCTACCATCGGCCAGTCATGTGATTGAGTTACTCGTTCTCCCATCGACCCTCAAACTACTATTGAGACTTTTGAGCCATCTGAATTTGAGAATGATTAGGGTTCTACCCTTAGTCAAATGCCAACCTAGGAGACTATCTATTCTCAAGAAACCAATTTATTGTGAGTCTCTAATTATTTGCTGGAAGCTCGCCTTAACTAACAACCCTTAAGCCTTGAACCAACCCTTCCTCGACCGAAGCCCACAGTTAGACATGAGATGAGTGGACAATAAGGTAATCATTTACCGTGACACTCATCCCGAGATTGGTTTCCAACAAATATTACTCTAGTTATGTAAATTTTATTATTAAGACCTAACTAGTGTTGGAACACCACAGTCACTAGCTTAGCCAATACCATAGCTTAAATACCCTGTCATATTATGATCTACCAGTTGTCAAACAGCAATACACGATCACTACAACTCTTGTGACGATAGTCTGGCAGGTTGACACAAATAGAAATTCACGACTCAGTTGTTAGAAATCTTGTGCCTTGGAGTTGGTTACCCCGTCGATAACTCTAGTATACTATAGACGAGTAGATCATCCTATATTGTCGACCATGTGTCATTGTACACACTTGTTCTCCATTTATTGAAGAACGATCCTTGACCTGATTTATATCTACCGTATTCCGTTACGCAGTACCTTATCCTCTATTAACAAGAGTCGAGGTACAGTATCCGGACTTTGGAATCCTTCTAACCTCGTTATTCCTAAAATCATGTCTTAGCTTCTAAGGTGGGTAAACTGTAAGCTTTCTAAAATTTTAGGATGTACGAGGAATACCAATTGATTAGAATAATTTCCATTAGGATGATGATTAGTGCCCCATGGACTCCCACTTTCCGTTTAGACCATTTTATGTCCCCGATCGTGTCATTAATAATCGGAGCACGAGACCAGCTATTACCCTCCAACAAATTTCATATGCAAGATCTAGACGAGTCTACCTTCGCCTAAGTATATCATGTCCCACTCAAACACGTCCTCTTGTACTCTATTTTTATGGTACGACTTTCAAGGCAAAAGGACTAGCTATAATCCCTACCATAATCTCCGTATATTTCCCGATTAC